>OY482673.1:28597430-28932430 GCA_960531455.1 Urophora cardui
CAGCTCTTCGCAAACGAAATAAAAAGTTCAGAAGTTCGCCCCGAGGCCCCTTGTATACGAAATTTCATGAAAATTGTTGAAGCCGTTTGCGGGATCCAGAACTAAAGTAAATCTATCTCCATCCGCTGCGAAAAGCGGGACATGAATCCTATCGCTTTCTTCTTCGTCTTAGTCAATCACTCCCTTTCCCATTACTTCTCTTTTTGCTTTCTCTTTCTTCTCCGTTTTCTTTTTCTCTTTCTCTTTCCCTATCGCTATCCTCTACACCTCGTTTTCTCTACACCTCCTTCGTTATTCCTTTCCCTCTCCTAATCTCTTCATCCCCTTCCCTCTCTCATTTTATATCGCTCAGAAACAGTCCAGGGTCAGCCGGGTCCACGTTTTGACCATATCTGGAGAACCAGCCTGGCCAAATCACAATTAAAATTGTCCACATCAAAACCCTTCATTTAGAAATATTCGAGGGTCATCCGGGTCAACGTTTTGACCCATATCTCGGGACTCGGGAAAAAAGTGGGTGAAAAAATTAAATTTTTCAAAATTTAGCCCCCGAAACCCCTGTATTACAAATTTAATGAAAATCGTTGGAGCCGTTTCCGAGATCTGGAATATACATATATATACATTAGATGCGTTTTGTTTCGGCAAAGTTTCTGAGATCTTCCCTCCGGCCACAGAATATGAAAATAGGATCTTGTAGGATAACTAAGCTGATTTTTATTTAAAAAAAAAAAAAAAACTGGGTGGGTTACTCCAAAAACAACGATTTTATAAAAATTCCATGATAGGTTTAGATTTATATATGAAAAAAACTACAGAATTAAAAATAAAAAAACAAAATATACATATTCTCATGTAAAATTAACGATTAAAGTGAAATTTTATTTTTTAGTCACGGATTTTCAAGTTTGAACCCGGGAATTTTCAAGATACCTTAAATTTCTTTTTAATCAAAATATACAAGAATCTGCGCAAATTATGCAGTTTTCAGAAAAGTTTATTTGATCGAAATCGAACTTTTTTTTGAAACATGCCAAAATCCTTTTCATATTGAACAACCTATTTTTTTGTAAACAGTGAGCCTTTGACCGCGAAAAAATTACTCAAAAATAATGCGCCTTTGTACTTACCAATGATGAAACAGCAAATAAATAATTGTATCCTCATTTTGGAGATTTGTTTTGGGCGTCTGTAGGTTTTAGTGCTAATGTGGGAGTGCTTAGCACTTAGGTGACTGTTGAAGCGTTCGTTGAAAGGACTAGCAATATTCCTAAATACACGTTAAACAATCACTCATCAAATCAAAACCAACTGAAGGAATGGCAAAAACCGACTAAGTAACGCACAACATGGTAATTGCGCAAGCGCACAGAATTGTTCACTTAACAGTGATTTCACACAATAACAACAATAACACTGTCAGCGTTTTATTTTTAATTTCTTTGTTTTTATTTTGTTGTAATTAAGTAGTTTAGATTTCCTTTTGCCTCTTTTTTGATTTTTTTATATATTTCTTTTCAGCAAATTGCTCTCACAATTTTGTAAAATCGTGCTTTAGAGCATAGAAAAAGTGCAATTTACTTAACACAAAAAAAACACTAACAAAAAAAAAATAACAATATCCGTTTCCGCGGGGCTAAAGTTTCAAATTTTTAACATTAAAAAACTTTATTTTAACACCGGTATCCGTTGCTTATTTTATTTAGAAATACGAAACTTCACGCTAATTTTAACTAGTTGAGTGTTGCACGACCGAAAGACGAATCTTTCAATTTTTGCTGCGACACTGGCATTTATAAAAATTCGCACCCAAAAGAGACCATCGCCTGCGATCATCAAACAAACATCGTTGCTAACGCTGTATATTGTGACGCTGTTGTTGTTATTGTTGTGGTAGTTGTTGTTGTGTTGTTGCGGCTTTTGTCATGACAGCGCTGAACTTTGTAATGCTGTCGAAGTTAGAGCAGCCAAAGCAACGTACATGCTTACATACGTACGTTCACAGCGTTGAAGCGGCTACGTACGATAAATGCAACAAGCAACATTTGCTTGCTGCTGCTTTTGTCTAGTTAGTGTGTTTGAGTGTATGTTTTTGTTATTGCTGTTGGCATTGTTTTTGTACTTCGCTAAGTTTTTATACCCTGGTGTGCTGAGAGCTCTTGATGTTACCTGTTGATTTGCCTGTTCGACTCTATGACATTGCAAATATATAAGTGCAACCGAAATGGAATTAAGTGCAATTCATGCATAACTTTTTGTATTTTAATTTTCTTTGAGTGTCAACAAATGTGATTTGTACAATATTTTTGCACAACTGAGCATTTTCAACCATGTTTAAAAAAAACATTTCTGGATTCATGATTCTAATCGATGTTTCTGGATTCATGTTCTTAAGAACATGTTTGTGGGAACCATATTAAAAAAATGTTTGTGGTACCATGTTTGTAAAAGAAATCTCGAAACGTGTTTAAAATTTTTTTTTCTGGATTCATGTTTCAAAAAAAAATTTCAAAAAAAAAAGTGTTCCAAGATTAGTGTTGACAAAAAAAATTTTTTTCCAAATTCTTTCTGGATTCACGTTCCTAAAAAATATTTTCTGGAACATTGTTTCAAAAATGTTCCTGGAACCATGTTTTACAAAAAATGCTCCAGTATTCGTCTTTATAAAAAATGTTTCTGGAACCATGTTTCAAAAAAATATTGCTGAATTCATGTTTATAAAACTGTTCTGGATTAATGTTTTTAAAAAAATTTTCTGGATTCATATTTTAAAAAAAATTTTATGGCTTCGTTTCTAAAAAAATTTTTCTGAACTCATGTTCCCAAAAAATTTTTTCTGGTTTCATGTTTCTAAAAAATTTTTCAGGAACCATATTTTTCTGTTTTCAAAAAAAAAAAAAAAAAAATGTTTTGGTCCATGTTTCTAAAGAAATATTTCTCGTAACGTGTTTAACAAAAAATTTCTAGATTGAAATTCTTCTGGATCCCTGTTTAAAAAAATATTTCTGGAACCGTGTTTCAAAAGAAAAGCTCTCTGGATTATTGTTTAAAAAAACGTTTCTCGATCCCTGTCTGCAAACAAAACAAAATTTCTGGATTTATTTTCCAAAAATACTCTGCATCCCTTCTTTTTAATATTTCTGGAATCATGTTTTTGAAAGAAAAATGTTTCTGGAAATTTAAAAAAAATTTTCTGGATACGTTTCAAAAAAATATTTCATGCTTTTAAAAAAATTGTTTTAGGATTCGTTTAAAAATTATTCTGGATCCGTTTAAAAAAATTGTTTATCGAGCCTGTTTGAAAAAAATTTCGTTTAAAAAAATTTAATTTGAAAAAAAAAATTGTTTCTGGGACCGTTTCCAAAAAAAAAATTTCTGGATTTATGTTCCAAAACATTCTCTGGATCCCTAGTTTTTTTTAATATTTCTGGAACCATGTTTTTGAAAAGAAAAATGTTTCTGGAACCATTTAAAAAAAATTGTTTCTGGATATGTTTAAAAAAAATATTTCATGTTTAAAAAAAATTGTTTCTGCATTCGTCAAAAAAAAAAATTCTGGATCCGTTAAAAAAATTATTCCAAAAAATTTTTTTTTCTAGCTTTATGTTTAAAAAAAATTCTGTGGATCCTTGGATTTAAAAAAAATGTAACATTTCTGGATATGTTAAAAAATTTTTTCTGGAACCGTTTCAAAAAGAAAAAAAATATAAATAATTTTTCTGGATTTATGAAAAAAAAATTCGCAGGATCCCTGGTTAAAAAAATGTTTCTGGATTCATTTTTTTTTTAATTTTTGTGGAACCATGTTAATAGTTACAGTGCTATTCTGAGCGTTACCGGAAAATTACTTTGCTAGTCATTTATGTTGCTGAAAATTGTTACCATCTTTTCAATTGGTATTCTGGCACAAATGGTAACGCTGTCAAAGCATTTCCATAAGAACGGAATGGAATCGGGCTGAAAATGGTAACAAAATTTTACCACATATTGAAGTGGTAACTTAATTTTCTCCTGCCAGAATACGAAAAGGGTGTTTAAAGTACCAGATTCTTCATTTCACCAGTAAAGTAAATTATGTTACCACACCGAATAAGGCCGTTAGAAGTGAAAATAGAAGAAATTCCTTGTTTAAACAAGCAAACGGGTATATTTATAACGCTAACTGCCTAACAAACTAAAACTGCCTTGTTTTTCATACTTAATTTAATTGTTTTCTTTTTGAATTCGTATTCACTTTTGTGTGTTTGATTTTTGCAATTGAAAGGGAAAGGCTTAGCAGAGCAGAGCAGCAGCACCAATACCAATACGAACGTCACCAACAGCAGCTGTGTTAAACACAGCGGTGACTTAAGTAATGCCAGCACGGAAGCCACCGGCATCATAGCCGGCAGCAACATTTGCTCTGCTTAGAGTTAGCATTAGTGCAGCGGCGTTATCTACTTTTAATATACATATATGTATGTAGATATGTATGTCGCTGAGGCTGACTGAGTTACGTCTCGTTGGCATCACGCTAGTTTGCTTACGGTTTATTATTTCTTTGTAACTAGAAAAATTATAGCGTGAATATGTAAAATGCACATACGAGGGCGGTTGGAGGTATGCAAATGTACAAAAAAAAACGAAGATGATGTTTATATCACTAATGATGATAGTCATTAATAAGCTTGCTTACAAAGTACAAATTATCAAAAGCGTTTCACACCTCCCACCAAACACACTTCTTTATACAACCGCCCTCGTTCGTGTGGTTAAACATCTAAAATTAATTTCATTAGTGTCGAGCTGCGCTGACTAGATGATGGTGGGTTGGTACGCTGTTGGTTGGTTGTTGGTTGGTTGCTGAAGTTTTGCAGGTCGAATTTTGGTTAGCGTAATTTTACTGATTTAGGAAGTGCTGGTCACATACAAAATGCCCTCATAAACATATTCCGCTAGTAGATATATGTTTAACACAAAAGCGAAACGCTAATAATGATGCATGTTTTGTTTCCTTAACTGTTTTATGTACAATGTAGCCTGCGGGCGCACTTAGTTGACTGTTTTGAGCACTTTTCTTTGTTTTGTGGTTTGGGTGGTTTAGCGCTAAAATTCCAAATTGTTGTGATTGCGATTTTTCGTTTTTTTTTAGTTACTTGTAGCTGGGCATTTTTATTAGCATTTTTTTTTTTTGCTATTGGTTTGTTATACTAATGGGCCCTTTTTATAGCCATTTGCGTGTTTCGTTCTCTCTCTCTCTCTCTGGTTACACCTGTGTTGAAAATGGTAATATTTCATTCGACTTAACCCCTATTTTAACTATCTTACTTGGCAATTTGCTTTAATTTTTTGGCAATGATTTCTTATTTTGTCTATGGTTATTTCTAATTGTCTCTTCATACACAAATAACTACACACAAAAATGCTTTATATGTATGTTTATATGTGAATATGTATTGCAATTGCTTAGGTATTTTTTAGTCGCGCTATATACACACATACATTAATATGTTCGTATGTATGCACGATGTGCGTGCAATTTGCGTCATGTCGCTTTGAATCACAATAAATTGTCGCATTTTATTGTTATTGTAACAAGCTATAACTAGTACAATAACTAAGATTGCGGCAGATTTAATTTTCATTGTTGTGACTATTTTTTGGATCTTTGTATGTAGCAATGCATTTAATAGCTGGTTTTAAAATATTTATAAATGTATGTTTAGCTGTTTATGCATGCGCGTTTACCAACTTTTTTTTGGTTTTTTTTTTGTGTTTTTTGTTGTTTCTATTGTTTGATTGCGGTTTATGTAGTTTTGTCTATTTGACAAGTTGCTCACTTAAGTCTTTTGTTATGCCAAAGGGCCTAATTAAGTTATGTGCATTAAGCCGTATCACGAAAATAAAGTTTGCGTGTGTCAGTTTTATTTGAACACTTATGTCGAAAAAATATTTTTGATGTAATTTTTTTTTTTTTAGGTCCGCGTTAAAAACAGCTAAATCGCGTTTTTTGTAATAACTTCCTTATTTGATGTCGGATTTCTATCATCTTAATGTCGCTGAAAAGGTCTCGGCCAGCACTATATTTGGCCCATATAAAGTTTCGACCTCAAAGGTTGTTCTGATTTTTACCTTTAAAAATTTTGAAGTTACTATCCCTAGATTTTTTTATTTTTATGACTAATACAAAGCTCTCAAAAAACCATGAGGACACAGCTAAAAAAGTTGTAGCCTTTATTCACAAACAAAAAAGTTATACCGTTTTAAAATCAGGGAACCTGTGTTTTTTGAAAAATTATCCCAAGTTCTTATTTATATGAGGCAGTAACGCCATATGGTATGAGTTTTTGATTAAAAAGTATTCTAAGTCCTCGCTTGACTTGAGTATGTACCGCGATGGAACAGCTACCAATACTGGACACATGATATGCAAAAGATTATTGATGATTGGACTATTCATGCTGATCAACGTTATTTATATTGAATTATAATGGCTGTAGTGAAGATTTGGCAAGTATTCAAGTTGGACCTCTAAGCACAGCGCGCTGGCTTACAACGGCTTCACGATTTCTGCATCCGTGCGTATCGTAAAATCATGTAAGTTATTTAGAAAAACTGCTAGAGTTCGTTGTAATATTATACGCGCCTAAAGAGACAACGGAAGTCTAAATGTATTATCAATACTTGCGGTGGATGCGTAGTCTGCCCCTAGAAATGCAGTTAATTATTCAGCCTACAATTGAAAACAACGCATTTTACTTTAATCCCGAAAACACCTTCTTGTCTATGATAACCGAGACCGAAAATGACGATGCCCTCCAAATTTTGAGATATTTATGAAAGAAGTTTCAGAGCTCTGAAAGTGAATTCTTCGTCGCTTATATTTCTTTGCTCACACTAAAAAAAAAAAAAAAAAAAAATTACTTAGATTATGGAAAAACAGGAATGATTTCATTGTTTTGAATACAATTTTCTTTCAAAACGTGGTATTCTCTTCCCTCTCATATGCATTTTATAAACATATCGCACACTAAATCAAAAAGCGTCACATCTCAAAATTTTTCGAAATCGGGTTTCTTCCATAAATTGGTACACAGAATATATCTCTAGCGGCTGCCAAAAAATCTTTTCCATCAGAGTCTTTTTTAACTGAGAAATAACTATTATACGTAGCCTTTTCCTATATCATTGCCTATAAAAATTAAACAGTTTTTTGCCTCTCCTGAAACTTTTTGAATTTTGAGTTGTGACGCTTTTTGATTTAGTGTGCGATATATGTACGTATATACTATGAACGATATTAAAAGCAGTTTTCCTCTTTTCTTTATTTTTATTACCTCAACAATAGTTACTCATACGCCCCCCCCCCCCCCCTCATCGGATCGCTTTGTATGTGAAAACTGAAATTTTTTTCTTAAATATCTCGAAAATGGAAGCTAATCCAGACTTTCTAAAAACGCCATCCTAATCTTGAGCCAAAAATTATTTTTGCCTCCCTACTGTGGAATTTTTTTCAAAAAAACAAGTGTTTCATTTTACATCGTTATAACTTTTTTGTTTGTGAATAAAGGATAGATTTTTTTGGGGGATTTCTCATGGTTTTTTGAGAGCTTTATATTAGTGGTTAAAAAGAAAAAATCTAGGGATAGTAACTTCAAAATTTTTAAAGGTAAAAATCAGAACAACCTTTGAGGTCGAAACTTTATATGGGCCAAATATAGTGCTGGGCGAGACCTTTTCAGCGACATTAAGATGATAGAGATCGGACATCAAATAAGGAAGTTATTACAAAAAACGCGATTTAGCTGTTTTTAACGCGGGCCTAAAAAAATTTTTTTTACACCAAAAATATTTTTTCGACATAAGTGTTCAAATAAAACTGACACACACTAAACTTTTTTTTTGTCCATATAACGTGATACGGCTTAATGTGCATATGCGCTCTATATTCGTACATACAAACATATAAATACATTGTATATATGTACTTTGGCGTGTGTGCAAGCGACATTGCAAAAGTTTGCCGCACATAATTAGCATGTATTAGTTAGTTGAAAAATATTTTGTTTTGAAAAAAAAAGGTGACAATGAAAGAGTTGTTTTTTTGCGTTCAGTTTCCATTTAATTTGTGTGTGCATTTACCTTGTATGCGACGAGCATGTGTGTCTCTTTGATCCTCATGCGATTTATTTTTGCGTCTGTTCATGTAATGTAGTTATTATTGCTACTGCAAGTGATAATTTTATTACATACTTATTTGGCGGAAAATTCTTTTTTGAGATTAAGCAACAATAAAAATGTTTGAGTACTGTAATTAAGCCTAAAGGAAATTAGATACTAAAACGATGCATTAAAAGATTTCTCACGATGGTATTAATTTGGCAAAAAAAACAAAAAATAAAGTAAATGAGCAACCTTCGCTTAGAATGTAATGTAAGCCACGCAATCAACAAAGGATAAATTACAGTTTCATCAACATTATACTCGTACACTTCAACATTATATACATGCAACTAATAGCCACTCCCAATTGCGCCATATGCCGTATAGGCGCTCTATTATCGGTTTTTAAGTAAGTAAAGTAACTGAAATACTCCTTATTGCCATGTTTGTTTGTTTATCAGCAAGTCACTGCCCCAGCAGTCAATGGGGCGGCTGCATGTGCTACACAATAATTTGGCGTACAAATGTGCATAGGTTACACAATCGCATAGGCATAAAGTAAAATTTCAACATTATCTCATTAAATTGTCTCGCTTATACGAATTTTCTTTCACTTTTTACAATTTCCTAGTTTTTAAGCAGCTTGCCGTCATTGAAACCATTTAAAAACCAAAGTCAAAGTCAAGTTTAACAATGAAAAGTTTTTTTTTTTTATAACATCCGGCAAGTAAAATGCCAACCACTTACTTTATATGAATGATGCAATAATGAACCAAAAGTAGTTAGACATACATATATCATTGGATAATGCATTCAATGAATAATTCCTGTTTTATAAAATCAGCTGACATTTTGTTTAGCTTTAATAATACTACAGTAGTGGCCTTTTAATTTACAAGCTTTGATATGCGTATCCTGTTGCGGTATCAACATGTTGCTGGCAACATTTTTTGGTTTGTATGTTTAGAATAGCATATGAATGACATTATATAGAATTTCGACAGTAAAAGTGAAACAACCATGCTAAGTAGATGAAAGTCCTTTTATATAGACTGATTTCGATTGCTGTTGCCGACAATTATATAACAGTATGACGTAATTTCAAACAATTTCGCAAGTTAATCGGGTAATTTTTTTCGGTGAACAACTTGTTTGTGAATTGCTAAATCTACAGTGGGATTAAGGAGTTTAAGGCCTTCTTGATTCCAAGAAAATGTAGTCTATATTACTCTTTTTATAAAGCGGCAAAGCAAATGGCAACAACAACAATATAGGGCACTAGAACTACACTGAGAGAAAAAATATATATGGAGGGGTCAAAGAAATTGTTTACCTATTTTGAACACTACTTTCTTTGTTTTGAGTAAATTTTCCTTAAAACATTTTAAAAGGTTTATAAAATATTGTTGTTACATGCGTTACCATGGTTTCATATACTTGTTTTGAAAAAATCCATACATTAAAATAATGAAAAATTCTTTAAGCGCCATTCCATTCCCAACTTTCCTTGTTTTGAAGACTTGATTTCTTTAATTTTGAGAAATTAAATTCCCATACAAATCCCCATGGCAACGAATTTGTTTGAATGTTTTTTTATGTTTTTTTTCCACATTTTTGAGAAAATTTACACAAAAGAAAGAAAATTTTGTATTGGGACGCGTGTTCAAAATAAGGAAAATTATGTCTTTGATCGAGAGAAATTTTTTTTTGAGTGTATGTGAGAGAAAACCTTTTAAAATGATGCATACAAAATCAGCAGTCAACCGACAGCCTGGCCCCATTTGCTTATGCTGAAGACATTCCAAAATCACATGCAACACCTAAATATTTATTCAGTAGTTAATCTTAATCAACATATTTGTGCTTAACCATATACAATCACTTCCCTCATTCATTCGTTTTTGTGTTCAACTTATGTATGTGAAAAATTCCAAAGAAACGATATTAAATATGTAAATTTCATTTTTCTGCAGCTTCAGTGTGAAATATGGATTATTTAAGAGTGAAGAGTAACAATCACATAATTGTAAATATGTACATATGTATGCATATCTAAGCATACATAACAAGTGGACAAGTGGGTGATCAAGTGACGGCGCATACATACATACATGTATTACACACCCAGTTTATATACATACATATTTTATGGCATCTAATTGAAATTGAAATTGATGAGCTGCCTCTGTACAGGTGTAAATTAGCGGCGCATATTATTACGTCGCGTCAACATTTTCGAAAAGCAATTGAATGCAAGTAATCATACATATGTACATGCTTACGTATATACATATGTATATGTGTGCATAATAACAAAAAATTATAATCATAATGAAAATGTAATAATATATAAATAACGAAGACATAATATTTAAAAGCACACAATGGCATTTACATGCAAACAAATGGCATGGCTCGTACATACGTCTACATATAAATATATGTAGTTAATTTGCCTAATCTTTGTATATTTTTGTTGTTGTTGGCATTTGTATGCCATTCCATGTGTATAAACGTACTTATTATACATAAGTAAGCATTGTAAACATGAATGGATTAAATAAAGGTGTAAATATATTACAGGGTGCTCCGAAGGTCGGTTGATGCTATCTGTGAGAAACTTCATGAAAGTTCTAGAGAATTGCAATTTTGTAAAAGACAATCGCCATTTTAGAAATTACTTTAATGTGACATAAATTATCTCAATCAAATTTTGTTATTTCACACTTAGATGAGAGCAGTTAAAAATTATTGACTGAGAAAATATGTTTTATCATGATTGTTAACTGTTGAAAAGTAAAAAAAATTATGCACATACAGCACCCTAAATCATAAAGTGGCACAAATCAACATTTTTTGAAATCGGCATTTTTTCCATAAAGTGATATACAAAACATATCTCCGGCGACTGCCAAAAAATGTTTTTCATCAGTTTCTCTTTTTACTGAAAAATAACCATTATCCGTACGTCCGAACGTTTTTGCTTTACAACAATCGGCCAAAATAAGCTCTATAAAGAAAGAAATTATACATATACATACCTTGGCGTAACAGAAAGAAATTATTATCCGTGCCTTTTGCCATATTTCTTGGCTCTACTGAAGATTTTTGAATTTTAAGTTGTGTTACTACGCTATCTCTAACAACTTTTGGGACACCATATATAAAAATATATGTACATATGTTCGTACGTATGTCGGTATATCTCAACATGTTCCTAATCTGTTACAGTTTCATTGCCTAGCTTTGTTTTATGTCATCTCGCTTTCTTTGTGTGCTTTAAGATGAAAATCAAACGACTTACGAGTAAGCACAGAAACAATTTAAAAAAAAAAAACAACAAAAAAATAACAAAAAAAAACGTAAAAAACCAACATTTGAATTATTTGCTTCAACAGCAACATTACATATTTTACAGCCATTGTTGCCTCGCCAATTGTTATTATATATACAAATGTTTGTATGTTTGTATGTTAGTAGAAGCTTAACAGCAGCACCATTAAACAACGAGCCAACTAACCAGCAGCAGCAGCATTAGCAATCAGCCAAAAATTTGCGCTGCAACAATTGGGCGCTGAGTTAAAGTAGAAACAGAAGCGGACACAGTCGAAGAAGAAGAAGCAGAAGCAACAAATTTTTTGATTTTTCACATTGTCATTTTACTGACAGTTGGGCAACTGCTGCATGCATACATATCTACCATAAAATGTGATTGTGTATGTATGTATGTACAGGCCCGACGAGAGGGGGGGGGGGGGCTGAGGGGGTCAATTGCCCCGGGCCCGGGCTTTAGAGGGCCCGGGAATCTCAAAATGATATCCAAGTTTTTGCTTACAGAAAATAAACGAACAACACCTTTAATCACCTTTCGTAGATAGCAATCATTTTAAATTTCAACAAATTTTATAAATCTCTTAAAGTGTCTGCACCCCACTTAAGGAATTGTTGGTTTTTGGCGTCGACTTTGCAGCATAAATTTGAATTCGTTTTCTGTTGCAACAGAAAAATTCGGTATGATGCAAATTCTTATACAGCGATATGGGTATATCCTGGGCGTTTCGGACGGTATGTTCGCACGATTTTTTGAACTTTTGAGGCAGAAATATCGCGAAATATTGTATCGTTTTATGATAAAAGGAAAGATTTAGGCCACAGCTAATGATTAAAGTATGTTAGCGACAGAAATTTAGTTTAATGCCTCTGTTTTAGCCACTTAAACTGCGTTCCGGACGCTACAAAAACACGTCCATTTTTTTTTTTTGAGTGGCTAAAACAGAAGCCTGGCATAGCAGGCGAGCACTCTACCCACTGCACCACAGCGGCCATGTATAGATAAATTAAAGTTCGTAACTATATATTCATTGAATTTTGATTTTGAGAATTTGTTCATTTAGTATGGGGGCCCTTAGTTATTTTGACCCCGGGCCCGGATTTTCTCTCGGCGGCCCTGTGTATGTACATATTTACATATAACAGGGATTGCAAATAATGACTATAATCATTACTTTTCAAATGTTGACTACAAAAATCACGCTGAATGGGAAGTACACAGACATGACCATCGTAACGCATATTACCGCTAGGTGCTTTAATTAAATTTTTTTTTTAATTTTTATAAAAAAAATAGATTTTTAATAATTATTTTCCGTTTTGTTTTTTACTCAGAAAATAACTTATTTTTTGATTTTAATTTTTCTAAGAGAAAATAAGAGTTATTTTTTGAGTTTTACTTTTCGCTGGGAAAATAAATTTATTTTTTTAGTTTTATTTTTCGATCAGAAAACAAAAGTTATTTTTTGCGTTTTAGTTTTCGATCGCGAATGAAAATTGAGCTTTATTTTTTTTTTTGAGATAATAAAAGTTTCTTTAGTTTCATTTTGGCCACAATTGTCGATTTCGCCACATTTGTGTATTTACTTAGTAAAGTATGTATATGAATCAAAAAATAAATAAAATAAAAATTGATTTGTACATGTACCTTACGTATTTGTGAGCAAAAAATAAAACTCAGAAAATACTTGTTAAAAATCAAAATTTTGATGGTATAACTCATTTGTTAGGGTCCTTGATTTATATAGACATCGTGCCTACAATGAACATTAGCAGCATCGCTGCTTGGCACACAAAAAAAAAACAGAAAATGGCACAATAAACTAAAAAAAGAAGAAGACATTTATGTTGTTACAAAAACAACAATGTTAATCAGCATAACAATCTATATATAAACAGTAGCCGAGCATTGACTAATAGCAACAACAACAAGCTGTTAAAACTTGGTCAATAATAAGGCGAGTAATCTGTTACAAAAAACAGAAACAACAAAAAAAAAAACAATAAAAAATAAATAAAAGTGGTATAGGAAAAAGATTTACACAAATATGTATTAACAAGTAACCATATCTACAACAACAACCATTACATATGCATAGCAACATCTTCCCTGTAGGGAAAATCTCTAGTTCCGAACTAGGTCGCTTCTAGTGCATTTTTCGACACTACTAGAGTGAGCTAAATCTCCTTTGCATGTTATCTACTGGCGAATTTAACACGGCGATGTCCTAGGCGGTGTCAATTGTCACGCTCTGCACTACATTTTCGATAGTTCCGAACTAGTACTAAATTCTACAGTTTACACTAGTTCGTTTATTGGCACAATTTCGATAGTTCTGAACTAGCTACAAGTACCTACAAATTCTACAGTTTTAGATCTGCCGCTTAAGTGCAGCCTTTGACACACTTCATGCAAGTGGCGCGATGGCCGAATGGCTAACGCATGTGCCTTTCAATCTGAGGGGCGTGGGTTCAAATCCTGTCAGTGACAAGGTGGATGATAATTTTTTAAAAGAATTTTTTAACTAATATTTTTTTATTTATTTATTTAAAAAAAATTTACAATAATATTTAAAAAGTAATAAAATAAAAAAATAAGCCTGAGGGATCGGATAATTAGGGGAATATTTCATTTCATACAAGATGCAAATAGAAAACTCTTTATATAAAATTCTTCACTAAACATCTGAGAATTGCAGAAATATACAAAGCCGACGGCAATTGAACGAACGAAAAATTTTTTATAGAATTTTTGTCACCTCGAAATTGCATACAAATCAAAGGCTGTCTTATAATGGTCACTCCTTCTGAACTGGTGACGGTCTAACTACAATTGATCTAGTTCCCTTTTGACACCTTTTCCCTAGTTCGGAACTAGAAATTTTGCTCACTAGTTATTGAGTTCCCTGCAGGGTTGTAACAACCAACTATGTATGTGTGTATGTATGTACATGTACCACTATTATTAGCTGCAATTGCAATGACATCTTTAGCACCGTTACACTCAGATCTTCAGCGCTCTGTAGAAGCTGAACGCATCAGTCGTTGGCTGGCTAAACGAATTGCACTCGTTTGGATGCGCCATATGACACAGTGCTAACGGTAGGTAGATACAGGGTGACTGACGTGAAATGCATTAAAGCCCGTAGCTTACTTTTCATAATAATGCACAATTTCATTTCTCATTCATACCGCACTTTTGCATATAGCGAAATGTGTTCAAGATCGATTGCGGAATTCAAAATTGCAGAAAAGTAGTTATTTAAGTAGTTAATACGGCAATAAATTATTAAAATTCACCCTGTTTAGCGTTTGAAAAGTAGTTGCTCTTGATGCTCATCATATGTAATGTTTTTTTTTTTTATTTTGTCTCTAGACATTTTTTTGTGTTGGTCAATTGTGAATTTATTACTAATTTTAACGATTTTATTCTACTTCATCTACTTTAACTGTTTTCTTAGAAAGGCAACACTAATGAATTTACTTTGTATTCACTGTACATATGTACATAAATACCAATTTTTCAACAGTAGCCAATGACTTCACAGCTGCCATCAAGAATTATTGTTATTCCTATTCTTAGTTGGCATTTAATTGGTTTTGGTTTTGTCAAATCGAAAGGCGTTTAATTAAAATGTTTCGTTTTTGTTTTGATATATTGTTCACTGATATCAATGTAATATTTGTTGCATATCGTATTTTTTTCCATATCGTATTTTTGATATATTATTGTAAATCACGAAGAACTGCGATAAAGCGTTAAGCTAAGAAATTTAAAGTGATGTTGGTTATATTTTGAAGCGGTGAAGCGGTGGATCTAGCGACAGCTGTTTCACTTTAGCTCCCTCTAAAACTCATCAGGCAACTTTGTCGGGAGCGTGATTCTTACTTGCGCTCACGCAGTATAATGACTTCAGCTTTTACCACTAAGCCATTGTCTGCCTTCAAGTGGTATTGTCTGTGTAGATTTTCCATACTCTGAAAAAAAAACGTTGTAAATCTAAAGACTTTCGCTGTTAAATCAACTACTTTCCGCAGTTGAAATGTGCCCAACAACGCTCTGTTGTTGTTTCAAAGGTGCGAGCGTTGTTGATTTAAGTCAATAACGGAGATTGTTGGAAAAAATGTTCACCTAAAAATTAATTTTTGTTTGCATTTTACTCTTCATCTTCTCTCCGCCCGGGTCCCAACTGCAAATATGTAGCCTCCGCTTGTTCTCCTATTCTTCTCTCCTTCTTATCATTCACTGGTTGCTATCTTTATTTCTTATTCTGATTTTTCTTCTTTATTTTATATTCTCCTCCGGATTGGAACCATGACATCAACCTGAAATTCTATCCAATCATCACATAGTGGAACATTCAACATTATATTGAATTGTAGTAACCTATTTATACTTCCATTTCCTAAAAAGGAATCCATGAATTATTTGAATCATTGTAAAAACAAAATTTAAAAAAAATTTGTTCTCATTAGTTTTGTTTACAGCGGAAACTGTTGGGTCAAATACTTTTGCCTTTAAATCAACAACGGGGAGAAAATTGTTACTAAAAATAAACTTTAGTTTGGATTTTTCTCTTCATTTTCTCTCCATCATTATTTTTTTTTGTTGGTTTTCTCATAAAAAAATATTTTCTCACAAAAAATATTTTAAAAGCAAGAAAGTTTTTGAAACAACGGCCGTTTTTGAATAAATTGTTGGATCAAAAACTTTGCTGTAAAAACAAATACTTTTGCTGTAGAATGAAAGACGGAGATTCAACAGCGGAAAGTTGTTGGTTTAACTACGGGTATTTTTTTCAGAGTAGAGAATAAACCGGCAAGTCTGCGGTAAAAATAAGAAGCCTTGGGAACACAGAAGCCTGCAGAAGATAGAAAAAATCGCTTTAAGAGCTGAGAAAGAAACCAGCTTTCATAGTTTAGTAAAAAAAAAAAACCTCAAAGTGGATACGGCAGAACTTTTTAAGTTCCACAACAGAGCGGCGCTATTATCTTGAATAATTTTCAAAGCTAATTTTGGGTTTCAAAGGAACCACTCAAGAAGTCAGAAATCACCAGTGTCATCAACAACAACACAACTTCCAACCCCTTCAATTAATAAAACTCGCCATATGATGAAACTCACCGTCCAATCAAACGCCATTCAACTATTCAGGGACAAGCTTGTGAACAACTTTTGTTAAATTTATACACATAAAAGCATATTAACTGCCAGTATCACGAACAACGAACGAAATACCGAAACGCCGAAAGCCACGGTGCCGAACTCGTCGAAAATCGTATCATCTACCCCGTCGGATCGAAGTTAAGTGTTGCCAACTATATGAACTATGTTCGAATTAGCGTTACCAAGTGCTGATGCGAAATTGAGCGGGTTTTTCTCAGGTTTTTTATCTGTTTGATAAAACCAAATACATTTTTACTTTATTTTACTAAAAACAATTTATTTAAATAAAATAATAGATTCTATTGCGATAGCAGCTTTATTAGTAGAGAAAGAGGAGCAAAGGATTTCTCTGAACGAAAAAAGTTTTTGAGAGATAATAGCAATCCTTTTACTTTAAGTAAACAAGCGTAAATTTAATTAGAGGCTGAAAATAAAAAAAGTCTTAATTTTGCGTGAAAGAAATCTTTACCTTGTCCTTTTTTCTGTGTTTCATAGAATTATTTTGAACTACATAAAAGCAAATTGTATACAAAAACAGGGGAAAATTTCAATAACAATGTACCCGGCACCGGAATTTTTCGTTTCTTTTTTTTTTGCGATAGATCACTAAAATGCATACGAAATCTTGCGGAAATTTATAATTCATTAATAACACAGTGTTTTTGCGTAGAGCACCCTTATGCATTGCGAAGGCCGCCGCGCTTTGAAAAGTTATCCTCAGCCGACAGAACTCCCTTTCTGGAGTTAGATCTGGAGAGATTACAGTCATATCATTCACAGAACTTTTCCTAAAGGATTCATTGAAACATTCTTAGTGGTTTGAAAATAAATCCGGCGGGCGCATTATACTGAAGCCGACCTTCCACCACCTGCAATATTTATTTGAATGCGTCTTTATTGAGACGAAAGTTTTTACTGAAATGGTAAATTGTTGGTAATACATATTCATAATTCGTTAGTTGCTTTTTTATAGTAGTCAAACAATAATTATCAACTTCAGAAAATGGATTATTATTCTTGGCTGAAAATATATTTTAATTTCCAAAACCTAAATACACACGTAAATCACTCTTCTTATCATTATTTAAAAATTTGTTCTTTGAAGTTTTTCTTTGCATATAACAGCAATTCAATCGCGGTGGAAAATGCAATGGACCCACGCCATGTTTGTGGCTTCTCGCGACCGGTTGATTAATGTATTTACGTATATTCACACTTATTAACACTTATTACAACTTCATGCATGCATTTTCATAATTTAATTAAACTTTTATTGAAATTTTTGATATTTTGTTAATATCGCCGCAACCAAATACTTGCGGCAAATTTCGGCCCGAAAAACTGTCAAAATGTTCGTTCATTCGGTGTTCATAATGCCGATTTACCGAACTTCGAAAGATTTGGCGCGCCGTCGGTTGTCATAATGCCGATTTACCGAAAACGTCATTTCGGTACCGCCGACGGTGTTCGTGATAGTGGCAAACATAAGTCTCCAATTTAGTCGCTATAAAATGTCATTCAAATGGACGCAGTCAATATGCAAGTTTATATATTCTAGCGGCGAAGGCAAAAAAATTTGTATTTCCGACTCAACCAAAGGCATCGAAAAGTTGTTTGAATAAAAACACATATGTTTTTATACATATGTACATACATTGTTCAAGCAGACTTTAGATGCCCAGAAATATTCAACCTTAACATTTGAGTGGACAAGTCGCCAGCGCAATCGATTGCCGCCGTTGCCGTTGTTGCTTTGCTGAAGAATAACTTTTTTTGTTAACTTTTTTGGAAGTCTAGCTTCGTGCGTCGTCTATGCCGTAGATGCTGACGACTTTGAAGATCGCCCTAAGCGGCGTTGACTTAACTCGAACCACATTTACCGTTATTAAAATTGAATTTGCTGTTTCTCATTTTTTTTTTGCGTTCACATGGCGTTTTTATGAGACCGCAAATGTATGCAAGTTGTGTCAAGAATGTTTATGTTTGCATACAAATATTTGCACAAGTTTGTTTGTATGCACTTTTATGTTGTTGTTTTTATTGGTTAGTTGCATTTATTTGCCATTATATATTTATAAGTATGCACGTATGTAAATTTTTTTTTGTATGACGTTATAAAGCGATTGATTGCCCCAATTAAGCGGCGATTCTTCACAATTCAAAGCAGATGCCAAAAATTATGCAAAACGAGACATACTTACATACATAGGTGCATATGCGCAACCGAAAAAAATTTAAAAAAAGTAGGTATTATTTTTTACTTGTGGAATATTTAAGTGTTGTGCAGGGCCCCGGAGCGGAGCAATGGAGCTAAAGCCGGATTCATCGTTCGAGTTCAGAACTTGTTTGCCATGTGGTAGTTGTTGTGTTTTCGGAGTGTGAGAGGAATTCCGAAAAGTTCTGAACTATTTTTATTAGTTAACTCAAATTCAACTTTAGTTCTCCCTGAAGCGGAGCTGGAGCTGAAATCATTGGCTAGAGTGGAGATGGAGCTAGAGCTAAAAATCACTAGCTTCTTAGTTCCTTACATATCTATATACATATGTATGTAGGTACATATAAATATGTACTGTTAGCCACCTTTTGCTACGCTAGATTATAGAGAGTAAACGAAGGTTTAAAACTGAAGACATTTTTAAAACAATACTGGATTATCCTGAAAACATTCGCCCCATATGCCAAAGTATTTCAATATTTTAAAGATTACTCTGTAGGAAACAAAAATCCCATCATCATGGAAAAAATATTTATAATTTTAATTGAGTTTCGCAAACTAGTGCCGAAAATTTATCGTTTGTGCATAAAGGTCCCCACAAACAGAAGCGATACGATACAGCCCACACAGCAAAATGGTATCGCGTCATGCACGATTTTGCTGTGTGGGCTGTATCGTATCGCTTCTGTTTGTGGGGACCTTAAGTGCCGAGATTTTTCCGAAAAGCCCGAAAAGTGCGTAGACACGAGTCATTTGCCTTCTCTCGTATATAAGTAGGTACACAGCGGAGCAGGAGCGGAGCAAGCGAAAAAAAAATCTTTTGCTCCGATGCCCTGGTACTGTGTGCCTAACGCAATTTGGTGTATTTTTATTTTTTTTTGGTTCACTTCTAACTATTTCTGTATTTTTGTCCGTTTATATGTATATGCAAAACAAATCGTAATTTTAATTACGAATTATGCAATGCATTTCTGATTTGAAACGTAATTAAATTGTTCCATTAATTGTCCATATTTTAGAGTTCTTTGCAAATGCGCTGATTGCGGAAATTTTGAATTGTATTTATAGTTAAGGCTACAGGCCGGAATGCATTTGTGAATATATATATGTAGATGCTGAAACGTATGATTACAGTTAATTGAAATTTCAACTGAAGATTCTAAATAATATTCTGTAATAAACGTCTATAAGCCTAAAATCTACTTATGTAGGTACATAGCGAGGCTTGATGTTTTCAAACTTGATTAAGTATTTTCTTTATGATTGCAAAAACTTAATTAAACAACTTTTAATTTCCTGGTCATCACAAAGAATAAATAAAAGGCGGCAAAAAATATATCAGATACATAGAAATAATGAATTACTCAATAGCCGCCTTCCTTATTGTTTAAACGCCCTCGTGCTCATTTAACTTACAACCCATCAGCATTTACATATGTACATAACTACACCATAAAAAAGACATGCATTAAATTCACTCAATACGGAAGGAGCTACTCAGTGCACGCTAAGTGCTTCCAGTTGTAGGCTAGAGTTTAAGCCGAAATTGATAAATCAAAAGCAATTAATCGTCATTGAACTATTTATAACACCATACAAAAAAAAGGAAAATGACTGAATCCATTGTAACTCATGCCATCAAATATTTGTATGCATGTATTTATGGCACAACTTTTGGTTTTTAAATCTTCCGGTGAATGGGTTTGGAAATTTTTTATGTGCACCAATTAACACAATTCCAACAATAAAAGGCCCATAAACAACACAAAAAAAAAAGTTGCTATATGCAATGTTAATGTCCGAACAAGCGAAGCGTAGAATTTGGACTCTTAAATTTATTAGCAAATGGTGTCATATGTATCATCATCAAAACCTAAATACAGTGGCTATAAAATATAAAGTGTTTATGTGCATATTGGCAAGCACTGTAGAATATACATAAAAATGCATGGCTTTAAATTTGCAATATATAAAGTACTGCAATACACTCGCATTTATTATTATTGTTTTTTTTTTCATTTTAAATTTTTTATTTCCACTGTAGCCATTTTTATACTCAGCTGTACTAGTACACAGAGTATTATAGTTTTAATCACATAACGGTGAATTGTAACAGAATGAAATAATCGAGATAGATACAGACTTATATATATCAAAATGATCAGGGTGAAAAGAGAAATCGATTGAGCTATGTCCGTCCGTCCGTCCGTCTGTCCGTCCGTCTGTAAACACTCTAACTCGCGCAAAAATTGAGATATTTTGATGAAATTTGAAATGCAAGTTGGTATCGGGACTGGGACGGTTGGTGTTGAAAATGGGCGAAGTCGGACCATGACCACGCCCACCTTTACTATATAAAAAAAATCGGAAATTTGGTATCTCAGTCACTAATATAGCTGGAGCGATGAAATTTTACCCATGTGTTGAGCTCAGGCCCCTATGAAGAAATTTGAAATTTTGGAAAATGGGCGGTGCCACGCCCACATATTAAGGGTCAAACATGGAAAGTTTTATATGTCATAACTCAGAAACCATTGAAGATATATCGATGAAATTTGGTATGCGTGATTTACTTACCTAGGCCAACACTTGGATGGAAAAATGTTAAAATCGGTTGACGGCCACGCCCACTTTTATATATGTGTATTATAAAGTGACCTGATAAAAACATTTTAAGCTATATCTCTGTCAAATATAAAGATATATCACTGAAATTTTGTGGCATGAGTTCCACAATAGACCGGAAACAAAAAATAGAAAAATTTTGGAAAATGGGCGTGGCACCGCCTCTTTTTAAACAAAGGAATATACGAGATTTCTTAGCCTATAACTCGACAAATAATTGAGATATTATGACGAAACTTGGTTTATACACTTTTATAACTTGTGTTAATAGACACGCAAAAATTTACTGGAATCGGTTTATGACCACGCCTACTTTTTAACAAAGATATTTCTGGAACACCCTTTTGGAATTTGTAACGTGACATCTTTGTAACTAGAAGTCATAAAGGAATGAAATGTTGCACAAAGAATAATATTCATATGCTTAGTTGGATGACTGATAAAAATATTGAAAATGGGCGTGGCTACGCCCACTTTATGCAGCACTCGCTTTATATAAAATACACCGTATTTCCATCAAACGCAAAAAAACAATGAACGTATACAGCTGAGTATCTAATGTTCGATTCCACTCGAACTTAGGCTTCCTTACTTGTTTATTATACAATTATTTATTAGCAGACATTGTTGTCATGCATCATGCATCACATGTAACATGTTGCACACATATGTATGTAGATATGTAGAGCTAGCCAAGGCGCTTCCAAGTGTGTATGTAGCTAAAACATGCTATTTCAGCAGCGTGTGACAATTAGAATTAGAATACCGAAATACCAACCAAAGTCAACAATTTTAATTATAACTAGAGCAGCAATTCAAATATGTAATTCATTGCATGCTATAAATTTCGTTCATTTTAATTTAGGTAGTATCAGCAAAGAAGATGTTTTGTAAATTATAATGGCCTAGTGTTTATATATGTATTTTTTCTGCTGCTTTTTGTGTTTTTCTTTTTCTTCTTCCTAAAACTAACTGCTTTATTAAATAGGAAGTAATATATCTACCATTGAAGGGTTATTTATTACAACGCTTTATGTTCGTCAATCAATACTCAACACAAACAAATAAATTACATATAGATATACATACATATATGTATGTATATACACAAAGGTAATTAGTAATCATTAATCAGCTGCACCACCTACTTTAATATATTTATTAATAAAGTACAAATAGTATTATGGTAATAACCTAATTTCGTTTCTCAAACAAAACGTTATTTTAGCTTGACCAGCATGAAAATCAATAAGCTTCTGAATTTTTTACATTTTTTTCTTTACTTCGACATGCTCGATATGAAACAAACAGGATGATTAGTGAACAAAAGAGGTAATCACTTTTATGGCGCTTTCAATAAAGCCAAATATTAATGTACGAGAATGAAGTATAAGCCCAGCGGGAAACAATTGAGGGTAATAGTATAAAACGATCTTTTCTTTTTACTAAAGCGGATCGTATCAAAACTTTCAAGAATATAATTTTTAGTTTTTTTTTCGTAGTCGAATCTCTTAATCGCCATCGGAACTAATGATGGTTCTTACAGCAATACTTAAGTCATCGATCGTCACTATATCAACACTAGTATATTGATAGATAGTTTAGAAGCAACTTTTTTTTTTATCGATGGGCGTAAGTCAAGCTCAATATAAAGAACGAAAAAAGATACTGCAGATGGCACACCGCCGAAACCGGTTTATAATCAAATCAAACTTGACAAGCGATGACGGAAATTCGTTCCATAATGCATCGCGTTCCTCTCAAGTACATATATTGCCTTAAAATTATCAAATTGCGTAGAAAATGCATAAAAAATTCTACCAAATATTTTTTTTCCTTCTGGGTAAATCTGACCAAAGCAACATAGTTTAATTACTAAACAATTTATCTAGTATTTAATATAGGAAAACATTAACACCCAAAAAACATAAAAGCGTAAAAAAGTCTGTAACTAATTTCAACGAGCTTTACAAATTTTAACAATTAAATGGTTTAATGTTTCGAGTGATTTATTATTAAAGAGCATGCAAGAGTACAATTTTAATCAGCAACAAATTTTAAATTAGTAGGAAAAACAAAAAGGAGCACACCTCGAATTGGGAGAGAAGCTCGGCCATAAAACTCGTCAGAGTTATAATAGCGCCATTGTATTATTATTATTAAATTTTAAATGGCGCAGTGCTCTAAAATGCAATGAATCACAATAAAATGTACTATATCAATGGAAGATGGCCTTGAAATTTGCAACCTTGATTATTAAAGTGATATAAATTTTGTTTTTATTAGTATTCTGCGGTAATGAAAATGGCAATGACTAAAGCGAAAAAGAGAAAAAAAATAACAGAATATTGCTTGCAATAAATGCTTTTACATTTAAGGTAAGTTAAAGCTTTAACTAGGCTCCAATACATATTGACACTATCGAATAGAGACATTAATCCAAACAATCTCAAAAGTTTGAGGAAAATGAGCTATCAACGATATAACCGACAGTTGAGAACTCACGTTTGGAGTTTGAGAATAGGGTTAGTTCTCAAATACATCTCAGAATCTCAGATTGAGAATTAAGAAAAATGTTTAAGGGGCAGCCACGCTATATATACCTACTTGTACAGTAGAGCGTATCACGGTGTATGGAGGAAAAAAAAGTTGAAAATGTTCCCCCCCAGTTTGAACACTTACCTTATGAGATTTAAAAAAAAATTTTTTTTAATTTTTTTGTCACCCTGTAAAAACAGCGAAATTTGTTTTTTTTCTATAATTTCTATATTTTACGTTCGATTTTCAAAAGTGATACATTTTTAGAAAGGTATTCACCAAGGCAATATTTCATCCATAGAAACTTTTAGCCCATCATGCCAAGTTCAGCTTTTATTCTATTTTTACTAAATCCAACACCCTGTATTTGAAAAAAAAAATTGTTTCTTGAATACTAAGAAAAACAAGTAAGAGCGCGGCTGACTTCGGACGTACCAAAGACTGCATACCTTTCATGAATGGGGAAATGAAAAGTTGCATAGTCTGATATTGTTTAATTTATACTTTCAATTCTCTGGGTAATTTATACAAAGATTCCTTAGAAAAAGAAGTGTCATTATTTAGATGGAGAAGTTATACCCTAAAATATATATATCTGAACAATCGGTTGTATGGCAGCTATATGATATAGTGGTCCGATTCGGCCGATTCCGACAAATGATAAGCTTCTCCTAAAAATACACTCACATTCCGAATTTCATGCAGATATCTCAAAAATTGAGGGACTAGTTTGCGATTAAACAGACAGACAGACAGACAGACGGACATGGCTTAATCGACTCAGCTCATGATCCTGATCATATTGGTATATATTTTCGTAGGTCTGCAACGCCTCGTTCTGGTACTTTCACCATTCGTGTTTCGGTACAAAGTTATAATACCATTTCATTCCCATGAATGGTATAAAAAGAATATTTACCTGCATATAATGAGGAAATAAATGTAATGCATTTATGCTAAATCTTTTCTTGGCTCTAATTTTCTGTAACGTTCTCGGCTACTTACTTTAGCGAGTATATAACCTAGGCGTTCCTCGTCGGCAACTTCTGTACAAGAATCACTTACTACCTTTTCAAATCGCTCAGTATTTAGAGAATGGCATAGAAAATCTAAGTAAATTAATATTTTATAATTAGTATAATTAGTATCAATCTCTGCTGTTTGGAAATATTAATCAGGTATTTTTATAACATCATTAGAAGTTTGTAGTTCCTGAAAGTCCGTATCAGAATAAAATTGCAAGCATGGTGGCTCTGTAATTCTAAATGAGCTCCAATCGATCATTTGAGTGTACTATGTACTTTTTCATGGCATTTCTGCTCTGAGTTGCTCTATGTTGCTCTATTTCGACAGCTGCCCTACTTTGCTCTGCTCTAACCTGCTCCGAACTTTTTTTGTTCATTAAACAGAGCTAATATTAATAAGTAATAATGTTTTTTACTCATATAATGATGTCAAAACTAAATTCAAGGCTAAATTTACTTTATTCAAAAAAATTTTTTTTTAATACAGGGTGTTGGTTTTAAATAAATTTTAATAAAAGCTAAAGTTGGTGTCGCAGGTTAATGGCTTATATGGACGAAATATGACACGGGTTAAAACCTTTACAACAATATATTGCTCGTTAAAATCAAACACCAAATAGAAAAGTTATAAGCAAAAAACGAATTTCGCTGTTTTTACAGGGTGCCGAAAAAATTTTTTTTTCCATTTTTGAAATCTCCAAGGAGTAAACAGTCGAACCAGAGGGGAACATTTTAAACTTTTTTTGGCGATACGCTCTATTGTACAGTTATAAATCTATTTAAAGCATATACATATGTACATACAGACATATATGCAAATTTACGATAATTTCAGCAATTAAACTAAATTAATCAGATTAAATAAACTAACTTCTGGCATCGCCTCAAGTCGCATAATTAAGCTTTTCATTAGGTAAAATTATCGTAAACCATTGGATTTATTCTTATGTAAAATGGAGTTCAACTTTCAATTGTATACAAACATCGATATCTATGTATTTCCCTACATCAGTTTGTATTTACTGTGTATTTGAATTAGCTGTCTTATTCGAAATACATAACTGTATGTAGATTCAATTGAACTACAATACTTATATGATAATAAAGAGATTACATCGACCAAATGTAATAGTACGCCTTTGAGCTACTGCTGTAATTATAACAACCGTCACTTTTTCATTTTTATCGATTTTTTTTTGATTCGCACTTTTATTAACTACACTATTTGTCGCTGAAAAACATACATACTACTTTATGTAAAGCATTTGCATACGTAGTATTAAAAAAAAACTTTCTTCGTTGTGTAATCGACACTAATTAATTAACGGTGATAATAAAAACTAGTGCTCTACATATGTATGTATCTTATTATATAACACATTGAGTTTAGTGTTACATTACTAAGAGGAATTTTCCAATGCTTGTTTTTCCTTTACTATTTCGGCATTTCTTTGTGCCCTTTGCGGTCTATCTGTTTTCATTGTTTGCCTCATAAGGGCATGTGTGTGGAATCTACATATTGCGTGGCTAGTTTTTGCATCGCTGCGCAAAGGCGGTTTACAATTTTACATTACAAATGTTGACTGACTACAAAACATACATATAATTTAATTTTTGTTTGTTTATACGTCTACCAAGAAAAAAAAACAATACTTTTTTAGCTACCGCGTAAACAAAATATCATATATCAAAGACCTAGTAATTAGTAACCAAAAAAGGTGCGAACAGTTATTGGTTTGCGGTGTCAAATTAACTTTTATTACTTAATCAAAAATTAACATAACATGTATTTATTTTTGTTTTTATTTTGTTTACAGTTATAAATTGGAAATGTGTTAAAAACAACTACTTAAGTACATACATATCAAGTTTTATTACAATTGTTGTTTAAAGTTTTAAAAAATTAAGCCACTGCAAATGTACATATCAGAGATCAGCAGCGGTGCACCGCATTTTCTAAAGCACCGCAAAAATACTTACTTTTTGAGTGGCTCAAAAAATAAGTACCCAGGAAAAAAATTCAACGCCACCGCATTGATTGAAAACCTAAATGATATTGCGGTATTTAGTGTTGTTTACACCGCATACCGCAAACACCACATAACGCAAACACCGTATACCGCAAACACCGCATATCGCAAACAGCGTATATGGCAAACACCGCAAACACCGCATTTGTTTATTTGTATGCTATTCAGTGTTGCCGGAAATTTTTCACACACTGCAAAGGTATACGCAATTGAAAATTCATTTGTACATAAATACATAGATATGAGTTACTGATTATAAGATATACAGCAAATTTATCCTCAAGTATTTTTTTTTGTGTGCTTTGTTTTTTGTGGCAGTTTTTTGAATAATAAAATATTTTCCAATAATGAAATAATCAAAAAATTTCATTTTTGAAATCAAATACGACTAATAGGGCCATCAGAATGAATACTTTTCCGTCAAACTAGCAATCCATTTAATTGACAACATAGTTGAATTAAATGTATTTAAATGACGATCGACACATTCAGTACTTCAGCTTTGCCGTAAAAAAGACATCTAATTCAACTATGTTTCTCAGTTAAACGAATTGTTAGATTGACGGAAAAGTATTCATTCCGACGGGCGCATAATAACCCAGCCAGCAAAATCATCGTAAACGAGCTCGTAAACTGATGTTTTCTCGAAGAAAACTGTAATAAAATATCGTTTACGAAATCCGTTTACGATTCGCCTACGAATACTGTTTCGCTGAACATTTTAGTGCCTACGAGTGTCATAAATGTATCGAAAAAGCACTCGTATATCAATCTTTTTACGTCCGTTTTTTTATCGTAAATGTAGAAATTTTACGAACATACATACTTACTTTTAAAATATTGAGTTTGAAATTTTTCGTTTTCTTTTTTTTTGACATGATAGAAAAAGTTTCTTTTGTTATTGTTTTCTGATTCGAGAATAGCTCGTAAATCACAATGTTCGTAAAATGTACGGTACCTTGCTGGCTGGGAAAATGTATAAAAATAAACATAGATATGTATTGTTGTTGCTCCAATAAAATGACAAAAACTTCGGTTTCAATCAATGTATCGTAGCCAATTTTGTCGATTGTGAATTGAATGAATGCCTCGTTGAAAAATAAAGAATTATGTCACAGACAAACAAAAATATGTAAACAAAACTTATATGTATTCCTAAGAAGCCATAAATGTGATTCAAGGATTTTAGGAAAAAACTCTATTTCATGTACATAGTACATATTTTTATCTTGACATTCTTTATCAAATTATTTTACATTCAAAAAACTCTAAATTTTAAGGGGCCAATGAAAAAATTTAAAAAAAAAAAACAATCCTGAGAGTTTTCATGTATAGATATTCTTTGGTTAAAATCAAATTGTAATCAGTAGTATTTTTCATCAGAAATCTATAAGACGGTAAAAATTACAAACAAAAAATCACACTGGCAACATTGTAAATATCTCTATTTGGGAAATGCGGTGTTTGCGGTATGCGGTGTTTGCGATATGTGGTGTTTGCGATATGCGGTGTTTGCGGTATACGGTGTTTACGATATGCGGTGTTTGCGGTGTTGTGATATCCATACTACCGCATACCGGAATTGATCAAGAAAATGCGGTACGGTGTTTACTATGATCGCATATTTTGCGGTTGCGGTCATACTCCCACCGCATTTTTTATGAGTATACTCTAAATCACAAAAAATGTATCGCATGCTGATCTCTGGTACATATACATATGTATGTAATAATGATTTTTTATTTTGGTAAAAGTGTAAATCGCCAGATGTGAAACCAGCAATACCCTTCAGCTTCAATGAACTCAAAGAAAAGAGCATTTCCTCCCATTAATTCAATTGCTATTACAATTGGGCACAAGCTCACGAACCGAACAAAATAGGTACATACTTTATATGTATGTATATTAGATGAGTTTTTTTTAGATATTCCCTGCGGCACCGGAATATGAAAATAGGATGTTTTAGAGTAAGTAAACTGAAAAAAATTTCATTTTTCCAAAAACTGGATGGAGCTACACCGAAAAGCGCGCATATTCCCAGATTTTCAAGGTATGTTTAGATTTATGTCTGAAAAAAGTTAGGATTTTGCACAAGAAAAAAAATGATATCCACCCATGCGAATAATTAACCGCTAAATCGAATGGCGGTTTTTTGGCACACTACCCAGGGAAGGTAATATCGCGTCCTAAAGTGACCATTTTCTTTTTTTTTTTCTCATGAATCTTCAATTTCTTGCCCTATACTCTTTCCGAAATCGGAAATTATTTTTTCACTAAATCGCACGGTAGGCTGTGTTATTTAATGCGCTTTCCAGAAATGTATAGCTATTAAAAATCGAATAATATTAGGATGAGTTTATCAAGTTTAAGTGAAGTAAAGTCGGGTATAAAAGGGTAACATAGCTAAAATTTCTTAATTTTTTTAACAAGGCGGTTTTTCGTGTTATTAGTGATAGTCTTATGTGGATGGATAACTCCGCAAATGCAAAAGAAAAGTAGAAAGTCGAGACCGCGGATAACGGACAAAAAGTGGAGCCGAATAGCGCCAAAACATTTGTGGTCAATATGGGTATCAAAATAAAGATTGAAATTCTGGGAATTTGCGCGGTTTTCGGTGTAGCTCCATCCAGTTTTTGGAAAAGTGAAATTTTTTTGTCAGTCTACTTACTCTAAAACAACCTATTTTCATATTCCGGTGCCGAAGGGAGGATCTGAGAAGGTTTAAAGAATCCCATACAAAAAAAAACTCATCTAATGTATATGTATGTATAATGGAGCATAAAAATATATGCATATCTAATGTTGGCCAATACTTAATTATGTATGTCCATTGCAAATATATACACCAACTAGCACACTTGGCCAATTCAGCATAATTAAGTAAATTAAATGTCAAATTATCCAAAATTAAAAGCGAAATTAAATGGACCAACTACAAATACCGCCACACACAAAAAACTAAATAAATCAAGCCTGACAAATTGGGAACGCGCGAGAAATGCTTTAAAATATTAAGCACAAAAACAACAAAAAAAACCGAAAAGCAAAAGAAAACGAAAGAACAACAACAATAAAAACACAAATGAAAAATTATTATAAATTAATAATTGAATTGAAACGACAGGTTTTGGTGTTTGTAGCGTAGCGCTCATCGATGTTGCCAGCTAAGTTTCAATAAGGAAGTGGCTGGCTGTCAGCGCACGACCGACAAGAGATCATGAATATAATAATAATAAGAGTGAATAATGTTAATAATACATAAATTTTCATGCAGATATGCATATATATACTTAATAATTATAATTAATAAGAAATGCATGGAAATACATACATACATAATTTAGTTTTATTGTTGTTTTATCAATAAATACATATAAATAGATATTTCTTTAATGTTATTGCATTAAAAGTGAATAAAGAAATTCCAATGCACTAAAGTGAGTTGTTGATGTCACATGCTAATCGCTGTAAACGATTAATTTTTACATTTTTGTTGTAATACATAAAAAGTTGCCCACCATAGCTTATTTTGGGAGGAAAGCTGTAATTACCCAGCAGTATTTATCAGCTGGAAAACAGCACGTATTTCTTACACGAAAAAAAAAACTATATTCATGTCACATCCATATTTATGGATCCTGTATGGATAATGTGGCCGCTGTGGTGCAGTGGGTAGAGTGCTCGCCTGCTATGCCAGAGATCTCGGGTTCAAACCCCAGTCCGAGCAAACACCAGGAAAATGTTTCTAATTAGTAAAAATCCAATTATTGGGTTTTTTAAGAGCAGCGGTCACCTCTCGGCAGTGGGCGGCATACCCTCCGAGAGTATTTCTGCCATGAAAAAGCTTCTCACAAGAAATGCATTTGCCGTTCGGAGCCGGCATAAAACTGTAGGTCCACCCAATTAGTAGGAAAAACAAAAAGGAGCACACATCGAATTGGGAGAGAAGCTCGGCCATAAAACTCGTCAGAGTTATAATAGCGCGATTGTATTATATTAATTATGTATGTAAATGCCTATACATATGTATGTACATACTTATATGTTATGTCAAATAGCACATTTCATAGCAGATTAAAATACACGATTTCGTCTGTTGCCTATAGTGAAAATAACACAAAAGGTTGCCTCGAAGGTGTTGAGTATTCAAGCATTAGAATTTTGAAAAATTTGCATGAAAAATTGAAGTTTAATGAGAACCTTGAGAAGCTGCCATATTCAATGTTAGCACACATTTCAATAATTGTATAAGTATGTATGTATGATTTTGTTTGTGAACTTTTCTGAGACTTTTCCCACATTTGAATAATGGTGGACAAAGAATTTTTTAAGCAAGTAATGTGCGCTTTTTTTTGTTTCTTGTAAAATCTTAAAGCTTAATTCCATGTGTAATCATCCAAATTATGTGTGAATACGAAAATTTAAAAGCATTATGGTATAAATGCTTTAAAATTTAATTGATTCTATACATCTAGCAGTGAGCGAAATTCGCTAGAGATTAGGCGATTGACAAATTCCAAAAAAAAAGCCAACTCAAAAGAGAAGATTAGGTACCTGTATGGTTCCTATGTAGATATTTTTAGGTATTTAGTGTTGACTTGTGATTTATTCAGCTGGAAATGGCCGTTAGCGAGTTTTACAAGCGACAACCTGACAAGGTCACTACTGTACTGTTGGAGAAAACGGCGCTCTAAGTTTGGGCCTTCTGAGATACACTACACACTCGTAAAAAATGTTCCCATACATTCTTATAGTACATATTCTATTTATATATTTAATAAGATATTCAATTGGCGATTGATAAAAAATGTTGTTAATGGTCAAAGTAAATATTCAAAAAACTAATTTTCTTTAACAAAAGAATGTGTGTATAAAGTGACAATAAAAACGCGCATACATTAGATTTATCGTCCATCAATTTCTAAAAAGAAGTCATTTATATTTAATTGGTTGCATTTACGTTTCATTGCAATAATCACATCGTAATAGAAATAAAAAAACGCAAAAAAAGCACTAAAAATTAGAAGACGAAAAAATTCAAAAATATGCATGAGCTGCTGACTGTTATGCACCCGCTGCTTTTGCAAATATCAAAGAGCCAAAGCATCATCCTTCATGGCAGCAACGCTTGAACTCGTGGAAAATCGCACAAACAAATTATAAATCTATTTAGATACATATATCTGTGTGTGTTTATTGGTTTTGGTTCAATAAACCGGATTAGCAACATTGAATAACAGTTGCGTCGCATCGTCGCATAGAACAATGCAACAATTTATCTCAAACAAATGCACATAAATGAAAATATTATGCGTATACATAGGTAATAATGTATATTAGGGTGTTTACTTTTTGGGCGCAATTATGTACATTTCGGCTCTACTAACTGAACATTTTATCATTTACATTAATTGGTAATTGAAATTTTTCAATTACAATTACTTGTAATTGTAATTGAGGTTTTTCAATTACAATTACATGTAATTGTAATTGCCATTTTTCAATTACCAATTACATGTAATTGCAATTGAAAAATCTCAATTACAATTACATGTATTTGTAATTGTAGAATTTCAATTACCAATTATATGTAATTGGTAATTGAAAAATGGCAATTACAATTACATGTAGTTGAAATTGAAGGTGTAATTAATTACAAAATGTAATTGAGGGTACCCAGGTCTGGTATATACACGGTAGGCAGGAAGCGACCATAGGTTGCATGACAATGTCGAGAAAAAAGGAAAGTGGGGTTGTGTTATGTGATGTTTATAGATGAAACATCCGTTGAAATTAAAATCCGAGCTGCTCCTTTTTCAAGGATATCCACATTTTTTGTTTTTTTTTTGAAAGGATCAAATATTGAGGAAATCGAAAATTCGTCACCGTCCAAATTTTTCCGATTTCAATACATTATTTGGTCGCTAAGGGATACAAAAAAAGGTATTAAAAATAACAAGTAAGGAAGCCTAAGTTCGAGTGGAATCGAACATTAGATACTCAGCTGTATGCTTTAATTGTTTGTTTGCGTTTGTTCGATATAGGGTGTACTTTATATGAAACGAGTGCCGCATAAAGTAGGCGCAGCCACGCCCATTTTCTAAATTTTTATCAGTCATCCAACTAAGCTTATGAATATTATTCTTTGTGCAAAATTGCATCCCTTTATGAGTTACAAAGATGTCACGTTACAAATTCCCAAAGGGTGTTCCAGAAATATCTTTGTTAAAAAGTAAGCGTGGTCATAAACCGATTTCAATAAATTTTTGCGTGTCTATTAACACAAGTTATAAAAGTGTGTAAACCAAGTTTCGTCATAATATCTCAATTATTTGTGAGTTATAGGCTAAGAAATCTCGTATATTCCTTTGTCTAAAAAGAGGCGGTGCCACGCCCATTTTCCAAAATTTGTGTATTTTTTGTTTCCGGTCTATTGTGGAACTCTTGCCACAAAATTTCAATGAATTATCTTTATATTTGACAGAGATATCGCTTAAAATGTTTTTATTAGGTCACTTTATAAGACCCATATATAAAAGTGGGCGTGGTCGTCAACCGATTTTGGTAATTTTTCGTCCAAACATTTGCCTAAGTAAGTATATCACGCCTACCAAATTTCATCGATATATCTTCAACGGTTTCTGAGTTATGACACTTAAAAATTTTAATGTTTGCCCCTTAATAAGTGGGCGTGGTACCGCCCATTTTCCAAAATTTCACCATATTTCTTCATAAGGGCCTGAGCTTAATACATGTGTGAAATTTTATCACTCTAGCTCTATTAGTGACTGAGATACAAAATTTCCGATTTTTACTATATAGGGGAGGTGGGCGTGGTCATGGTCCGATTTCGCCCATTTTCAATACCATCCGTTCCTGTCTTGATACCAACTTACATTTCAAATTTCATCAAAATATCTAAATTTTTGCGCGAGTTATCGTGCGCACAGACGGACAGACGGACGGACATGGCTCAATCGATTTCTCTTTTCACCCTGATCATTTTGATATATATAAGTCTATATCTATCTCGATTATTTCATTCTGTTACAATCCACCGTTAGGAAATCAAAACTATAATACTCTGTGTACTAGTACAGCTGAGTATAAAAAAGGACACCTGTAGTGGAAAAATCCAATGTGAACAGGGCCTAAAGGATAACCACTGAAATATAAAATAACACAAAAAGTACCCACTTTAATTTGCGTATAACTCCTAAAATGTTAACTCTACGTGAAAATTCCTTATAATATGTTTCATTCAGAATAAATAAAGGAATATTTCTTTGGTATACAATTTTGATGTACCTGAAGTGGTTAATGCACTTTGGTCCATCTAAAGTGAAAATTTCAAAAAAATTTACTTTTTTTATGGTGCTATTTTAAGCTCAAATATTTTGCAAGTTTATGTAAATATTTTAATCTAATGATCCAATTCCCATTCGTAAATATTTATACAGCAATATTAAAAAAAAATTAGAGCTGAAATACGCGCTAGCTGTGCACGGTGGGCGGGAAGCAACAATAGGTTTCATGAAAATATCGAAAAAAACGATGGCCCAACGAATATGTGCCTAGCTGTGCGCCGGTATTTTTTTTAATATTAATGTATAAATATTTATGAATGGGAATTGGATTATTAGATTAAAATATTTACATAAACTTGCAAAATATTTGAACTTAAAGTAGCACCATAAAAAAAGTACTTTTTTTTTGAAATTTTCACTTTAGATGGACCAAAGTGCATTAACCACTGCAGGTACATCAAAATTGTATACCAAAGAAATATTCCTTTATTTATTCTGAATGAAACATATTATAAGGAATTTTCACGGAGAGTTAACATTTTAGGAGTTATACGCAAATTAAAGTGGGTACTTTTTGTGTTATTTTATATTTCAGTGGTTATCCTTTAGGTCCTGTTCACATTGGATTTCTCCACTACAGATGTCCTTTTTTCTTTTTAATACCTTTTTTTGTATCCCTTAGCGACCAAATAATGTATTGAAATCGGAAAAATTTGGACGGTGGCGAATTTTCGATTTCCTCAATATTTGATCCTTTCAAAAAAAAACAAAAAATGTGGATATCCTTGAAAAAGGAGCAGCTCGGATTTTAATTTCAACGAATGTTTCATCTATAAACATCACATAACACAACCCCACTTTCCTTTTTTCTCGACATTTTCATGCAACCATCGTCGCTTTCTGCCTACCGTGTATACCTATCGATCTATTAAAAAAAAGCGCCGCAGGCGAAAATTTGGAATCAAAATCGCGCGAATTTTTCTTCCAAATTTTCATCTTTTTATAGACATATATACAATGTACACAAATATTTATATACATACCTATCGTTTTATTGAAAAAAGTCTGTATATATGTAAATATATTTAATTTTAATGTAATTTTTTAGTTTTAAAGTAATTTTTTGAGAACATGTGTATTTAAGTACATACATATTTCATCTTATACATATACTCAATGTATTATTGTATAACAACATTAACTTTATTGTCAGCTTTAATTTTTTTTGCTTAATGTAATAAAATCTAAGAAAAAATCTGAAATGTTTTTTTGGGCTTGAAAATGACATTATCCCAATTGGGATTATGTCACTACGTCTGGGGTGACATAAGCCCAAGTAAAAAAGTTGGGATTATGTCACCCTAGGGGGAGTGACATATTCCCAAATAAAAAATTTGGGATTATGCCCCTTGGGATTATGTCAGGGTACCACGACTACGACGGCACAGAGCATTTTCTCTGCATCTGCCTTCGCTAGACTAAGATTGCGCATTCTCGGGTCGGCTGTATTGAGAATGGCGGTGGCACATTTGCTAGCACTCGACAAACTTCTCAGATTTATTAAAGAATCTGCGAAGTTTGCAGAGGAACCCTGATTTAAAAAAAAAAATTCCTTGGGTTTATTATTATTTTCCCTACACCCTGATCCTTTCTAAAGGTCTTAAGTACAATGGGCAAATATGCCTGAGTCTTTGGCAAAGACAAAGTTTTTCCCTGCCTACCACAATTCCATTCCATTTTCCAAAGATCTCAACTGAAATTTACTCGTAATTAAATCTCAAATTCATCCCATTTCTAAGTCTAAAGCTTTTTCCAAGATTTTTAATTTTCGCTGAACCGTTTCAAATGATATAGACCGACTTGCTTATCCCGACAGGGTAAAAATATGACGTACTGTGGAACGATTTTCCGTCATACATTTTCAAGTTTGAAGACAAACTGGTTTCGGCTACTATGCGTCATCTTCCGTGTCTTTTTTCGTTCTCTCGGATGATCACCGAATGTTGCTGAGAGTGAGAGGGTGACGTAGTTTGACCTGAAACTCATTAGTTACATTCCTGATAGTCTGTCACTATTATTTTGATTGAGCTAAATCTGTAATGCAAAAAGCACTATTTTCTCTAAAAGCACCCTAATGTGCATGTATTAGTATATGTATATTAGATGAGTTTTTTTTTGTATGGAATTCTTTAAACCTTCTCAGATCCTCCCTCCGGCATCGGAATATGAAAATAGGATGTTTTAGAGTAAGTAAACTGAAAAAAAATTTAAATTTTCCAAAAACTGGATGGAGCTACACCGAAAACCGCGCAAATTCCCAGAATTTCAAGGTATGTTTAGATTTATGTCTGAAATAAGTTAGGATTTTGCACAAAAAAAAAGATTGATATCCACCCATACGAAGAATTAACCGCTAAATCGAATGGCGTATTCAGTTTTTTGGTACACTACCCAGGGAAGGTAATAACGCGGCCTAAAGTGACCATTTTCTTTTTTTCTCATGAATCTTCAAATTCTTGCCCTATACTCTTCCCGAAATCGGAAATTATTTTTCAACTAAATCACACGGTATGCTGCGTTATTTAATGCGCTTTCTATAAATGTATAGCTATTAAAAATCGAGTAATATTTGGATGAGTTAATCAAGTTTAAGTGAAATAAAGTCGGTTATAAAAGGGTAACATACCTTAAAATTTCTAAACTTTTTTAAAAATTTTGCTCTTGAAGACGGTTTTTTGGGTTATTAGTGATTTTTTTATTTGGTTGGATAACTCCACAAATGTAAAAAAAAAATTCGGAAGATCGAGACCGTGGATAGCGGAAAAAACCGTGGACCCGGATGGCCCCAAAATATTATTGGGCAATATTGGTATCAAATTAAAGGTCTTAACTAGGGCTTTAATATGGAACTCATTACATGACAATTTCTTAGCCAATTTGCGATATACTGGCGAATAAGTTGTCCAGGATGACTACAGAATATTTTAAAGGATGTCGGCGACATTGGAGTCTAATTTTTGACTTATATGTGTCGAAACGGTGGACACAGCAAAATGGATTGGCTTTACATTGAAGTCCTAGGTAAAATCTTTAGTTTGATACCCATATTGCCCAAAAATGTTTTGGCGCTATACGGCTCCACTTTTTGTCCGTCTAAACGTACCTTGAAATTCTGGGAATTTGCGCGGTTTTCGGTGTAGCTCCATCCAGTTTTTGGAAAAGTGAAATTTCTTTTTCAGTTTGCTTACTCTAAAACATCCTATTTTCATATTCCGGTGCCGGAGGGAATATCTAAAAAAAAAACTCATCTAATGTATATACATTTGAGTTTTAAGCACTTTTGGATAAAGTGATATTAAGCCTTTTAAAAAGCTGCTTAAAAATAAAAAATTGCTATTCATTGGCGTTATCTACATTCAATTGACAAATAACGTCTGCCGTAACTTCTCTACCACTATCAAGGACAAGCACAGGACTAGTTTACCTTCATGGCAGGTTAAACTCCTTTCAGTAAAACATAAAAAAATATACAATCGTCTACTTCACGCATTCCATAAAAAAAAAACATTTAAAAATACACACTTCCCACTTTAGTTGACCAACTTCGACAAAAAAAAGCAAAAACAAATTTAAATAACTGCATTTCTGCATATGTTAGGCGGTTAATCTCGACGCATCGGCCAGTCGTAAAGCCTACTGATGAGTGATTGTCTTTTAATGTGCTATTAAATGTCATTAAAAAATAAAAATAAGAAAGAAACAAACACACACAAGTGCATAATAATTATGCAATGAAACCGCAATGCAATTTCCTTTACATGCACACACACACATACGAAAATTTTCCACATTTCTTTTTAATGCATCTCACGCTTTTCTATGTCATGTGATGTCGCTGCCATCATCATCTGCGTCTGCGTCTTCTTCGTGATGCATCAGGCGTCAACAACAGTGAAAGTGGAATGCAAAAATTTGTTTGACGCTAATAAAACGATCAATTCCCTGCAAAAAATGCGATTAATCCGGGACGTGTCCGGGATCAATCGCAAGGGAGCATGCGACTAATACAATTTTACATCCCTTTGTATGGAGCGAATTGATCGCATTTGTCATTGAGCATGTCCTATGAAGAGACTAATTGTTCAACTTGTATACCCGAACGGGTACCAATGTAGATTAATCGCTTTCATCCCGAACGGGTGCAAATGTAGATCAATCGCTTTCATACCGAACGGGTAAAAATGTAGATCAATCGCTTTCATCCCCAACAGGTACGAATGTAGATCAATCGCTTTCAGCACGAACGGGTACAAATGTAGATTTTTCCTTAAAAAATTGTAAATGTTCATGCATATTTAAATAAAGATTATATAATGCTTTACTTTTGTAAAAAAATCTCAATAAATAAATTTAAAAAATTGCAAGTTTTGAGTATGCTTTATATGAGCGTAATGTAAAGGATTTTTTCATAGGATATTTTAGGCAACATTTTGTTAAAATTGTTATTAAAAAAGGGTGTTCAATTTGTTTTACCCGTTGTTCTTCAATTTTTTAAATACATTGCATATTTTTGTAAAATGTCTACATTTAAGGAATCTAGATTTGTATCCGTTCGGAATGAAAGCGATTAATCTACATTTATAACCGTTCGGGATGAAAGCGATTAATCTACATTTATACCCGTTAGGGAACAATTGGTCTACAATTAGTCTACATTTATACCCGTACGGGAACAATCGGGGACTAATTGTTGACCGATTGTTCTCGAAAGAGATCAATCGAGGACAAATGTCTTTCGGGATTGATCGCACATTTTTTTGCAGGGTTATTATGAGAATATACCAGAGTTGTGTATATTTTTATATACATACATATGTACATAGGTATGTCTGTTTGAAAATAAAGTAGCAAAGCTAGTTCATTGTTTTAAAAAGTCGGTTGCGCTGCCGCGGAAAATTTGCCGGAAGAGATTTGATAAATAAATGGGAACACATTCAAGAAGTTCCCATGCCAAAATGTCACCCACAGCAGTGGGAAATCACAACCATAAGGTTCGTAGGAAGATCGTACACAGCAAGAAAGTGGATAGATGTGAACGCGCGAGGTGATGAATTAATAGTCTGTAACTGATACCGACCCACTTCGTTTTATTTTAAACAACTTAAATTGAAAGAATATACATACATATCTTATTTTTTTTTTAAATTGGAAATTTTAATGATTCCTTTCAAAGTAGCCATGATCATGACCATAAAAACTGGCTCAAGTTAACACTTTTCTCAGTTCAAATTACCAATCATGGCACATGCCTTATTAACGGGTTCAACAAATTTGGGAAATCGTGTTTTTAATGAAGCTGGCTTTATTATCTGACAGCATGCATATGCAATTCAAACTAAGCATATCTTGAATGATTAAGTACGAAATTTGATTTAGTAGCAAATGCAGTTAAATTATTGTCCTTTTATATTTGGCATCAAGCCATAATAACTTCATCGTTAAACCCGGAATGCAACAATTAAAGCGAAATGATTAGCATTTTACATTCATATCGACATTGCCACTTTTGTCGTTATTCAATTTTATGTACATATGTACATAATTTTCTTTTTTTTTTTTTAACAATAAAACCCCAAACATATCAGGTTAATGGCCGATTAAAGTGCCCGCTGCCAGGGGTTTATGACTTCCCAATTTAACCGCATTTAAGCAGTCCTCATACCGTTATGCCAATAAAAATGTTTGGTCCATGGTATACAAAATACAGGTACATGGTATAAAAAATACAGGTATGTGCATTGTCATTTTTACGCTGTCTTTTTGATTAAAAAGCAGATTTTTGAAGTTTGATCTTATGTCAGTTTTGGAGTATAGCGATGCCAGACTTTTATTTTTTGAATGCGTAGATTTTTGTTTGAAAGTTTGGGTATTTCAGGAATCAAAGGACAGAAAGAGAAAGGGCACTAGTGAGCAGATTTATGGAACTTCCGGTAGCTCCTCTTCGCTCACTCCACAAATCTTCATCCACTCTCCGCGAATAAAGGGTATCGTTGGAAATTGGAAAAATTTTATATCACCATATATTTGGTATTATTGCACCGCGGAAATAAGCGACTCATATTGTTAAAATCTAGGGTACATATTTTTTTTTAATTGGATTGGACATATGTACATACATTGGCGCACACAAGGGGGGGGAGGGTTTGGGGTTAAACCCCCCCCCCCCCAAATTTGACAACACCATACAAAAAATAATTTTATAAAAGATGGTACATGCACAAATATTTGTGTAAATGCACGTTGTAAAATCTATGAATATTTGTGGATGTACATTGCCAATGTTTGTCAACAACTACTGATTATGTTTATAAAAAAGCAGTGTGGAGACATTTCCCTAAAAGTATGCTGTGGCTATTAGCTGAGGTTTGTAATACTCAGCTGTACTAGTACACAGAGTATTATAGTTTTAATCACATAACGGGGGATTGTAACAGAATGAAATAATCGAGATAGATATAGACTTATAATAATAATAATACGATGGCGCTATTATAACTCTGTTTTATGGCCGAGCTTCTCTCCCAATTCGAGGTGTGCTCCTTTTTGTTTTTCCTACTAATTGGGTGGACCTACAGTTTTATGCCGGCTCCGAACGGCGAATTAATTTTTTGTGAGAAGCTTTTTCATGGCAGAAATACTCTCGCAGGGTATGCCGCCCACTGCCGAGAGGTGACCGCTGCTCTTAAAAAACCCAACAGTTGGATTTTTACTAATTAGAAAAATTATTTTGGTGTTTTGCTCGGACCGTGGTTTGAACCGAGGTCTCGGGTGAGCACTCTACCCACTGCACCACAGCGACTTATATATATCAAAATGATCAGGGTGAAAAGAGAAATCGATTGAGCCATGTTCTTCCGTCCGTCCGTCCATCTGTAAACGCTCTAACTCGCGCAAAAATTTAGATATTTGGAATACAAGTTGGTATCGAGACTGGGACGGTTGGTATTGAAAATGGGCGAAATCGGGCATGACCACGCTCACTTTCCCCATATAATAAAAATCGGATATTTCGTATCTCTGTCACTAATAGAGCCAGAGTGACAAAATTTCACCTACGTATTCAGCTCAGGCCCTTATGAAGAAATATGGTGAAATTTTGGAAAATGGGCGGTGCCACGCCCACTTATTAAGAGGCAAACATTGAAAGTTTTATAGGTCATAACTCAGAAACCGTAGCAAATATATCGACGAAATTTGGTACGCGTAATTTACTTACTTAGGAAAATGTTTGGACGAAAAATTGCCAAAATCGATTGACGACCACGCCCAAATTTATATATGGGAACTATTAAGGGGCCTAATAAAAATATTTTAAGCGATATCTTTGTCAAATATAAAGATTTGTCATTGAAATAGTGTGTCATGAATCCAACTATAGACATAAAACTAAAAATAGAAAAATGTTGGAAAATGGCCGTGGCACCGCCTCTTTTCAGACAAAGGAATCTACGAGATTTCGGAACCCATAACTCTACAAATAATTAAAATGTTATGACGAAAATCAGTTTGTACACTTTAATAACTTGTGGTAATACATGCTCAAAAATTTAGCGAAGTCGGTTTATGACCACGCCTACTTTTTGACAAAGATATTTCTGGAACACCCTTTGGGAATTTGTAACGTGTCATCTTTGTAATTAGAAGTCATAAAGGGTTGCAAATTTGCACTAACAATAGTATTTATATGCTTAGTTGGATGATTGATAAAAATTTTGAAAATGCGGCACTCGATTCATATAAAATAAACCCTAATCGAACAAACGCAAACAAACGATGAAAGCATACAGCTGAGTATCTTATGTTCGATTCCACTCGAACTTAGGCTTCCTTCTTACTTATTAGTTTTAGTTTAAATACAGAGAAAATGCAATGAATTGAGATTTAAAAGGTGCCTTTGTTTAATGTGTACATACGTAGGTCCACTCCCCAAACATAAATTTAAGTAAAAATTGTCTTGACGAGTTTTAAGTATTTTTTTTTTAATTTTCCGTAGGATATTGAAAACCCCCCCCCAAAATTTTTTTCTGTGTGCGCCACTGTGTACATACATACATATATAGACTGAAATGCTCACTTGGTATGGTGGTGTACATACATATCGCCGTCTAAAGTGCAAAACCGCGTGACATTTTTGCCAAAAATGAGATTTCATCAAAAATACATTCCCGGCGTCCGTCCCCATCCATTCATGCAACAATTTTGAGATTCATACAACGCAATTTCAAATAATGACACAGTTTCAAAACCGCTTTTTTTAAGGAAATTTTTCGAACCAATATTGCGAATAATAGGTGTTATTGCTTTATAACTGTACTGTAATGTACTAAAGTTGATTATACTTTCATAAACACGAAACGGATTATAACTTTGCTTTATTGAAGAAAAGTTTTTACGTACGCCTGCAAAACCGCCTATACGTCACTATTGAACAAAATAAAAGACGCAAAACCGCTTATAAATACATATGTAAGTAAGCCAATAACTGCACATTTAACTGTTTTTCGCCAAAATGATATTTGGATTAAGAATATAATCCAAAAATCTACCTTGGTTTGGATGTGGGTTTGGAAAATTCCGAACCGTTTTGAATTAAAACAGTTTTTGCTGTCTCCTGTAATATTTGGGTGGTAGCGGATACGCGGTATTGCACTTTATGCGACGATATGGAGTTATAATAGGTCAATCTCCAAAACCTCCCCAAACTATATACCAGAGTGATCACAAAGCCTAAATTAAAAGTGATCGTAACTACTAAACTAAATTAAAAACTCACCGAGAATACCGGAAAGGGGCTACTTTGTAGTACGGCCAAACTGATATTCCGCGAAGTAAAAATCCGAAATGAATCTTTTATGTATCACTGATGAAATTCATATATTACTGAGGAGGCATCAGTGAGTACTTTCAAATAAAGACTGCTGAATTTTTCATATAAATGGTTTGCTTTTTTCAAAAAAAAAAAAAATAATAATAATAAAAAATTGTACTCAGAAGAATCATCAATGATCATTCAGCAGTGAAACAAATTTACTGCAGGATGTGTAATTTTTTCAAATTGAAAAAATTTCTTTCAATTGAAATTGAAAAAATGCGTTACTATGAATACCATGGTTACAATTTATTTTTAAAACAAAGCAGTGAAAAATACTATTAATGGAGGATTTTTATCATTGAGTATGGCAGCACGAAATGTCATAATCTGCTTAATTGTCAGGTGGTTAATATGGCGACGAAAACTTGACGTTTGTTTTACCTGGTATACTTATGCCTATATGACACTACATTTTTTCCCTGGTTTTTTTGGTTTTGAAAACCCACCGAAAGTCAAAATACAAAAACAATTCTCCTGTAGGTTGAAAAGAGACAAATACTCCCTCAAAAGCAATTTGATTGACATTAAACTTCAAACTAAATCAAAATATTTATTTCAAAAATAAATTTTTTTGGAAATTTGAATTTAAATTACTGAAATAAAAAAGTAATGAAACCCAAAGGGAAGGATAGCTGTGTATTCCATGTTATAAAGGGAAGCCAGTACGCAATATAATTTTTCTTCCGGACTTCTTCTTTACCCTTGCGGCCAAAGCAGAAGCTTACAAGTGGCAAATTTAAAATTTGTATTTCCATATATTTTTTATTTTAAATATAATTTATTTTCTAGTTGTCAAATTGAAACAATTGTCAGAAAAAATGACCGAATGCCAAAAAACCTACCGAAATACAAGCTGGCTCGTTGGTTTTTAATCTCCTAGATGGTATTTTTTTTGTTTTTTTTTTTTCAATATAGCTTGCTCGCTTGCACCAACGCAAAACTGTATTTCCTTCACACAAAAAACCTGGTAGAATACCAGAAAAAAAATGTAGTGTCATATGGGCTTTATACCATGTGTTTGGTCAACAAGATAATAAAATAAATTAAAAATTGATTTATTAAACCAATAGTAGAATACACTTTTATGGGCCACACAGACAGTGTTGGCAGCTGGCAAACTATATTTTGCAAATTTTACATATCATCTACATAAAGTTGAAATGGTAGCAGCTGTGCTGCTAAATAGTGCACGTGCTATACATTCTCGAGCAAAAAGAGACTGAAAATAATATATCATTGGTAACTTTCAAAATCGTTCGCTTGAAATTCTCCCTTTCAAAGTGAGGTTAGGTAACAATGGCTAGTAAGGCACTAGTACCACATGCATGAACACTTCCATATACAGTTCGTCCACTTTCAATTTAAGATTCGATTCGAGTAGTAAAATATACCTGTAGTCTCCTACAATAACTGCTTAAGTCGACTTAGTAAGATTTTGAGTTATGTATTTAAACCCCTATATTTCTGTAAAACTCCCATGCTTATAACTTAATTCAATCAAAAGATATTAATAAAAATATTTAGGATTAACTTACAATACAGGTATATTAAACTTGCTATAACAGCCGAAGTATAGGAATGTACACATATACTTAATGAAATTTCTTCACAACATTTCGTTTTATTTAAAAAAAATTTAATAGTAACATTGTGGATGGCTCATCGATTTTGCATTCTTGGTTTTTAATCAACTTTTGTGATTTTTTAAGAATCGCCTTCGTATATAAAAAATAATTACTGCCGCTGTTGAGTTTCATGCTGCGTTTCCGAACATAGCCTACATCGCACCCTAAATCATAATGTGGCACTACTCAAAATTTTTTGAAATAGGTTTTCTCATGAACTCGTACACAAAACATCTCTAACGACTGCTAAAAAAAATCTTTTCCACCAGTATCTCTTTTGACTGGAAAATACCCATTATGCTTAACCTTTTGCCATATAGGGTACGTTCATGAAAATGTATAATTGCAGCAGTACAGCAACCCCGTTGCTTATTTTGCACTTGCCTGCTGATACTCAGCTGATATATTGCTATAACAGCATTATTAAAAGTATTTGCAATTAATTTCTGTTATTAAAATTACATTATTGCATATTCCATTAAATATATAGCAATCATGCTTACCCTTCTCTTTCCATGTTTTTAAAGCAAAAATTGCAGACACAAATTTTCTGTTGCCGATTATTCAAGCAAACTGCACGGTTGATGTGTCAAACGAACGTTTGACTTTTGCAGGTGTTGCCACAAACGCGAGAAGAACGTGATACTTGCAACACTGCGGTTCTGATTGCCGTCGCGAACGTACCCATAATTGCCTGTTTTTACCCCTCTCTGTGAATTTTGAGTTCTCCCTTTATGGTGCGATATGTTTTAACATAAAGGAAACATTTTCTTTAGTATTCGTTGATATATTCCACTTCTGAATATCTGATATTCCATAGAAAACCATTCACTATAAAGAACTTACGTTTTTTAAAAAGGCGATGGCATCACTTCTAATAATTTCATCAATACAAATTCTTTTTATTACATTTATTTATTTTTGTAGCTCACCATAAACTATACTACCACTACTGCACTTCATTAATTAATATGTTACAATACATTGTCAGCATAAATTATGGTAACTCAAAACAAAAAACATCTTTATGTATATGAACTTCGATGTTCATAAAATTTATACGAGATATCTTAGTGTTTTATGTTTTGCTTGAACCATTTGTTAAATTGAAAATTTATATCTCATCATAACGTTTTTTTTTTTTTAAATAATGTTATATTTTACTTATTTCGCTGCCGCCTTCTCTTTAGCTTCGGCACTTGCTGCTGCTTGTTTGGCGCCAACCGACTTGCGTTGCACCTTTGGCTTAGCGGGTGTTTTTGTTTCAGTTTTTACCTCTTTAACTTCTTTCGTGGTTGATTCTGCAGCGGCTTTTGTCGTTGCTGGAGCAGGTGTAGTTGCAGGTGCAGGTGCGGGCTCTGGAGCAACAACAGCGGCGGGTTCCTCTTTCTTGCCATTCAATTCTTTAGCTTTTGGTTTTTCACTGCAATGGAAAAGAAAAAAATTAAGAAAATTTTAAATGAATAGTTTCAATATCCGCGAGGTTGGAATAGTCAGACATATTTTTTCGAACAAAGGTAATTTTATTTTTCTCACTTGCCTCTCAATATCTATATTCAACACCGATTCATCTTCTTCCTCATCGTCACGCTCTTCGGGGCCAACCTCACGCAACAAATCACCCAAATCCTTGTCGACATCCTCCCATAGCTTATCTTCTGCAACCTCTTCACCTTCCTCGCCTGCACTGCCATGTCCATTCTCTTCGGCATCATGCTTCTCCTCATCGACATCCTCATCACCCTCTTCAATTTCTTTCTTAATATCTATATCTTTTGATTCTTTTTCCTCTTTTTCTTCCTTTACTTTTGCGGCTTTTTTAGCTGCTTTCTCTTCCTCATCTCGATGACGTAGATAAGCTTTGAGATGTGAACGTACTAGACAATGTTTCTTAGCATACTCTTCTATGGGGTCACTGGCCTCCGCATAATGATTGCACAACTCACAAAAGTATGCTTCGACTTTCTTTATGAATGTGCCACCGAGTGGTTGACGTTCTTTGCCATTCTCTTCGCCATCCTCAGCGGCGTCTGCTTCATTCAATAGCGCATCCACATCCAAATCATCGATTTCGTCTATTTCGCCTACCGAGTCAACAGTCATGAATTTGTTCAAATCGATCGAGCGGGTTTCATCATCGGAACGATCGCTATCTGAATCACGTTTACGTGCCTTGCGCTGGAAGAGGCAATTTGATTTTGAGTATTAGTCTTAGTTAATTACATACATATATAGTTGACTTTAATTTACCTTCAAATGATCCAATGAGCAGCGATGCGTCTCATAAAGCATTGGACTCTTGAATGCCAAATGACAAGTGGAACAATATGGCATTAAGAACTTCTTCATTGTCTTATGATCTTCCGACAATTGATGTTTGGCTTTGGGCTGGCGATAATGCAATCGGCAAAGATGACAAAATTTCGATTCATATTCGTCCTTTGAGCTTTCTTCCATTTCACGTTGTGCGGCGCGTTGTCGTGCGCGTAGTCGTAATAGATGAGTCTTTTGTTGCATGGCAATTTGACGTATAGCACTCCTATGGGTACGTTGATATAAATGTTGTTGATATTCCTGCGAAAGTGAAGCGTTGATTAGTGTCAAAATGAATGCATTATTACAATATACATACATTCATGTAATAATGTACATATACTAACCGGGTATGAGTAGCAGCTGGTGTGACAGTGTATGCACTTCAGATTGACGCGTGTACGTGTGGTGTGCGATTTGTTGTTGTAATCATCGCGTCGTGAACTGTGCGACTTTTTATCCTTCTTATCGTTGGATTCATCATCGCTATGTCTCTCTTTCTTGATACGTTTCTCCTTGCTCTCCTTCGACTTGTCCCTCTTTGTTGGTGACGACGATGACGTCTTTGATTTTTCTTTTTTGCCATCATCCTTTCCCTTCTCTTTTTTCTTACCTTCTTTTTTGGTCTCCTTTTTCACACCACCCTCCTTCTCTTTATCACCTTTCTTTGCAGCATCGCCATCACCATGCGCTGCTTCTGCATCGCCTTCAACATCTTTATCATGAGCATCATCATCACCATCTGCGTCTGCTGCAGTTTCCTCACCCTTCTTACGTTTTTTCGACGCTTTCGTACCTTCTTTGCTTTCGTCACCCTCATTAACCTCATCACCATCGCCTTCATTGTCGCCACCATCTTCATCCTCATCTTCGTCAACTGCTTTTTCGGCATCATCATCAACCTCGTCGGCGTCGTCGTCGCCATCACCCTTTTCAGAAGATTTGGTGCTGCGCTTACGTTTCCTGGATTTCTGCTTCGTTTCGTTGTCACTCTTGCTGTCCTCCTTTTCATCATCATCATCATCGCTGTCCTTATCTTTCTCATCATCCTTATCGTCGTCATCATCATCGTCATTGTTGGACGAGTCGTCATCTTTCTTTGAACGTGAAGAACGTCGTGGACTCTTTGACGAGCGACGTACTATCCTACGCCGACGTAATGAGCTATATATGTACATACATATAGATTTCGATAGATAGATGGAGGGGCGTAAACGTAAAAATTAACGAGATTAATTCATGTACGAAAAATAGTTTTTTTTTCAGTTTTCACTTTTTTTTTAGCTACAAGATTTTATTATTTGTTTTTGCAAAATGCTTTCGAGTGTGAAAAGGTCAATCAGCTGTTCGCGCTGCTAATTTTATGTTTGGGTAATGTTGTTTCTCGTTGCTTTTGCCATTGCCATTTTTGTTGTTTCTTTCTTGCGGTGAATAAATATTATTCAACAACAACAAAGTTTTGTTATCTGCGCAATGAACTCGAGCAGTTTAATTTGGAAACATAAATAGACCCCAGCAACAACAAATTAGCTCTGTGATAAAAACTTAAAAAGAATGTTGTTTATTGTTGTTGTAATGTACATCTCTTCTCACATATTGGTTGTTGTCGTATCTGTTGGAAATTCAAAATTCTGTTTTCATAAACAAAACCCACAAATCATATACGAACAACGCCCACATCATCATCAGCAGCATCACCATCAGTGTCCTGTTAATTGTAATCTCTCTCTCTTTTTCCATAAATGCTTTACAACAACAAAAATATTTAGACAAGCACAATTTTTGTATTAAGAGTCCACTTCTTTTCTTCTTAAATCAGCCTCAAGACATTTTTCATACAATTTATTCATACTCAACTCAACAACTCGATTTTATGCATATCAAATTTCTACATCATTTATTTTATTTTTTTTTTGTAAATAAATCTTCTAATTACCTTGTTAAGTGTTTTATTCTCATTACGCGTGCACGATCTTTTTGCTGTGCATACATCAGCTTGCGGCGCATAATGCGCAAATCATTCGATTCATTGCGATTGTTGCGTATGATACGCACACCACCACCCCTTATCATGGTGGAACGAATGCCTCCGCCGCCGCCGCGATGGTACGATGACAAATTGCCACGAGGTCTGGATATATAACCGCTGCGTATGGTACGTTTTATGCCGCCGCCAATGGGCGAGGAACGATGACGGCTTGTGTTGGCATCACGATCGTTGCGCGAATTGGCGCCGCCATATGAATTGCGAGAGGTGTTGAGACCACCGCCGCTGCGATAATTCGATGAGGACGATGAAACCATGGGGGGTGGTGGTGGTGGTGGCGTACGATTGCCACGTCCACCAGCTGTCGATGAATTGCGTCTATAGTCCTGTTGACGATGATGAGGAAGGAGTTTTGTATGTACAACATGGTTATTTTTTTGTTTGGTATTTTTGGGATTATTTGAACGGAATGAATATACAACAACGGTTTTTTTTTTGTAGCATTCAAACTTCTTGTCAATCTAGTTTGGTTCATACAACGTGAGTTTTCTATGCATATGCACATATTTTCAAAAATGCATTAAGGAATTGATAAAAAGGGGAGGTATCGGCATTGCTTTGTGGCATATGAATATATATATATATATATATATATATAGCAATTATCCTAAAGCGCTGTTTCGAAGCGATCGTTATGATCTCTTATGATCTTCAAAAATATATATATATTTCTAATTAAAGTCAAGTTTATGCACAAACGTGAGCCTAAAAGTAGCCACTCGCCTTAGACGTTTTGTACAAGTATTGTGTGTGTGTGAAGTAGAAGGCGATGGTAGCAGCGTATCAGCTTAAATTTTGTTTAGAAAAAATTCTCCGCCATACATATAAAACTAAATTAAAAATTTGGCACATGTAGCAGAACCTTTTGTCGACGATGTTGTTTCTCTCGTTCTGTAATATTTATGTCTTCTGAAAGCAGCAGCAGCAAGCAGATTTTGGGTTTTAAACGATAGAACCCCTTTGCTCAAATTTATAAATGTAATATAATAAATGTTATAGGTATTTTTACCATTTTGCAATCAAGTATCGGATTTGGTCGTCGCTAATCTCGTATATCACGAAATCGTAAGATAGGCAGATCGACGTTCACTTATATAATTTTGGCGTTTGCTGCTCTACAATCAAATAATTTACAACCTTAAGAGCTTTGGTGTTTAGCATGCATTGCCTTAGCAGTTTTGGTTAGATATAATTTGTGGAAATCATTTCAACTCTACCACATAGCCAATTACAGATTTTCTTTCTGAACGCTTTGGTGGCAAAGTCTTCTTTTCAAAAATTCTCTGTCAATCTATCAATTGTTGTAATTGCCGGCCATTCACGCCGTTTTAAATTCGACCTTTCTAAATAAATGTCTATTTTTTTTTTTGCATAAATATACATAAAATATCACATGTTAATTGGTACATATCAAGATATACAAAAGGGATTATTGAATAACTCCCTGAATAATATTTAGTTTGCATACTTATATCAAAGGGTAATCAAAGTATAACTTACGTCTTGACGCGACCGTTTCCTATCGTCATTGCGATCTCGTGAATTGTCCTAACGAATAAGAGTATTATATTATAAAAAAGTAGAAAATTATGTAGGTATGAGTAACAAATACATCATTAGCAAAACCTAATATGCAAAAATAACAAAATGTTAGAACTGCATTGTACATAAGTACATGTGCGCGTACATATATGTACGTATTTACTTAAATATTTACATAAATAATCAATTTTCAAACAAATATGTATTTGCTTATCATTTTATACAGAAGTATGTAAGCATGTACGGACTTTTGTACTTACACGATAATTCCTCTTATGACCCGAATCATGACGACTGCCACTATTATTAAAGCGATCCCTTGAACGATCATAATGTCCACCACTGCCACTCGCACCTCCCGAATTATAGGAATTTGTATAACGTGAATTGCTGCTGCTATTGTAGCTGTGATTGTAACCATCTCTTCCGCCTGATCTTCCACCACTGGAGTTCTGCATACGCCCATAATTATTACTACGGTAATTGCTACCGCCGCGACTGGAGCCGGAGCCACGTGAATTATAACCACCGCGTCCACGCATTTTTAATGAGTAGGCAACTAAAATTAATTAAAAATGCAAAATATAAGAATGCAAATTTTACATATGCATATACGCATCTGCTGTACAGTTTTGGTGTAGATATTTTTTACACCACCCCGTTAGCCCCCCATCGAGAATTTAACCGGCTTCAAGAAGGCATGAAGTAATCGATTGCACGAGGCGACACAAAGAAAAAAATGTGTTCAACATATCTTGCATAATACTTACATTTAACTTTTTTCCTTTAATGTACTTTTGCTGAATTTTAAATTCTCTTCACTTCGCGCTTAGTTTCCGTACTAAAATGCAATCTTTTCTATATTTTTAACACCAATGAACAGTAGTTGTGAAATTTTTATTGTAATGGCGTCGAGAAAATTTTCCGAAGTAGACAGAATTAGATAGTAATGGCAGCTATTTATCGATAACTGGGAGCAGCATGTGGACAAATAAGGGCCCCGGAGCGAACCATAGGAGCAAAGACCTAACGAGTGGACTTCAAGCTCAAATTTGTTGGCAAGAACGTAGCTAGAGCTGGAATCAAAAATCACCAGCTCCGTAAGTACTTAAGGTATATATATATATATATATATACATATAAATACATTTAGCCACTTTTTGCTAAGCTAGACTATATAGAATAAAGGAAAGTTTAAAACCGAAGGCGTTTTTAAAGCGATAATTGATTATCCGGAAAACATTTAGGCTCTAGCAGGGTATCCACATCACAAGAAATGCGAAAATTCCACATTACAAAAAGCTCAAGAAATAGTCAAGACAATGTCAGCGCTGACTTTGCTAAGAAATAAATACGATTGCAAATATTTCTAGAAAACAAAAAAAAAAAATTAAACGTCAAAATTACTTAAGAAATAAATGCCTATTTTTTCTTGAGTAATTTCTAATGATTTGGATACCCAGCTTAAATGCTAAATAGTATAGAGTATACCTAACTATATCTCAAGTAGGCGTTAATAGCCCTCGCACAATTGGCTTTTTCTGCTACAACTTTGATAAAAAAAAAATCTAAAGCAAAGCGAAATTCCAGATGCTTGCTTCACTTAACACTTTGACAATTTCAACTTCACTTTTGTGCTTCGAGTTATAAAATTGATTTTGTACAAAATATTTGAGGAATTGCCTTTTTTCTGTTTATTTTGTATGCTATTTTTTATTTTTATTGTTCACTTTTCACGGAGTTGCACGAAATCGCTAAAATAAATGTATATACACAAACCATACACACACACATTCCAAAAGATGTTTGGCAAAGTGTAAAAAAGTTGAGACATCGCGAACTTTATGACTTGCTTTACTCGCTGCATATCAATTGTGAACATATCCCTTTGAAAAGCACACGCTAAACGGAACTGTCAAAGCAAAACTCTGAAGCAAAGCGAAGTAGAGGACAATTGTGCACGGGCTATAAGCGTCTCTTTCCATTAATACAAATGGTCTATCTGATTTAAGACAGTCTTGTCTATTGTGCGTAAGTGCCAAGATGCTTCCGAAAAGGCCGAAAAATGCACAGCAAAGAGTAATTTTCCATCACTGGTACATATCGTCGGTGATACTGCAATACGTTCCACGTCACTTTTCACTTCTTCCTGAATACACCTAAATAACCTTTTTACAGTGTTGTCAATCACATAGAATTTGCTTTTATATATAACTTCGCTTTTGTATATACTATAAAAATGTAAAAAACACCGCGAAAAGTGAAAATATATATAGTTTTTTCTCCTTCCTCAAAAATTTAGTCACGGCGACATGGCACGTTTTGCAGTATCACCGACGATATGTAGACATCAGCTGAGTTCCCGTGGCAGTGATCCAGATCCGGATACAAATTTTGCAAGCAAATGCGACAACAATGTTGTGATCCTGGTATTTATCTGTATCAAAACAACATATTACAATCTATACGGATCCGAAATTGATACAGATAAACGCCAGGATGACAGAATTCTTGTTACATTTGCATGCAAACTTCTTATCCGGATCTGGATCACTGCCACGGGAACTCGCCTATCGCCTTTTGTTTATTGGCAGGTGCGGAGCTTTGGTCAATAAATTTGTGATCTAAGAGTGGAGTCAGAGCAAAAAGAAGAAAATCTTTTGCTCCGAGGCCCTAGTATAAACAGGAACGGCAATGCCATTTAGTACGCCACCTATCGGGCAATAGCAAATGTTGTTAAGTTGTCATGAAATAATTCTGTGGACATTTGAAAGAAGAACCTAAGTTGACCTAAGTGCATTTTCATTTAGGTGGCATATTTTTTTCAATATGCTTTTGAAAAACCAACCTAATTACCAACTTAAGTCGTTTTTCTATCGTATTTCAGTTTGCCAAATGAACTTAATTCCAATTAGGAGGCTAAAATTCTATAAAATTTTGATAAAAATCAATTTGAAAAAAGAACCTAAATTGAGATAAGTTGGTGTTTTTTTTTTTCAAAAAACAATTTGGAAAAAGCACTTATTTTATTAGAAATCCATTTAAATAAAAACCATTACGCCACGAAATAAAAATTCAATTTAAAATGAACAACAGATGATTGTTTTATGATGGAAAGACACTGTGCACTTGGAAAACTGTTTTTTGCTCTCCTGTAAAATTAAGAATTTAGACTTAGGTTGATTTTCCAAATTTCCACAGAATTATTTGTCATGTATAAATGTTTGAAACTTGGAACAGGCTTAGCGCCTGAAGTTAGATATTAGTAAAGATGCGAGTACATTTTTTTTTTGCATTCTATCCGAAGTTTGATATTCAAAAACTTTGATATGTACATACATATGTACATATATATGTATGCATTTTCACCTGGACGTGGACATTATCAGAACATACCTACCATACGAAAACTAGCACTTTCAAAATTTCTTCCGAAGAAATTCATTGTAAGGGCCGTTTACTCAACCTCTGATTAATGCTAACCGGAGGATAAAGGCCCGGTTAACTTATGGACTGCATTATCGACCACATGATAAATGTATGGTTTGATGAAGTCGATAATGATGTTTAACCGGACTTTAACCGTGATTAGCGTTAATCTGAGATTGAGTAAACGGCCCTAAGAAATTTTGAAAGTGCTAGTTTTCGTATGGTAAGAATTACGATTGTAGCTACTGTAGCTATGTACATACATAACTCCAAAGTGAAAATACTTACATATGTATATGAAGACAATGCTCTTTTGTTGCTGTAACTATTGCAATTGGCGGCCAAATAAGGAAAATATGTTGTAGCATTACCTTGTACCTACTCCGTGTAAGTACTGGAATATCTACATATGTAAGGGTGTATGAGTGTAAAATATATCCATTTTCCGTTTTTAAATCCTTTCAAACCTCACAACCAAAGGTAATCTAATATTTTGAAATGCGTTCTACTAATTTTTATTTCTTTGTTCGCGTCTACTAGAGCTATAGTTTTTTACAATTACATATATACATATGTACATACATATAGGTATGTAATCGGGTACATATACAGTGAAACCTCTCCTAACGGACACCTCTCATAGGCGGACACTTCCCTTGAGCGGACATTTTTTCATGCACCAAGGTTTAGGTTCAATTTTTAGAACAAATTGCCCTCTCTTAGGCGGACACTCTCTTGGCCGGACGCGGACAGTTATTTACTATTGAATTGAATTAAAAACTTCTATTAAGCGGACACGAACCTCTCGTCAACGGACACTTTGATTTTTTTCATAACGAATCACATAAAAACCTCTGTTAGGCGGACACGAACTCCTCTTATGCGGACAAAATATAAGTATGCATAGCAATATAAAAAAAGTTCGTGGAATGTTCGTTAGGTAAAAAGCGCTACGATGAAAGGGGAATCACCAACTAAAATAAATGTCCGCATGATGTTCTAACTGACCAGAATGTCGAAACCATTGAAGATGATAGTACCGATACTGAAAGTATTACCGCTGAAAGTAGGTAATGCAATTTCCTCGAACGAAATGGCTTTGACTGCAGTTTCAAATTTGAAAAGATTTTGCACGGAAGATCTTATTGCATTTGAATTGTTGCAGAAATTTGAAAGCCATCTGCAAAACAATTTTATTTTAAATAAGCAAAAAACCCCCCGTCAATCGACAATTTCGCAATTTTTTAAATAATTTCAAAGATATCCCAACATTTCTAGTTCTCAGCAACTTACTAATTGATATGTAATATGTATGTTAATACTTTATGTATATGTATACATATGTACATACATAATATCTATATGTTTTTATGTATTTAAGTGAAATTTAGTTTTTTTCAGTGATGTATGAATAAATAAATCCTTTTAAATTCAAAAAATTTCTAAAATAGCAACCCACTCCCTTAGGCGGACACCTCTCTTGGGCGGACAAAATTTGCCCGACGGTGATTGTCCGCCCAAGGGAGGTTTCACTGTACATATGTACATATCATATGCGTTTATAATATACCCAGATTTAAATTAAAAAAATATACTTCTTCATGGATGTTTTGTCATGTGAATTTTGATATCCTCGACCTTATTTTATGAATGATTCTATTTTGAACCCAAGCGAGTGCTGAAGGACTTGATTTCCAATGTGATGATAACAAATTCAAAATGGCATATCTACAGCTGGGTATAATATGTATGTATTCTTTCAAGTTATTTTAATGCTTACATACATATAAATATATGTATATATATGTATATATTTATTTGTGTACTTTAATCATTGCCATTTAATATGGCTTCATAATCTTTTTCAACTTGTTTATTGTACAAAGTATCAACACGGTACATACATACATACTTGCCTTCTACTCCCAGAAAATTTTGTTTGCTTTGTTACCTTTTTGCCACACATACTCGTATACATACATATATGTTAGTTGAACTTACCATAAGCAAAGGCGCCTATGTTAAATGGGAAAATGTTTATTCACACTTAACTTCTACTAACTAAGTACATTCGTTTGTTAAGTTTAAACATAAGCCTCAAATGGTTAAAGGCTTTGGGTCAAGTGACTTCATTCGTTTAAATGACCAAACATCGAATGATATTTTCGTACTTAAGAAATGTTTATGTACGATTTCATATGAAGGAGAAGAAATTGTGCACTAAAGTAAAGTAAAGATACGAAAATCTGTTGAGGAAATTTGCGTTTTGTTGTATGAGTTTTCTTGACTTTGTCTATATTATTTCCTAAGTTATGCTAGATTTCCAGGCTGCTCTCTGGACTAACGTACATAGCTTAAATCAATATTCCTAGTCATGTATTTAAAAATGTTTGTTTTCTTTTCTTTGCTTTCCATGCTAGACAAAAAACAGCTTACCAACCTTCTCCCTAATGAATTACAGTAAGACGATATTATACTTAAGCTGCAGACTAGATGACAAAGGTGTGTATGTGCATACTTACTATGTAGCTAATACAGCAATAAGCAATCAAGTGATAGGTAAACGTATCATTTGCATACTCGTGCTGTTATTTGCTTGCTGTGAGTTCAATTGTTCTTGTATACTTTAATGAGTAAGTCTTTCTCTAAGCCCTCATTTACTACCCCTTATTTTAATTTTCTGCTTTCACTATTACACTGTGGAACAAATTCAGGTCAACAAAAGTTAACTCGGTTCAGAAAGTTGGGGGTGAAAATAGAGGCTAAATTAGAAGACCCGTATCGCGGCGTTTGCTTAGGTTAGTTCGAATTTGTTTTTAATCGACCTTTGAACTTTGCAGGCAAATGCCGATTTTCAGCATATTGTTTGTATGGTTTTTTTGCTATAACTCGTCGACTAATTGAGATTTTTTTGCGCATTGCGCGACTTGGCTGTATTTACATGATCGCCTATAACTTTTCCATTTTACCATGGATTTTCTTCGTTGATAGCTTATTTTTTTGCTAATAGAATGTAGCTTCACGCAAGGGAGTAAAACCGAAGGTGAAAATTTTGGTTTTAAAGATATTGCCTGACAAAGTCAATTTTTTCTTTGAAAAATCGAAAAAATTCAAATTGAATCATCAATATTTCAGAAACTATAAGAGGTAGAGAAAAATGTTATAGACCCCTTGTATAGGAAATTTAATTTTCTTTCGTTTGCTGTCACTCCAACAAAAAAATCTCAATTAGTCGACGAGTTATAACAAAAAAACCATACAAACAATATGCTGAAAATCGGCATTTGCCTGCAAAGTTCAAAGGTCGATTAAAAACAAATTCGAACTAACCTAAGCAAACGCCGCGATACGGGTCTTCTAATTTAGCCTCTATTTTCACCCCTAACTTTCAGAACCGAGTTAACTTTTGTTGACCTAAATTTGTTCCACAGTGTTTTATACAGTTAATCCAATGCTACAACTGTCAGCTCTGTTGGACGCTATGCAGGGTCATTTAAGTACATACATATCTAAGCCATAACCAAGCAAATGACTACACGCTGCCTAAATATTCACTGAATTTGCATCTACATATGTACATATATATTGACAGTTTGCAGTCATCAATTGTTAATTGAATGTCAAAAGGTTTTTGTATTGTTTACTTTAAAGTATATGTATGTATGTACTTATATAAATACATATTTTACATTGAAAAGTTGACAGGTGGAAGGTCATGGTTGCCATTTCAAATATTCCCTAATGCCAGTACATATGCATATATGTATTTACATTTATTTATTTCACTTGCTTTACCATCTTCTTACTCAACTCCGACTTGGAGTCTGTCGTATTATATATAGCACTAAAAGTATCTACATTGGCCTTGATGTTTGTATTAAATAAAAAAATTTTTTTATTCGACGAGGCAGACATTGTATGTATGTATGTAGCTCAAAGATATGGATCAATTTGTTGCAAATGAAGCTGTAAAAGAATTTTCTTCGTTTGATCAATGAGAGTAAATAAATTGATATCTTATTATGCCCTAATAAGTAATATTTTAAGATAATATTTGTCTAGCCAGTTTCTCAGTACACGTTTCTCTTGAGTGTCCGTTCATAACCCGGTAGGAAAAGTTATGTGAACAGAGAATTATTCACTTAGTTATATGGAAATGCTTAGAGCGTTTTCCTTCTACACAAATATGCTGCCATTTTAGGGAATGAAAGTGTTTAAGAGTTGCCATTGAACAAATGAGTCTCTTAAACATTCAGCACCACAAAAGCAAAACTTATTCGGCTCTGGCCAAAGATGGACTAGTTGAGCACTAGCTTTATAAGATTTTCATTTCAAGCCTCTTTCTGCAGGGTATTTACTTTGTTTTATTCCCCAAAAAGCTTGGTTAAGTACTTAGTTGGATTGTCAATTGATTTAGTTACATATAAATGGCTATTTTTTGACTAGTAGCAAGTTCGGCCTTTCAATGCTTTGTCGATCGAACGCAAGTACGGTTTTATTGAGAGCAGAGTTATTTTTATTTGTACAAATATATTTCGTACAATATGTACTTTAGCAATATATTATTGGGTATACTCTTAATTTACCCACAATTATGCAGTACTAGCTTCAGTGCGATAAAAGTTGGCGCAAATCTGACGGAATTTATGAAATTACATCGACAAAAGCGAACGCTGATTTACAATGGCAGTGGATTGGTAAAGGTAAATAATTTCAAATTGAATAAAAAAAAAAATTTTAGTTTGAGTGCCACTGGAGACAAGAAAAACATTGCAGCTTTTCTTTGCTTTACAGATTGATGCTGGCTGCATCTCTGCCATACAACTTGGCGATCCCATCGAATGGCGTTCTTTAGTTGCCATCAATAATCTTCAAGGCGGTTTCTATCCTCTACCGTCAACACCACTCTACCCGTGGGATAAATGGGAGCATACATTTGCACGACGGTTGGCATATCATCAGCACACCAGCAAAATGCAATATAAAACAGATGATTCACGTAAGTTTGCTTATATGGCTTTGGAAGTGTTGATGGATCGACAACATGGTGATGGACATTTATGTTTATTGCGTTCGATATGTCAAAATGCGCAGGTGAATCAACATGTTGGTATACTTTCGGAGATTGTGAATGTTGTGCTGAGGTACATACATATGTACATACATATATAGATATGTGAATTGTAAATTAATTGAGAGTTATGCTAATTGATATCTATGTTTATCCATAGCCCTGGCAAGGAGGATATTGACATCTCTTACAAGCAGGCTTTTCAGGCTGGAAAAGCGGGCGCTGATTGTTTGCGTTTGTATGTTGGTTGTCGAGTGACTGTTAATCTTTTGGATCGATATTTGGATTATATGTAATGGTTATAAAGTAGAACGATATGCAACTGAAAATTCGTTAAAATAAAACTTGATTTAATTTTCATCCAAAGTTTTAGCGCCGATTTCACCATCACCGGTTATGCACTTAACCAGCGACTTTTGCCCAGTTGAGCAATTTATTTGACAGCTTGCCATACAATTTACGCTAAACTAACCAGCGATTATATTAGCCGAAGGAGAAACCGGCCCTTAGTATAAGGTAAGGGAAGTTAATTCTTCCTCTAAGGGACGTTCACACAAGCTCTGCTTAATTTAACCACTGGTTAAGCTGAGGTAAATCGTACAATGAACTGTCAAATAAATTGCCTAACCAGAGATGGTGAAAATGGCCCTTATAGCATGTCTCTACATAACGTCGTTCGCTCTTTTTATCTGTATTCACTCTCTCAATCTTCGTTCGACCTCGAAACCAGTGCCGAAACTCGTTAATTTCCTTACAAATTTCTGAGAGCGAATGACGATTGAAATACTTGTTTCGTTCTCAATCCTCTTACCAAACGCGATGATATCGATGCCTTCTCTAATTTGTATCGAAAATCTAATTTACATATGTAGATTGAAGAAGAACAGGAATGAGTTATATCAAACTGAACGACGATCAGCTACGTATAGACTGTTTATTTGGAAAGATTATTCGATACATTATTCGAATGCGAATTAAGTTATATGGAGACGATCTTTGAGAGGTTTATAAATCTGGATTGTTTCGTTAATTATTCTGAAGTGTCATGAAAATTCACTAAGAGTATATTATTCTATCAAAAAAGAAGTTCCTCCAGATATTGAAGGGAACTTTTGAATATATCTTAACATATCAGGTGTTCAGAGAACACCCAAGCAAGTAGACGTGTTTAAATTGTTGCGTGAATCGAAAAAATGTCAACTCCTTTTTAATATTTTCGAGATAAAATTAAATCACTTACAGGCAATTTATGCTATCATATTCACGTCAAATAGCGCCTCCGTACCTAAAACAGAACTACACTGTTGCTCTCGTTGACGTTTGTGACAAGCTAAAATTAGTATTCATACCAAAATTTAACTTTAAAATTAAGTAAAATTTCTCCAGAGAAACTAAAACATATTGACAAGTTATAAGCTCACAAATATGTACATATGTACGATTTTATGCGCAAGTAAGCACAACTGAATAAATCATTAATGAGGGCATTACCCTAAGTACGCACATGCTCTCATACTTATGTTTACTGCTATTTGATTAAAATACCTATGAAATCATTTTAGTTGTTAATTAGTTAATTAAACATCTCTTGAGATTACTACAAATGTAGAATAAGTTGTTGTTGCTGCATGTTTTATCATTAAATTCTTGATCTTAAAGTTCTTAGGGATGGCAACTATAACCGGAAAAACGATTATAATCGGTTAATTTCTTTCGGTTAACGGTTAAAATGTATCGGTTTTTTTCTTTTGATTATTTTTTCGATTAACCTTTTTCCTCTCAAGTCGAAAATAATCAAAAGGAAATAATCGAAGTTGAGAATTACCGCCTTTTCATTCGAGTACGAATTCGGTTACCTACGGTTTTGTGAGTATATCCAAAAAAACCGCAATAAACGTTCCCTCCCAGCCAGTGTTGCCGAATTGACGATTTTTCCCAATAAATGACGATTTTTTCGTTTATTATATTTTTTTTAAGGAAAGTGGCATTATTAAAAATTTAAACCATTTCAGTACAATAATTAAATGGTTATCTTCATGAAATAAATCCTTATATTTTGTAAATTATTTTTCAAGGCAAAATGTTATGAATTAGTATTAATGAATGATTGATGATGTTATTTATGTATTTATTTTATTATATAAGTAAGCGCAACGTGTAGATAAATGTGCACAGCTTTTTTAATATGATTTCATTTTTATACGAATTTGTATGAATTCGTACCTCTTTAAAATTGTTTTTGGGAAAATTTTCCATTAAGGAACAACGCCCCGAAATAAATGACTATTTCAGGGGGGTAGAGGGGCTCTCACAGGACTTGGAACTGAAATCAAAAATTTCCGGAGGCGCGAATGGAGATGTGCGCTTAGAAATCCATACAAAATTTAAACGCAGATGAATATGCGCTTAAATAAAAACACGGCTAATAAAAACGAACACACATACATAATATGTATAAAAAATTAGCTTGTTTGTCCTCTTGGGGTACTACGTATTAATTTGTCAGTAATTGTAATCGAAAAACGGTTATAATCGGTTAGTTCCCTACGATTATTCGCGATTAATAATCGAACACTTTCGGTTAACCTAAAAAACGGTTAATCGTTTATTAAATTTTTTTTGCCATCCCTAAAAGTTCTTCGAACTGTATGGTCTATGAATACTCGTATTGCTGGATGCAACAGTTGACATCAGAATTTTAAACGGTAAACAGTAACGGCACGACAACGGTTTATTTTTTGTTTTTTTGTTTGTTTGTTTGTTTGAGAAAATGGAATTGGTGTGGTTACTTTTGGCTTGCTTAATATTTCACTTTTATAGCAGCCAAGCGTATGTGCGTAGTATAAACAATGGCGTAAATTTAACTGATTTTATGCAAACGCGACAAAAGAGAAGTTTGATATTCAATGGCAGTGGAAGTATTAAGGTGAGTGCTGTTTACTATACCAAATAAAATAAATAAAATTTTTCTTGCCCACCTTTACATTACAGTTTTCCATTGGGCCATCAATGCAAGTCTATTTAGCCGACCCAATTACATGGCGTTCGCTAGTTTGTTCCTATAATTTACAAGGTGGCACTTACTCACTACCAACCGCACCACTTTACCCATGGGACAAATGGGAGGAAACTTTTGCGCGTAAAGTTAGGCATAGGTATACCCAAACGGCCAACGTACAACAATTTCGATTTTCATAATTACTATGAGGCAGCAGATGATTCGCGTTTGTTTGTGTATACAATATTGGAAACGCTAATGAGTCGGCGTGGTGTAAATGGACGACAATGTTTCTTGCGTTTAATCCCTGTAGGGAAAATCTCTAGTTCCGAACTAGGTTGCTTCTAGTGCATTTTTCGACACTACTAGTGCGAGCTAAATCTCTTTTGCATGTTATCAACTGGCAAATTTAACACGGCGATGTCCTAGGCGGTGTCAATTGTCGCCCTCTGCACTACATTTTCGATAGTTCCGAACTAGTACTAAATTCTACAGTTTTCACTAGTTCGTTTATTGGCACAATTTCGATAGTTCTGAACTAGCTGCAAGTACCTACAAATTCTACAGTTTTACATCTGCCGCTTAAGTGCAGCATTTGACACACTTCATGCAAGTGGCGCGATGGCCGACTGGCTAAGGCATTTGCCTTTCAATCTGAGGGTCGCGGGTTCGAATCCTGTCGGTGTCAAGGTGGATGATAATTTTTTTTTTAACTAATATTTTTTTATTTATTTATTTAATAAAAATTTACAATAATATTTAAAAAGTAATAAAATAAAAAAAAATTAAAAATAAGCCTGAGGGATCGGAAAAGCATAATTAGTGGAACATTCCATTTCATAAGAGATGCAAATAGAAAACTCTTTATATAAAATGCTTCATTAAACATCTGAGAATTGCAAAAATATACAAAGCCAACGGTAATTGAACGAACGAAAAATTTTCGTAGAATTTTTGTCACTTGCATACAAATCAAAGTGTGCTAATAATGGTCACTCAATTCACTCCTTCTGAACTGGTGACGGTCTAGCTACAATTAATCTAGTTCCCTTTTGACACCTTTTCGCTAGTTCGGAACTAGAAATTTTGCTCACTAGGTATTGAGTTCCCTGCAGGGATATGTCAGAATGCACAAGTGGATGAACATGTTGGTGTGATGTCCGAGTTGTTGGATGTTGTTTTGACGTAAGTTGAGAAAAAAAAAACAACAAAAAAAAAAAAAGAAAACGTCGCGTTAAGGAAATTAAATATCTACTGTTGGTTGAATAACTCTTTATTTATTTATTACAGGCCTGGTAAAGAGGATTTAGATGAAAGCTATTATAGAGCGCGTAGTGCTGGTCTTGCCGGTGTTGATTGTTTGCAACTTTATGCTGAATGTCCGGCGGGACAAAGTTTGTTGGATAGCTATATAGATTATCTGTAATTTACATAGATATGTGTGTGTAGATTTCGTTCATCAACTGCGGCTGTTGGGTTTTATTTGTTAAATACTTAAAAGCATTGAAAAAAAATTTAACGTGTCTAGTTTCTATTTTAAGTGCACTTTATATACCCATGTGCAGGTATAATTTAACCCTCTAAAAAAATTTTTACTTCAGGTTTGGGGTTTTACTATATGGATAGTGGGCTTTCGTTCTTTGTGGGAATTATTCTGTACCCCAAAAAGTGGTGTTGCGTGTTGATTTACTATATATGTATGTTTATTTATTTGTATGTACACACATATATAGTTTATTTTGGATTAGCTAAACATATTGAGATGTGATCTAAAATTAAATAATTTGATTTGAAATGATTTGGTTTTGTGATGTGATGTTATTCTATGTGATGTGATGTTAATATGATGTGATTTTATATGATGTGATATTATATATATGTAGCATTTTCAGGCCAAATTAAACTTTTTTCAAGTCAAGTGAAACTTTTTTCAACTCAAGTGAAACTTTTTACAAGTCATGTGAAACCGTTTTCAATTGAACTAAAACCTTTTTCAATTGAAATGAAACTTTTTTCAATGGAAATGAAATTGGAAAAAGTTTAATTTCAATTGAAAAAGTTTCAATTCAATTGAAAAAAGTTTCACTTGACTTGAAAAAAGTTTTATTTGACTTGAAAAGTTAAATTTGACATGAAAATGCTATAATATAAAGTTATATTTTATGGTATGAACTATGAAGTGATATGTCATGAAGTGATATGTGCTGTAATGTGACATTGATATGATATGATGTAATTATGAGATTTGATATGGTTTAAGTGATATGATATTATAGGATTTTAAGTGATGTGATCTGATGCCATGATGTAGTGTGAGATGATAATGTGATGGGTGAATTGGTGTGATTTGATGATGTTTCATATACATCAAATCTAATGCATTGTCATGTGATGTGATGCGATATGATATAATGACATTTCAAGGTATATGATGTGATGGGATTTTAAATTGTGATTCCCGAACTACACCTTTTCCAACTGTATTTCGGAAAAGTTAAAATATATTTCAGAAAAGCTCAAATTAATATCAGAAAACACGAAATGGTTTTCAGAAAACCTCAAATGTATTTAAGAAGTTCCAATTGTATTTCAGAAAACCTCAATTCCATTTCCGAAAAGCTCAAATGTATTTCAGATTTTCCAAATCTATTTCAGAAAACCACAAATCTATTTCAGAAAACCACAAATGTATTTCAGAATAACATAGTGTATTTCGGAAAAGAGCAAATGTATTTTAGAAAAGCTCAAATTAATATCAGAGAACGCCAAATGTTTTTCAGAAAACCTGAAATGTATTTAAGAAGTTCCAATTGTATTTCAGAAAACCCCAATTTTATTTCCGAAAAGCTCAAATGTATTTTAGAGAAACTCAAATGTATTTCAGATTTTCCAAATGTATTTCAGAAAACCACAAATGTATTTCAGAAAAAGGCAAATGTATTTCAGAAAAACTCAAATGTTCTTCAGAACACCCAAATATACATATTTCAGAAAATATCAGTCGATAAAAATTACATTTTGTTATGAATGGAAAGTTAAACAAGTTGCAAAAATGAAATAGGAAGCAAATTAATTTAAAGAATGACATAGACTTTTATTAAACTCCAACTGACATGTCACGCAATGCCAAAGCTTCCGAGAAAAAGGAAGATGCATGCTGCATAGAGCGTGCACAATCAGCCGTTCCAACGGTCTGCTTTGCTTGTATAATAACACCGCCTTTCGATTACGCCTGATCCATTCATGTTTGCTATATTCGTTTTTACAAAGGATTTTATTTTGGACCAAATACTTTCAATAGGATTAAGAATCGGAGAGTTCGGTCCTCGGTTATTACACACTTCCTCCAATCCCGCATGACACGGCGCATTATCGCATACCATGACTAAATCTCTCAAACATGGAAGCAATCGGAGAACCGGTTGCCTGCACATGTCAACCATGCAAATTGCGCAATTATCCTTGAATTCCATTTAAGCGCTAATTTATATAACTCGGGATACGAAAATTTACTCAAAAATTATTCACTTCTTCAATCTCAAATAAATTGTTTTGTTTGACATCTTTCTATACGCATGTTATATTCTTCGGGTTTTTGAAGAACAACTTGTTTAACATTTCATTCATAACAAAATATAATTTTTACCGACTTGGATATTTTCTGAAATATATTTGGGTGTTCTGAAAAACATTTGAGTTTTTCGGAAATACATTTGATTTCTTCTGAAATACATTTGTGTTATTCTGAAATACATTTGTGTTATTCTGAAATACATTTGTGTTATTCTGAAATACATTTGTGGTTTTCTGAAATAGATTTGCAAAATCTGAAATACATTTGAGCTATTCGGAAATGAAAGTGAAGTTTTCTGAAATACAATTGAAACTTCTTAAATACATTTGAGGTTTTCTGAAAATCATTTGGTGTTTTCTGATATTAATTTGAGCTTTTCTGAAATACATTTGACTTCTTCTGAAAACATTTGTGTTATTCTGAAATGCAATTGTTGTTTTCTGAAATAGATTTGTAGTTTTCTGAAATATATTTGGAAAATCTGAAATACATTTGATCTATTCGGAAATGAAATTGAGGTTTTCTGAAATACAATTGGAACTTCTTAAATACATTTGAGGTTTTCTGAAAACCATTTCGTGTTTTCTGATATTAATTTGAGCTTCTCTGAAATACATTTTCACTTTTCCGAAATACAGTTGGAATAGGTGTAGATGGTCTTGTTTTACAAGCCCAACGCAATATATAGTATGCATATATTCCTATAGTGTTATGGTGAATCAAACTAATGATATCACAGTGTAATTGTTACGATATCATATGATTGTGTGCAAGTAAATTCAATATCGTATACACATTTATTAAAAACGCTGTTGCGATATACATATGTATATAGGTATTTTACAAAATAAAAGTCTATAGAGAGGATTTTTGAGAGAAATTGCTAATGAGGTTTTACATTCTTCACTACTTCGAATTGCTATTAACTCCGGTCTTTTGTAATAAAGTGTAAATGGAAAAGGCAAACTTTCCAATCTGAAAGAAACAAAAAGAATTTTTCTATTATTAACAAAAAAAAGCAACTTGTGAAATACTTTACCGAAATGCTTGTCGCCAAATTCACATCGAACAGTTTGAGACAAGAAAACCTAAGCGGTTTCTGAGCACGTTCTATAAAAAATAAAATCGTTTTTCTATAACGACGATCCTGCACATGCCAATTCGAATGGAAAATCGCCAGCGGCAATTGATCACAAGCGGCCACAAGAGAAGAAGCAAAATAACATGAAGGTAATATTTGCATCAATTGACAACAGAAAAAAGCAAATCCTAAAATATTTTGTGGGAATTCAACAGCGCCAAACCAATTGAGCAGTGTGGTGGAAGTGATGGTAAATTGAATGGAGAGTGTAACGGAAATAGCGGGAGCCACCAATTTGGCGATGCTGTAAGTAAAAATTTTGTTTGCACAATATTTTTTACATATATACATACATATATGCATTTTATACCCCCTCACCTTTTGATCTGTCGATGCGTTTGAATACAACCCAACAGCTCTGCATAATTCTCATCCGCACTACTGCCCTGCTTGCTGGCCAAACGCTCGGCACGCGCCACCAACAACTGCATATGTGTACGCATTATCATTATATAGGCTGGTGGATAAGAATCAATGCCCAGCTGATGCATCAACAATATAAAGGCCACTGATGTATCAAAAGCCACATATAACCAATATTCCCATGCGGTGCGCGTCGCACTCAAAAATGGCAGCCAAGTTTCCAACGGATTGCGATGCTGCAGCAACCTCAATATCACTGTAACAACTCCGAAACCATAGTAGGGCACAATAAATACAATAACAATTTTACAACACGTTTGTACGCAGTTGCGTATTTTCACTAAATCTGCAGCACACGCGCGATAATTCTCATCGAGTTCATCTAAAATTGCTTGTGCCTCCTTCAAGCGTCGCATATACCAAAGGATTGCAATGACTTTGATTGATATTCCTGTCACATGCACGGCATTTTGTATGGCCGAAAGTAGTTCGGTGCTATTAATTGCATCTAAAACTTTTATATAGCCCATATGAAATGAGATTGGCGAAAGGAAAATACACAAGAAGTTAGCTGCGATTGCATAGACAAAGTAAAGTTGATGCCTGAAGTGTGTACGACGTTCGGGCAGGTTTGTGCCGGCGAGCGTAAAGGCATTGAAAATATAGATTAAGGCATTGCGCGATTTGAAAATTACACGTCCGCGTCCACGCAGTAACTCCAACATAATGCGTGTGTTAGATTTTAGTACTTTTTTTAGTTTCCAATTAATTTAGTTTTGCGAGCTTCCGTTTTTATCGGAAATCAATTTATGAAATGTCCTGCAAGTGAGCACCAACGCTCTTATATAGCCTTAATGTGTGGGAATTACAAATAAAAAAAAGGAAACGAATGTGAAGTTAGGTATGTAGGCAGAATGTCACACCTTAAATGCATGGTTGTCTTAACCCATTCAGAGGCAATGTTTGATAATGGCTTCGTGAAATTGTACGCAACAATTTGAAAATGCATGAATGTAGCTTAGTGGCCGCTGTGCAGTGGGTAGAGTGCTCGCCTGCTATGCCAGAGATCGATCTCGGGTTCAAACCCCAGTCCGAGAAAACACCAAAAAAATTTTTATAATTAATAAAAATCCAATTATTGGATTTTATAAGAGCAGCGGTCACCTCTCGGCAGTGGACGGCATACCCTCCGAGTGTATTTCTGCGATGAAAAAGCTTCTCACAAAAAATGCATTCGCCGTTCGGAGCCGGCATAAAACTGTAGGTCCACCCAATTAGTAGGAAAAACAAAAGGAGCGCACCTCGAATTGGGAGAGAAGCTCGGCCATAAAACTCGTCAGAGTTATAATAGCGCCATTGTATTATTATATTATGAATGTAGCTCAAGGGCATAAAAAACGAAGGCAAAAAAGAGACTTGAAGCCATTTTTTTTTTTGTCTACTAAGAGCCTAGTCCTCTAGTTTACATATTAAAATAATAGCATACACAAGGCCAATCAGCGCCTATTTAGTTGATAAAGTGAAAGCATTGCATGCGAAATGTTGTTAAATTACTGTTTTTTTTTATCAAGACGTTCATTTTTGATGTCTATTTTTACATAAAATGGCGCTGTGTTACAATGGCATGACATTTTTAACAAGTAACAGAAAAACAATGTCGCTAAGACATCATAATCTTTTGCTGGCAACATGTTGCGCGCTGTTCTTACTGCTCAGAGATGTAGCCTCATTTTGCAGCACAGTGTAATTGGTATAATCAATTCAAAACATTTTGAAAAACAAAAAACAAGGCCTTCAAATAGAAAAAATTAAGTATGTATCAGCCGTGAAAGAATTCCAAAAATGCGTTAAAAGTAATATAAATACAATATAAAGTTATGCTAAAGACACACATCGTAGTATAGTAGAAATATTGCGATCTATACCACATATTTGTTTGTTGTAGTTTAATTGAAAATTTTCATAGTAAAGCCAAATCATAGTATTGGTATCAGCGTTGCCACTTAAAAAAATTTAAATTTACCAAAATACAAAATAAAAGTACCTAAAACTAGAAACAAGTAACCAAAATTAATAATATAGGCATATCGCTAGCTTAGAGTGCAAACTGTGCATAAGTCCACTTTTATGAAAAAGTGTATTTTTATGTAGAACGCTAAAAAAATCAAATACGCACTTCACTAAACAAGTCTGTGACACTTGTCATGACACGCAAATTGTCTAAGTCCAAAAAGCGAAGAAAATTGTGTAAGTCCAAAATACATATTTACATGAAAAGAAAATTTTTTTTTTCATTTCTAAATTTTTTTTCATTTTTTTGTTTTTTTTTTTCTCCTACAAAGTTTGAATAAAGGACTTACACAATTTGTACTCTATGCTAGCGATATGCCCCATTAACGTTAGGGCTATTTATTTGGAAGCAAAATAATATATACGGTTAACAAAACCTTAAATATATCAATTGTTTTACATCTTTATGCCTTAAACAGATCCAACACACCCTTTTTGGAAGTGGATGCTCCTCACGGGGATCGAAACCGTGATACATTCCATCTTCAGCCGTGATGTGCGAACACTTTCACATGCTCCACCACTGAGACTCTGTGAAAGCTGTTGAATTTTTCCAACCTTTGCCTTATTCATTTTAGTGAAACAGTTGTACACCCAACATTCTCTGGAAATATTGGTTGAATTTTTTTCCATTTAGCCCCAACAATAAATTATTTGGAATTTTATAAAAAAAATACAACAAAACAATTTTGATAACAAATATTTTATAGTTTGGAAAAAGTAAAAGCGTATACCTAAAAATTGAATGCAACCATGGTGTGCTTAATACATGGACCTTGAAGGTAACCAAAATCGGCCGAAAGTAACCACGTAACCAAACGAAAAAATGGTAACCAATTTTTGGTAAAAAGTAACCAAAGTGGCAACGCTGATTGATATTATAATATTCATACCACATGTGTGTCCGAGGCATTAGAGAGCAAAGGATTGATCTAAGCCGCCTACAATTACGGTAAGCATTGCATAAAGGGTTGCGTGTTAAATTCGGTCGCTAACACGTGACACGTGACACCTGTAGACCGCCTGTAGACTTTTCTGTTTGTGTGAAGTTCATTTTAAATTTATGATTTTTCATAGCCGACCAGTTGAAAATTAATAAAGCTACTTACATGAAAGATTAGTTAATTAAAAACAGTTTATTACCTAAGATAAGTTGTAGATTTTTTGGAGGGTAAAAACCTTTTTGAAACCCTATTAATATCTAAGAAAGGCATCTGATAAGCCTACTTAAGTATAAAAATAATTTAGTGTTTATAGAATTTTCTTACAAAAAATTTTGTATTTTTCTCCATATAAAACTTGCAGGCTTTTATTGACTTACATATTATGCCCCTAATGTTATATTATGCCGTTTGCTAGCGACAGTTGGTTATACATATGTATGTATATTTTAACTATACAAAATACAGACAAATACATTTAGGTATATATGTAAACAAAACATCGCAGCGTAAAATATGTTGTTAATCAGCTAATCAAGCAGAAGTGTTCGTGCGTCCATTCAAAATATTTTCAATTCCGTATAAAACATTAGCAAAACTTTTTGCACCCAATGGCAAAACACACACACAACCAATCATACAACCGCTCATACCTATACACTCTCCCACTTTCCTTTTCTTCCCTGCAAAAAATGCGATCACTCCGGGATACATCCGGGACAACTCGCAAGGGAGCATGCGATTACTACCCATTTGTATCTCTTTATATGGGTTGAAGTGTTCTCTTTTGTTTGAGCATGTCCTATGAAGAGACTAATTGTACCCAGTTTGTACCCGAACGGGTAGCAAAAGCGCACAATTGTACCCGTTTTGTACCCGAACAGGTAGCAAATGCGACACATCCATTTGTGCGACTAATTGTACCCGTTTGATACCCTTTCGGGTACAATTCGTCTACAATTAGTATACATATGTACCCGTTCGGGTACAATTGGGAACAATTGTAGACTAATTGTACCCGAAAGAGAGCGCTCCCGGACAAATCTTTTTAGAGACTCGTCGCACACTTTTTTACAGGGTTATTGCTCTATGCATAAAACGAATGATATGCCATTAACGTACATTTATCTGCAGGCACATGCTCATGGTGTTTGTTGGTGTGTGTGTTTGTTGGTTTTTATTTTGTTTTGTTTTTGTACAGATTTTTACCTGCAGGCATTCCATTGTTGTTATTCAACTTACTTGGATTGGCTGCCAAGCGTCAGCCATCAGCCGTCAGCCCTACAGTCGCCTGTCGTCATACGCCTCCTGCCGCGTGCCGCCTCCACTCTCCCTCATGCTCGTGCCGCCACCACTTTCCCCCATGCTCCTGCCGTACGTCATCACACAAAGCAGTTAGTAAATCACTCTGTGCACTCTATCTAGCACTCGTAGTACAAACATACATACATAGTATAACAATGTTGTGTTATGTGGCGAGCGTGAAAGCGCAGTAGTGAAAATAACAACACCAACAACAAGCATCGACTTCGACATCCTTTCACTGCTATGAATTTAGTTGTCAGAAATCATTTGGTATTCAAGTTGCATGCAACACGCCGCTATGTTGCATGCATCACTATGTACATATGTATGTATGTGTATGTGGTCTAAAGGAAAGTGTGGAATAGCGCATGGAACATCAGCACTTCAATAGATGAGCACAAAAACAACAACAACAAATGCAATACAACAACTGCTTTGTCTTTAGTTGAATCAGTCAGTCTGTCAGTCATATAAAACACACACTCACACACACACACATGTATACACATTTATTGTTCAGTCACTTGACTGCACTTAGGAAAAATGGTTGAACGCATACAAAAAGGACAGTATAGTGCAAAAAAAGATTCAAGATTTATGGAAAAAAAAAATAATCCAGAAAAATTAGGAGGCACTACATTTCTTAAGTATTTTTCTGAGAACAATATCTGTATATCGCACCCTAAATTATAAAGTTACACAATTCAAAATCCAAACATATTCAGGAGTGCCAAAAAACTTGTTTTCTTTACAAGCAATTAAGTAACTGGCAAAAGGCTACGTATAGTGGTTATTTTTCCGTCAAAAGAGACACCGATTGAAAAATTTTTTTTGGCAATCGCTAGAGATATGTTCTGTGTACCGGTTATGATAAAACCCCGATTTCGAAAAATTTTGAGTTGTGTCACTTTATGATTTAGGGTGCGATATCTAGATATATAAAATTATAGAGGGGTTTTTATGTGAGTAAAGGACTTAAAAACTACTGAACGTAATTTTGTCAAATTTTGGCAGTTTCTTCTTTGGATAAGTCCTCTCGACAAAGACTATATTTTTTCTCGCTAGATGGCGCTGGAGTCATTTCTATTCGCATTTGCTAATGATCCGTTTTGTAATTTTTTACAAAGGAGTGAAAGGCTTCAACATACAGCCTTTTGTATTGTGAATCACAATTTGTGATGCCAAAGCTGGGTTCCTAGGTATGGTTCAAAACGTGGACCTTGATGACACCGGAAAGTTTTTGAACGATACTGGTATCAAATAAAAGATGTTGAGCAGCACTTTTTTTTATAGATCTCGGTTCCCTATGGAAAGGGAAAGACAAGAAGAAGGAGAAAGTGTGGAAGAATGGTAAGGAAAGTGGGAAAGGGAAAAATAAAAGAAAAGGCACGGAAAAGACAGAGGGAAAAGGTAACGAAAGGGCAAGCGTGTGGAAAGGGAGAGCGAAAGAGAAAGGAAAATAGAAAGGGAAAGGTAAAGGTAGTGGTAGAGATAGAGTTGGAGGTCGAGGGGAAGCCTGATTATAATATACAAAGATTTTCCTCGTGCGCAGCGGGACGGGAATTTGCCAGTAGCTTAATAAAGTTATACAGGAAAGTTTAGCAATGTATATGCTCAAGAGAGAGAGAGAGAGAGAGAGAGAGAGAGAGAGAGAGAGAGAGAGAGAGAGAGAGAGAGAGAGAGAGAGAAAGATATAATTTTTCTTTAATTTGAAATCCCTAATTGAAAATTTTCAAGTCCCTCTATAACGTATACTGGGGAAATCAATCAAAAAATGTACATCTATCTAATTTCCTCTCATAGCAGCCATTGCCTGAATGCATTGTTATTATGCCAAATATTTGTTCAGAAAACTGTTTGTTGCTTTGTCCTTGCACAACACTGTACTTGTATGTATGTCTTCAAACCAATGGAGCATAGACTAAAATACGTATAGTCGAGAGAGAGATGAAATCCTATTATCAGAGTCGAGGTGGAACGGCAACTTGGCAGGTATATATACATATATATATACGTATGTATATTCAGTGCTTTTTAGCTTAAGCGCGTACCAAAGTAGCAGTAAAAGAAAAGCTCTGGCATCTTAGAATCATCCTTAGAAGTAAGCATCATTAGCTCATCAAGCTAATACAGCAGCTATTGCTTATATATGTACATACAAATGCATGTACGACAATGTGGGTATTTTTCTTTTTAAACAATTTAAGCTAAAAAAAAATATTGAATTGAATTTAATAATTTTAGACGCAAATTTTCGTGTATACTTATGCATTCGAGGAGCCTACAATTTCATGTTGTATGTTAACTTGCAAATGTCAACTATTGAAGAAATGTCTGCCGAGAGCTTGTACTAGAACTTTAAAATAATTTTTTGCCATACTCAACCCTGTTAAATTTTTGTTAAACCAAAATTTTTGTTTAAAACTTTGCCAAAACTACGCTTAACTCATTTCGTCACTAAAAAAAAAATGGGAACGAAAAACTTTGCTGCAAACAAAAACAAATAGCACTTTTCTCCACAACTTATGCTTAAACCAAGTTGATTAACTACTTAAACAAACAACCATAATTTATCTTACAAAAAATCTGTAGCGCTTCGAGTGCTGGCAAGTGCTTTTCAGTTTGTCCGCAAAGCAAAAGCAAATGGTGCAGTACAGTGCAGTGGTAGTCTGCACCCATGGATATGTACATTGTACACCATTGTTTCACACATAAATACACATGTATGTGCGTCCATTTGCAAATTGGTTGTATTTACCGTTGACTAAAATGAGCACTAAAATGTACTTTGAGAAATGGCGACAGCACGTTAATTGTGCATTTGCAACATTTGTCGCCGGCGTTGTCGCCGTCTTACGTAGTTTGGGTTGAATAGATGCATATGTATGTACATAGTTATGTACTGTAGCCTTCTATATATTTGTATGTACATATATGTCACAAGTGATATATGTATGTTTCATTGTTGTTTTTGTGCATTGTTGCAACAATTGCTAATACATTGTGTCAAATTTAGTGGCGTTTTATTGTTGCTGTTGTTGTTGTTGTTAAAGCGGCGAAGTGTGAAATTGTGCTTGTATTTGTACACGTGTATTTGTTGACTACAGAACCCGGAATACAATCAAATGTACGCAAACTAATATGTACATAGGTACAATGCACATACGAATATAATCCATTTTGCATACAATTATATACTCGCACACATATGCACTTACTTACAAACATTGATGGACCCTAATTTTTGTGTTCATTTTTTATACTCAGCTGTACTAGTACACAGAGTATTATAGTTTTAATCACATAACGGTGGATTGTAACAGAATGAAATAATCGAGATAGATATAGACTTATATATATCAAAATGATCAGGGTGAAAAGAGAAATCGATTGAGCCATGTCCGTCCGTCCGTCCGTCCGTCTGTCTGTCCGTCCGTCTGTAAACACTCTAACTCGCGCAAAAATTGAGATATTTTGATGAAATTTGGAATGCAAGTTGGTATCGAGACTGGGACGGTTGGTATTGAAAATGGGCGAAATCGGACCATGACCACGCCCACTTTTCCTATATAGAAAAAATCGGAAATTTGGTAATATAGCTGGAGCGATAAAATTTTACCCACATGTTGAGCTCAGGCCCCTATGAAGAAATTTTATGAAATTTTGGAAAATGGGCGGTGCCACGCCCACTTATTAAGGGTCAAACATTGAAAGTTTTATGAGTCATAACTCAGAAACCGTTGAAGATATGTCGATGAAATTTGGTACGCGTGATTTACTTACTTAGGCAAATGTTTTGACGGAAAATTGTCAAAATCGGTTGACGGCCACGCCCACTTTTATATATGTGTATTATAAAGTGACCTAATAAAAACATTTTAAGCGATATCTCTGTCAAATATAAAGATCTATCACTGAAATTTTGTGGCATGATTCCAACTATGAACATAAAACGAAAACCACAAAAATTTTGGAAAATGGGCGGAGCCACGCCCACTTATTAAGGGGCAAACATTGAAAGTTTTATGAGTCATAACTCAGAAACCGTTGAAGATATATCGATGAAATTTGGTACGCATGATATATTTACTTAGGCAAATGTGTGGACGAAAAATTACCAAAATCGGTTGACGACCACGCCCACTTTTATATATGTGTATTATAAAGTGGCCTAATAAAAACATTGTAAGCGATATCTTTGTCAAATATAAAGATAATTCATTGAAATTTTGTGACATGAGTTCCACAATAGACCGGAAACATAAAATAGACAAATTTTGGAAAATGGGCGTGGCACCGCCTCCTTTTGGACAAAGGGATATACGAGATTTATTAGCCTTTAACTCGACAAATAATTGAGATATTATGACGAAACTTGGTTTATACACTTTTGTATCTTGTGTTAATAAACACGCAAAAATTAATTGAAATCGGTTTATGACCACGCCTACTTTTTAACAGATATTTCTGGAATACCCTTTGGGAGTTTGTAACGTGACATCTTTGTAACTAGAAGTCATAAAGGAATTAATTTTTGCACAAAGAATAATATTGATATGCTTAGTTGGATGACTGATAAAAATTTAGAAAATGGGCGTGGCTACGCCCACTTTATGCAGCACTTGCTTTATAGAAAGTACCTACACCGTGTTTCCATCAAACGCAAACAAACAATGAAAGCATACAGCTGAGTATCTAATGTTCGATTCCACTCGAACTTAGGCTTCCTTACTTGTTTTTTTTTTGAAATTCAGCATTTTTTATGAAGATTTGGCTGCTTCTACAATTTATGGAGTGTTGCTACTAGGTTAGCGTTGCCGTTTTAGCCATTTGGTGGCTAGATTTAGCCACCGCCGTGTTTTTTTAGCCACCAAAATTTGGGTTTTGCCACTAGCCACGTTTTTAGCCACCGCTTGTAATGAACCATAATTTTGCACATAGGAAGGATGTGGTAACGCTAATTCAATTCAGCGATTATCACAAACCGATTTAAAGGCCCTTGGCAACTTACAATCTGGATTGTCCAATTTGGGTGTTTTTTTGAGTGAGTTAGTCAAATTTGATTGTTTTTTGTGTGTGTTAGTGCAATCGGCAGCCGTCGTGCTACACGTACTTGTTGTCGGCTCGCTGTCGGCTCGCGGCGACGAAAATCAAAAATTTTTGATATTTGCGTCAATCACCCGACAATCACACATATACACTTCCTCTCAATACAGATTGTAAGTTGCCAAAGGCCTTAAGTGTTATAAAACAAAACAAGTAACGCAACTATCGATAAATGCCTGTTGATAATCGCTAGTGGAATAGTAGGCTGTCGATGAAAGTCCGTATAAGGATCTAGCTGACTTTGAATATTGTTTGCTACTTCTACCACTTAGCAACGCCGAACTGGAAAGAACCTTTTCCATAATTAATATTGTCAAAACCAAAAAATCGAAACAAAATGAATCTTACAATGTTGAATTTTAACTATAAGAAATGGCTTAAAGAATGTAAAACAATGTTGCAATGAATTTGAAAGAACAGAAGATCTCATTAAATTAATGAAGAAAGAATTAATTTATGAAGAGAAAGAGTCAATTAGTGATGCCGACATAATGATAGATATTGAATGTGATATCTAATTGTTTTGGATATAGTTAAGTACATACTATGTATGTATGAATATATTATTTTTACACAAATTTATGATTTTTTCCTTATATTATTTGCAATAGTTTTGTGCCTGAATTTTAAAAATAAATTTAAAACATGTTAATTTGCAACAAAATTTTTTAGCCACCATTTTTAGCCATGAACCAAATTTTTTAGCCATTTTTAGCCACAAATTAAATCAAATCTAGCCACCACGAAAATTTTTCAACGGCAACGCTGTATTAGGTTTCCGGAAAAGTTGCTGGAACTAAGAGTATTACTCATTATCGACGACATAGCGGCATCTGGGTATGATCAAATATGTATATCGAATAGCAGAATATCAGAAAATATTGGTTTCAGAAGGAATATTGTCGGATATTTCTTGCCACTCCAGCAAAAAAAACTATTTGAAAAAAATCTAAAGTTAAAATCTTCTTGAACTTATGAAATTATTGCCGTCATAATTGTTGTTTTGTATCACCCTAATTCACACACATAGAATTCCCAGATTCCATATTCCATATGCCACTGATGCTGTCCCACACAAAGCGTGCTCCTAAAATGCGCTAAAAAAGCATTTTATATGTCGCAAGTTGACAAACGCAACTCTCCACTCTTTCTACATACTTTTTGCAGGAGCAGAATTACAAGTTTTGTGTTAGCATTTACGCGCAAACACTGCATAGTTTGGCTGCATAAATATCTATGCATGTATGTACATATGTATACACCCCTTTCGTTGTGCATGCACATTTGTAATGCAACTAATTTAAAAGCGATTAAACAAGCCGCCGACCGACTGCAGTGCGACTAAGTAACGACAGGAACAGAACCAACAGCGATAGTTGGCAAAACTGGCAAGCACAACAAACAACAATTACGTTTCGTTTAATCAGCGTTGGAGATTAGAGATTTCAAAATGAATTTGGAATGCTTTAAATTCAACTATAAAATTTGGCAATATTTCGCAGGCTGCAGTGGGAATAAAATGCATTGCATTGTATCGAATTTAATGAGTTTGTGCAAGACAATCTCAATAGAAAAAACAAAAAACTATTTCTACGTAACTTCATAACACTAATATCTAATTATTTCGTATTGAAAAGAAAAACACGTGCTTATGCAAGCAAATGCATTCTATCCATAATATTCATTTATTCATTCATTTAGTATAAGTTTGAACGTAAATAAAAAATCCTTAAGCAAAACTAATCTTATTATTAGGGCAACCAAATATATGCAATGTCATATTTTTTCTGATTCGTTCTATTGAAAAACTTTTAATTTATAAATTTGTTTCTAGAGGAAAACAAGTGGTTGACGTATATTTTTTAGAGCATATTTTAGCATATTTTAATAATGACAGAATATCTTACTTGTAAATGCATATTTTGTCATATTTTACATCTTTGAGGAAAATCATAGGCCCGGTTTCACCAACCGGTCTCAACTTAGTTAAGCCGATTTTTTTAAGTTTTCAGTTTCACCATGCAACTGAGCTAAGCCACAAGTTAGTCAGCTTTTGTCTTGACTAAAAATAAACTAAGAATTTGAGTCGCTTTAGCAAATTCAACAACAAAAAGAGCGAATATGACAAAAAAATGAGCAAATACAGCAACCAAAACAACCAAAAAAAAAAAAACAGTATTTGCCATAAAAGCTGGCAGGGTTGCTGGTTGCAAAACTATTTTCTTAGACTAGTTGGTGAAACCCAAAAGTAAGTTAGCCCCAAATCTGGGCTAACTTAAGTCAAAACTTAGTTTTAGCTTTAATCACGTTGGTGAATCCGGGCCATATTATTTCTGCTAAGTTATAAAAGAATTTCAGAATTATTGCGCAAAAATGCAACCATGTCCTTGGACATCTTTCGATTTAATTATCGAACTATCGAAACATTTATGCAAATCTCATTTTATAACGGCACTTGAAAAATTTCAGTTGTTTTTGCATTCTCTGGTTTTGTTTTTTGCTAGCGTTTTCTTATTTTAAGAAACGGTAAGTGCTTGTTGAAATAAAGATTGAAAATATATACATTTATGTATGTACATATGCAAACTCTTACAGATAATGCCAAAAGCTAAACAAACTATTTCGGGAAAGCTGAAGCAGATCGTTAAGGAATTTCCCGATCTTCAAACTGACGGTGAGGTGCTGATTTGCAAGTTATGCAGCAAGACCGTATTATTCAAGAAAATATTTCTTGTAAAGCAGCATGTGCAGAGTGAAAAGCACATCAAACTCAAACGATCACTAAATTTGCCACAATCACAAAGCTTTGTAGCGAATAGCTTGACACCGTCATATGTCGAATTCGCAAAGGATTTGTGTAAAGCATTTGTATGTGCAGATATACCCTTATATAAAATACGTAACATAAATCTAGTGCAGTTTTTTCAAAAATGGGTTTCCCAGAAAATACCATGTGAGACAAGCCTTCGAACTACTTATGTTAAGCAACTATATAGCAATACTATGGAAATGATACAATCGCTACTAAAAGACCACTTTATTTGGATTGCAATTGATGAAACTACAGATTCTGCAGGTAGATATGTGGCAAATGTTATAGTCGGAATTTTACATGAAAACTTTGATATCTAAGCAAAAGTTTCTTTTGAACGTTGCAGTATTGGAAGCTGCAAATCAAAAAACAATTGCTCGGCTTTTCGATGAATCTGTAAAACTTTTGGGAGAAGGCTTCAATAGAGATAATATTCTATTATTTCTAACAGACGCCGTACCATATTTTTAGGTGGTGAAAAAGTATGGAACATATTACTGTGGCGTCAATTTAACGAAAATTTTCCCGAATTTGTTACAGAAACGCACTTCCGATTTCTTGTGCATTTTTGCAATTTTCTGGGGCATATTTTTGATTTATATGTCATATTTTTTGGCATATTTTGCCTTTTTTGTGGCATGTTTTAATTTTTTTGAAGCATATTTTGGTTGCCCTACTTATTATACTACAATGTTTACTTAGTTAAGTAGCATGATTTTGCTGAAATGCTGCTTGTTGGCATTTTATTGTTGTTGAGGTAACTTAAACGCACAGAAAGGAACATAAATATGTACTTACATTTGTATGCGTAATTTTGCGTTTAGCTATGGGTAAAACATATATACCACATATACATAAATATGTGTAATTAAATAATCATTTGTATATAATTACATCTGTGGAAGGATATTCGCATTTGGTTTCGTAGTTCAAAAAAAAGTTGTAGCGCTTCAGGGAAATATATTTTTAATGCTTACAACAACGCACACTAGATCCACTTATATATATGAGGACGCTCAAAATTCTGAAATCAACTTTTTTACATCAGAATCGCTTTATCTGCACTAAAGCAGTTAATCTATAGCATCTTAACCCATTGACGGTCATGAGTTAACCCGTTGGTGACCTATGTTTTTTATTTTAGTTTCGAGTTTAATTTTCTTGAATCAGAATCGGTATATCGATACTAAAATAGTATATCCCAAGAATTTTAACCCCTTAACGACCACGCATTAACCCATTTTTAACCAAATTTTTTCACTTAATTCTTAGATTAAAATATTTAAATCATATTAGTTGTATCTACACTAAAACTAGTAATCTTTGGAATCTTAACCCATTAAAACGGTCATGAATTAACCCATTGGTGACCAGTTTTTTTTTTTAAGATCTGTAAACAAATTATTTAAATCAAAATTAGTATGTCTGTGGTATGGTGGCCGCTGTGGTGCAGTGGGCAGAGTGCTCGCCTGCTATGCCATAGGTCTCGGGTTCAAACCCCAGTCCAAGCAAACACCAAAAAAAATTTCTAATTAGTAAAAATCCAATTGGTTTCTTAAGAGCAGCGGTCACCTCTCGGCAGTGGGCGGCATATCCTCCGAGAGTATTTCTGCCATGAAAAAGCTTCTCACAAAAAATGCATTCGCCGTTCGGAGCCGGCATAAAACTGTAGGTCCACCAAATTGGTACGAAAAACAAAAGGAGCACACCTCGAATTGGGACAGAAGCTCGGCCATAAAATTCGTCAGAGTCTTAATAACGCCATTGTATTATATTATTATTATATTAGTATGTCTGTACAAAAATAGCCAATGTGTATTGTATTAACCCATTAGCGGCTATTTATTAACCCATTGATGAAATATGCAGGTGCATGTACATATGTACATATGTATACAAAAATTATTTTCTCCAATTTTTTGTTTCGAGATATTAAAAATTTTCTGTGGTCACAAGTATGTTTATATGGGAATTAGGAGTTTCACCGTTAGCGTTTTAGGCAGAACACGTATTTCCCCACACATTTTCATGCCTAACATAAAAAAAAACACAATTGTAGTAACACAACTTGTGCTTCAAAGAACTCATATTATAATCCAACTTACAAGTCTAAATTAAAGAAACCTGGCTTGACAAGTAGCCTTAACCACAATTTGTAATTAAAGGAACCAGTAAATAATGGATCAACTAAATTTAAGATAGAACAGAATCAAATTCAACCAGATATAGGTGTTTTTTTTTTAACTAAAATTGGAATGCAATTTTTAAACTCACTTTTTTTTAAAATGCGCACTTTGCTTTTTGTTCTGAACTCGGATTATTTGTCACAAAGGACCATATTTTACTGCTGCATTTTTACATTTGCTACTTTTTTGCGCAAATTAAAAAAAATCCATTTTGGAAAAAAATTTAAAAAAAAAAGAGATACGTTTAGTTTTATACTAAGAATTAATTTTTTAAAACATCTAGTTCAAAAAAAAAAACACTCATCGATTATATAAGCTTCACTTAATGTTATGGAAAAAGCAGAATAATAAAATTCTATATCCTTCTCTTATACCAACTATTTCAAATACACATTAAAATTTCACACTTTGGAAAAAAATTATTTTTTGGAAAATTTGCCATGTTTGTGTATGGATAACTCCCAACTGGAAAACGATAGAAAGCTGAAAATTGGGCCAGAAGTGTAGAATTTTATAGGGAACAATACTGCGTTTTTATTTTGTTGAAAAACTCATTATTTAAAAACTGAATTTTGAGCACGCTCGGCCCCAATGTGCAACGGAGAGATAGAGAACAAGGCGGCCTGAAGCTGCATATGTGTATGTACATATGTACAAGGGAGAACGGAAAGGCGAGGTTCTAACAACTATAGGCTATAATTAATCATTGTAAGGAAAAAACTTCAGCTCTAAAAATGGGTATTGAAGATTATTAAAGATAATTTATGCATCTACACTCAAAAAAAAAAATTTCTCTCGATCAAAGACATAATTTTCCTTATTTTGGACACGCGTCCCAATACAAAATTTTCTTTGTTTTGTGTAAAATTTCTCAAAAATGTGGAAAAAACCTAAAAAAACATTCAAACAAATTCGTTGCCATGGGGATTTGTATGGGAATTTAATTTCTCAAAATTAAAGAAATCAAGTCTTCAAAACAAGGAAAGTTGGGAATGGAATGGCGCTTAAAGAATTTTTCATTATTTTAATGTATGAATTTTTTCAAAACAAGTATATGAAACCATGGTAACGCATGTAACAACAATATTTTATAAACCTTTTAACATGTTTTAAGGAAAATTTACTCAAAACAAAGAAAGTAGTGTTCAAAATAGGTAAAAAATTTCTTTGACCCCTCCATATATTTTTTTTCTCTCAGTGTACGCTTCCACTGATTAACAAGACTTTAATGTCGAAGATATTAAACACTCTGCACAGAACTTTCTAAGAGGTTTCACTAAAAATATGCCTTCTCCGCTGAGAATTTTTCTCAAGTAATTCTAGTCCATTTTTATAAGGACTCAGATATTTCTAAATTAAATCATAACATAGGCATATTCCAGCTTTTCATCTCAATAAATTCATCAATTCATACTCGTATTATAAGGCAAAGAACACCGCACCGTCTGTCTGCCTGTACGTTCGTTGTAAACTCAAAACTTCACGGATTTTCATGCGGTTTTCACGAAGAGATATAGTTATTCAGGAGGAGGTTTAGTCTTTGGCCAAAATTGATGGTCGGAAAGAAAGTCGTCTGGGAAAATGCTGGCTAAAGCGTTTGAGATATAGCGACGAATGGTAGGATAAGAGTATACATAATTATTTTATAGATCTACAAAATTGTCAGCGATGACATATAACTAGGGCAACCAAAAAATTGCTCTAAAAAATGCTTTTTTGGCGCCAAAAAATTGCCGTTAAACTTAAAGAATTGGCACTTTTTAGCTTTAAAAATTTTTTATTTCAATTCATTTTCTTTAAACGTAAAAAATATAATATTAAAATGTATGTAAACCTTAGGTACATGTTTTAAAACAAATTAATTCAAATTGTCGTTAAACTTAAAGAATTAGCCTTAAAAATTCTTATATTTCAGTTCATTTTCTTAAAACATAAAACAAAGTAAAGTAAACTAAAATAAAATAAAGTAACAAAATGCAAATTCTTAGGTACATGTTTCAAAAGAGAAAGACAATATGCCGGAATCGTAATTTGGCGTTAGGTCGGTCGCGCGTTGATCGTACCTCAAAGCCGCTTCACACTGACATTCGATATTAGATGTTGGATTGAAAACGTGTTCACTGCCACTAATATATTTTGTTGAATTTTTTCATAAATTTCATAATTTTTCATCAAAAAAAAAAAACAATTTTAATTTACTTAATGTCATACGCCCGACTTAGTAGAGAAATGTTCAACTCAGTCGTTATACAGGGTTGCAATGAACATACGATATTACAAAAAATTTACGATCAAACGCTTGAGGTCACAATGCGATTTGCTTCATATATTTCCATACATTTCTACTCACCTGTCAAAAGCGCGGCCGACCGAACGCCAAATTTGGATTCCGGTATAAAAAATCTAATTCATATTGCCACATACGGCATCCCCGATCAACACAACAAAAAATGGGAGCAAGAGCGGAGCTCGCAGGAAAAAAAATTGGGAGTTAGGAGCAGAGCCAGGAAAAAAAATGTTTGAGAATGGAGCAGGAACGTAGCTAAAGAAAACAAAACTTTTGCTCCGATGCCCTGGTTGTGAATATTAAACGAAATATATATGGGGGGTTAGATATGCAATAAAATTTTGTTGAAATTACCCGACGTCTATACATACCATATCTGGAGCAATTCAATTGACAAATTGAAGCGATTAGCCAATCAGAGAGCAGAAAATCCGTAACATATTTTTTCCAATTTTTTTGTGTAATTTTTTCATTTAATAGTGAAATTAGCATAAATTAGCATTTATTATGAATTTGGCAATTTTTAGCCCTATCAAAAGTAGGTCAGAATGTATAATTTTTCTTAAAAACTACCCTAAATTAAGCATTATGTGATAGCTACCATAGAAAAAAACTTGCTTGTGCAAATTTTTGGTTGCCCTACATATAACCATTTCTGAAGAATAGCTTACTAGATCCATTAGGAGGAAGAAGGATTTGAGGTTATATACGAGTACACACACACCTCAAAGCGTACGCAATTAACTTCTAACTTAAGTGCTCAGCAAACAATTTCATGCAATATCAATTGCTCTGCATTCCATGTTTAATAAATTTTTGTTTTATATCTTTCATGAGAATGAAATGGTATTATAACTTTGTGCCGAAAGTACCAGAAGGAGGCGTGACAGACCCAACAAAATATATACCAATCTGATCAGGACCATGAGCTGAGTCGATTAAGCCATGTCCGTCTGTCCGACTGTGTGAACGCAAATTAGTCTCTCAGTTTTTGAGATATCTGTTTGAAATTCGGAATGTGAGTGTATTTCTAGGAGAAGCTGATCGTTTGTCGGAATCGGCCGAATCGGGCAACTACAACATATAGCTCCCATACAACCGATTGTTCAGATATGGACATTTTGGGGTATAAATTCTCCATTTAAACAGCTAGGGACATACAACTTTGTAGTGTTTTCAGCCATATGGACCTAAACGATGTTACTGTGAACTGTCAAGATAAAAATATGTGTAAATTAAACAAAATTAGACCCATCCACGAAAGGTATGAAGTCTTCGGTACGGCCGAAGACAGACACGCTCTTACTGTTTTTTTTTAAACCAAATATTTTTAGAAAATGACATACGTACAAAATTTTGTGAAATCTGTTTTGATAAAGAGTTAAAACCGACTAGAATCGCATATATCAAACTGCATTAAGGGGAATTAAATGAATGTTTCGAACACATGTAGAAAAATGAAACACAAGCATTGGCCTAAATTTAGAATGACATGTGCATGCGAGCAATGTTTAAAGCAATATAGTATATGCAAGTGAGAATTACATATATGTTTCTATGTACGAAAATATGTATCTATTTTTCTACGTATGTATGTATGTGCAATATGTATAAGTATTTCACCACTCGCCCGACAACAGCTGCCAACTGCAATTTAATAATTGATAAATTAAACTCATATATTTTAGCAGAAACAACATGGTGTCATATTTAAGGCAACATCAATGCAATTAAAGAGATATAAATACATACATACATATGTATATGTACGTATGTATGTAACAGCCAGCTGTTGCAAAACACAATTTGTTCTTGGACAATGCAACGCAGCTTAATAACCGACGTTGGCATGTTAAAGCAGTTAAAATCGTTCGACCTATTCGGCCTATTCGGTTGTTGTGCCTCACTTACATATCGTTTGGTCCATTACTCGTTCATAAATGATTACATACATATGTACATATATACGAGTACATATGTGTATGCATAAACGGACAAAAATGTTATGCATCTGACCTCAATGTCATGTTGGCCCAAAATGTCGGTTAATGCGAACATGGACACGCAAGGGCACAATGCACGTACGTACATATGTTGCAGAAAATGAGAGAAGTTTGTAAATTAAATTATGTTTCTATTAAGAGTATTACATTCGTAGGATATAAAGCTGCAGATCTTCGGTCAGAGCGACTTTCAAGGAACCTTTTGAAACATTTGTTTTTATTCGTGTGTGCATGCGCATTAGACTGACCACAAATGCAAAAGTGCTGATTTTTTTCGCTCCCCGCGCATTTTCTGATAGCTTGACAATAGAAAATAAGATCTGCATAAAAATCTGACCATCGGTAGTGGGAAATAGCCACGCGCATTTGAACTAAAGTTGAAAAATTGACCTAAAAATTATGCATTGCTTTAGAGACCAATATCTCTTTAAACAATGATTTTTGGAGAAATAATGTAATAATCATTTTTATACTAAATGAAACTGGGAACATATTCTCCATATGATAGTTATACCTACCGTTATCCTTTCAGGACATATTGAGTCCTTAAAGTGAAATTTACATTTTTTTGTTTGTTAAAAACGCAAAAATAAATATTTAAAAAATAGAGAAATGTATAAACTATACATCATTTAATAGGTTATTTAAAGTAGTTTTACACATCATAAATTTTTTTTGATTTACATGCACTATTAGTCAAGAAAATGATTTAAAATAAGCAAGTCGCATTTTTTTCAAACTTTTTTTTTTTTACTAAACTGAAAATATCGTAGTAGGCTTTGCAATAAAAAAAAAAATGTGGTATAGTTTCATATTTCAGCTCATTCAATAGTTTGTTGAACTTTCTTTAAAGTGAACTTGTAGCGGTAGTGCTCATAAGTGTGTTATATTCAGTTCAAAAAAGTTTTTTTTCAAATTTTTTTAAAACTATTATTGTAATGGCATTAAGATCCAGATGCATTCCCTTAATTGGTAATTATTTAATAAAAATACTGTACTTCAATTTCTAAAGCCAATTTTGAGGGCACAGCTTTTATTGATACGCGATGTTCCTTTAAAAAGTTTATGGCTTTCGTATTTTTATTCTTTTGCAATGTTTTAATGGCATTTGCATGAGACATGTCAAATAATACGTCCAGAGAGTCACTAAAATGTTTTTTTACCTTACCACATTTCAATTTAATAATTTTGTTGTATTGGTTTAAACGCCTTTTAATCATTTTCTCTATTCCATCTTTTCTTTTGGTCGGAATTCCGAATTTCGTATAGACCTCAATCAATCTATTGGACAAAATAGGAATGCTTTCCTTTGCCGTTTAATGTTCATCACGAATCAAATAAAATAAATAGCTTAACACATTTCTTCTGCTTGGAAGCATATTTCCATTCAAAGTTTTTTTTCAAGCCTGTGTTTAAAAAAGATACTCTTACATTATACAATAGAAAAGCCTTACATAGCACTTAGCTCGTAAGATGTTATTAAATAATTACCAATTAAGGGAATGCATCTGGATCTTAATGCCATTACAATAATAGTTTTAAAAAAATATGAAAAAAAACTTTTTTGAACTCAATATAACACATTTATGAGCACTACCGCTACAAATTCACTTTAAAGAAAGTTCAACAAACTATTGAATGAGCTGAAATATGAAACTATACCACATTTTTTTTTTTATTGCAAAGCCTACTACGATATTTTCAGTTTAGTAAAAAAAAAAGTTTGAAAAAAATGCGACTTTCTTATTTTAAATCATTTTCTTGACTAATAGTGCATGTAAATCAAAAAAAAATTTATGATGTGTAAAACTACTTTAAATAACCTATTAAATGATGTATAGTTTATACATTTCTCTATTTTTTAAATATATATTTTTGCGTTTTTAACAAACAAAAAAATGTAAATTTCACTTTAAGGACTCAATATGTCCTGAAAGGATAACGGTAGGTATAACTATCATATGGAGAATATGTTCCCAGTTTCATTTAGTATAAAAATGATTATTACATTATTTCTCCAAAAATCATTGTTTAAAGAGATATTGGTCTCTAAAGCAATGCATAATTTTTAGGTCAATTTTTGAACTTTAGTTCAAATGCGCGTGGCTATTTCCCACTACCGATGGTCAGATTTTTATGCAGATCTTATTTTCTATTGTCAGGCTATCAGAAAATGCGCGGGGAGCGAAAAAATTCAATACTTTTGCAAATCCCATATGTTTTGTAGTCAGTCTAATGCGCATACGTACTCTGAAAAAAATACCCGTAGTTAACTCAACAACTTTCCGCTGTTGAATCTCCGTCTTTGATTCAACAGCAAAATTATTTGTTTTAACAGCAAAGTTTTTGATTCAACAACTTTCCATAGTTAATTCAAAGACGGGCGTTTTTGATTCAAAAACTCCCTTGCTGTTGAAAAATTTTGAAGTAAATAAAAAATAGAAAATTGTTTTTTTCAAACTCGTTAAATTAATTTAAATTTTCGGGAAAAATATGTATATGTACATATATGCAATATATAATTACAAATAAAGGTAAGTCACAATAATGATATTATTTATATATTATTATAATATATTAAAATTATATGTACATACATACATATATACGTTGAAAAATTTATTTTATATTTTCAGATTAAATATGTTTGATTATCCCGTTTTTCCGATAGCGAGCAATCGAACGAGCCAAATCTGCAGGTAAAACTTGTTGGCGATGAGAAAATAATGAAGTTATTCTTGCCGTGGGAGTTATGTACAGGTGCATTGATGCAGTTCAATGGATACGGTATCAAAAATATTGAACTGCTTGCAATGATGCACTCCCACGACATCGACGAAATATTAAATAAAAAAGAACTCATCGCCGACAGGATAAAATTCCGCAAACCGACAAATGTGGCGGTCGGAAAACAATAAAGAATGTGTTATGAAATAATAAAAAAATGAGTTGAGTTTATGTGTTTGCGTTTGTGTAAAAAGCCCTGCAGACAGTGATAGTCATTTGATATATCATTTGAGGCGCACGACTGATGGATAATTCTGTCACACACTGCCTACAAGTTTCCATAATTTTTATATGGACGATGTGAAAAATGTGATGAAAACCTTTGTGTCCGTGTCTCTTTTCATCAATCGCGTTGTTCAAATGTTGTATCAAATGACCATCACTTGTTTGGTGAAACCGGGCCTTAGTATTAATATTACTATATAAACATATATATTTTTTTCATTTTCATTTCATATATCTATATTATTAATACGCTAACATAAATTTATTCCTTCTTCTCCGTCGAAACTACTGAACCGATTTTAAAACTAAGCACACCATTAGAAAGGTATTGCTCTCAAATAGAACTGCGCCAATTTTCATGAAAATTGGTTGGAAAATGCGCCCACAATCGTCGTTGGAAAATTCCCGTGTGGTTGTTGTTGCATGCATTTGAACACAACAGAGCTGTCTCAATGCGCAAGCATATGTACCTGACTTTGTGCGTTTTCACCAAACCACGCAATTCTGAACATGTTTGGCTGGATGTGGTGTGTAGTTTCAAAGAAGTAGAAACGTAAAAAAGGTAGCAAAAGCACTACAACAAAAACATAATGGCAAGGAATAAGTAGGATAAGAAATAATAAATAAAGTAGAAATAGAATGAGACAATTATGTACATATATTGTACATATGTATGTATGTATGTAGTTAGAAGAATTAGTAGGGCGAGTAACAACAACAACACCACACCAAATATAACAGCAACAACAACATCTACAAACAAAAACAGTATCTACAAACAACAACAACAACATATTAGCAGTGACAATGAGAAGAAGCACTATAACAAAAAGACATAGACGGAATAAGTAGAATAAAAAAGAAAAAGTAAGAAAGAAAGGGGGAAAAGGAACATCGAGAAATAGAAAGAAGCAATTAGGAAGACTAGAAACAACGATAACAACAACAGTAAGGTTTTTTACAGTTATTTTAAGAAAATTCTCCCAAATAGAACTGCGCCAATTTTCATGAAAATTGGTTGGAAAATACGTCCACAATCGACGTTGGAAAATTGACGTGTGGTTGTTGTTGCATGCTTTTGAGCACAACACAAAGCCAAGTACTAAGAAGGATAAGAAAGAATAAGTAGGAAAGAAAAGAGCAGAAATAGATAGGTAGAAGTTCATATGTAGGAGAATTGTGAAGACAAGTAACGACAACAACACCAACAACAACAACAAAATAGTAGCGGTGACATTAGCAACAAAAGGAGCAGCATCAACAGGAACAATAATAAAATATTAACAGTGACAATAACAACAAACAATTATACCAAAACTATAGTTGCACCTTAGTCATAAGAAAACATCTAGAAAACTGTCGAATTTCGACAGTAGGCAGCACTCTAGTATTATATAAAAAAAATAAAACAAAATAAAATAAAATAAAATAAAATACAATAAATAATATCTATTATATTAAAAGAAATTACTATTGTTTACAATTTTTTTGATGTTAACTTAAAAGCGTAAGTACTTGCTTCAATGGTGCCCGTTTTTGGACCAAAAACTTTTGCTGTTAGTTCAAAAGCAAAAATTGTTAGCTTAAATACGAAAAGTATTTAAATCAACGGTGCTCGCTTTTGGACTAAAAATTTTTGCTGTTAATTCAAAAGCAAACACTGTTAACTTAAATGTAAAAGTATTTCATTCAACAGTTTCCGTTGTTAACTTAAATACGAAAAGTATTTGAATCAAAAACGCTCGCATCTTTGAAACAACAACGGAGCGTTGTTGGGCACATTTCAACTGCGGAAAGTTGTTGATTTAACTGCAAAAGTCGTTGTATTAACAACGTTTTTTTTTCAGAGTATTGGTATTCGTATTCGTATTCGTATTCGTATTCGTATTCATATAAGTATTCGTATTCGTATTCGTATTCGTATTTGTATTCGTATTCGTATTCGTATTCGTATCCGTGTTCGTATAAGTGTTTGTTCGTATTCGTATTCGTATACGTATTCGTATTCGTATTCGTATTCGTATTCGTATTCGTATTCGCATCCGTATTCATATTCGTACTCGTATTCGCATTCATATTCGTACCCGTATTCGCATTCATATTCGTATGCGTATTCGCTTTCATATTCGTTTTCGTATTCGTATTCGTATTCGTATTCCTATTGGTATTCGTATTCGTATTCGTATTCGTATTCGTATTCGTATTCGTATTCGTATTCGTATTCGTATTCCTATTGGTATTCGTATTCATGTAGTATTCGTATTCGTATTCGTTTTCGTATTCGTCTTCGTCTTCGTATTTGTATTCGTATTCTTATTCGTATAAGTATTCGTATACGTATTCGCATTCATATTCGTATTCGTATTCATATTACATACATACTAATAATAATCGGTTTCGATAGCCTATTCGCATATGTTCCTCACTTCGCTTGCCAGCACCGCCTAATCCATATTTAGCTATGCAAGTCTTTAATTCATTTTCGATATTTTAGAATTGCTAAGCATCATTTTTGACACATACGCAAATTGAATGGCATTTAAGTACTAAAATTGTATTACATTTACAAAAAAATGCAGCTAAATATGTGTCACGCGCAACATGTCAAGTATTGAAACATGATATCCACGCATGTGTTGCCATATTGTACATATTTATGTACTCGTATATTACTCATACGCCGTGTATTCGTGGTTAAGCCACCTTAGATGCAATATTGATACATATATGCACATACGTACATACATACATACATACCTTTGCGCTGTGTGCGTTCGGGTAACCAGACGTAATTATCATATGCTGTAAATGACACGTGGGTTAGCGGGTGTAGGTGCGTGTTGGTGTTTATGGGCCTGTGTGGTATCGACAACATCGGCAGAATTGTAGCTCGTGTAGAGAGTAAAATTCTTATATACACGCACACGCGTATGTTGCGGTCGCACACGTTGTTGCAAGCCTGCATTCTACTGACTTTGATGCAAATATCCATGCAAATATTCGTAATTGTACACTCGTGGGCAAAATAAAGGCTAAAATTTGAGTTGAGATAGAGGCTGTATGCATAAAAATATGAAAATATAATAGTTTTTGAAAACAGGCGCCATCGAACAAACCTCAGAGGTCATGTTCCTACGAAATTGCTTTGACTCAAGTTAAATTATTTCGTTTTGCACAATACTGAACGCATATGTATGAATCACCATACATACATGCATACTTTTAAACTTGCAATACATTCGTGTGCACATTAGCCCGTCTTGCCTTTTATCGACCAAAAAAAAAAAAAGTTCACCGTACTGGGGAACTGATGTCCTTTTGGAAAACATTTGCGGAACAATTTTTTGGTCGCCGCTAAATGTCGCTAAAATAATTTTTTTCATAACTTCAATATTTATAGACCGATCTCCCAGTTCAATGCAGCAATGCCTGTGGCCTGAGAGGAAGGTTTCGACGATATCCGTATTAACCCTATGTGTGCCATCGGGGTCACTACCATCCAGTGCTTGGTTTATACCACCTTAATGTACCTTTTCTTGCTTGCATATTAAGCGTCATCTAAAATCATTAACCTTTTATGAGTACAAAAGAAGTACTTCGATCGCTTGAGTAGAACCCGAAATAAAATACGTTTAACATTCATTGGAATGTATGTATGTTTTTCGTTCCCTTTGGTCTTTTAGGTTAATTTTACAAAGATTTTTTCCAAGGAGACCCCAACTGAAATTTTATGGCGCATAATTTTCTAGAACATTTTAACCCACTATCGACCTTAAAAATTATACTTTTCCTGAATTTCTAAAAAATAGATCAAAATAACCCTTTCGTGGTGGTGATGGAGGGTTACAATTTTATTTTTCTTCCGATACGGTCTAATGCATATATATATGTACATATTTTTGTATATACGTTTCGTTATAATAAATGCAAAATTTATGTCATTAAGCTCACGCGTGTATTTGCATGTGTATGCGCGCATTACACATACATGAGCTTCAAAATTGAAAGCACGTTATTTACTTATTTATTTATACATAAGTATTCACATACATACATGCTTACATATGTTCGCATGCTTATTTAATATATACTAAAGTGCGTATGTATGTCCATTTATTAAGGTGTGGTGCGCTGCCAATGGATATGTGTGCATACATATATGTATATATATATAATATATGTATATATATATATATATATATATATATATATATGTATATATTTATAGGCATCAAGGCCTCGGTTTGACCAGCGTTTTTCGCATTTTAAATATTCGCTTTTATTTTAATTTTCGCTCACCGCACTGCATGTTGCATTGCCTGATGCATGTTGCATATTTAGTATACATACACGCATACGCATCAACTGCATTGTATGGTGAATACAATGACGAAGTTGTTATTTTTATTTTTTTTTGCATTTTCACTCTCTCGCAGCACTATTAATGTTGCCTTTGGGCGTTGGCTATGTGATGCGTATACGCACTTTTATTGTTGCTATTTATTGTCATACAGTAGTACAGACAAATATGTATGGATGTATGTGTATACATATGTACTATTTGTGTCTGTAAATAATTATGGTTTTTGTTGCTTTTATGCATGTATTCACTTGCGTAATATTCCTGCTGCAACCGATTTCATGTATTTGTATTTGTTGTTGTTGAAAATGCATGCAACTTTGCTGTTGAATGAATTTTTACTTTCCTGCATGACAGGGCGTATACGTAATTATGTTAATGTAAGCGAATTCAATTTCAATTTGTGTGTTGTGCGTGAAAATGCAATTGAAATTATGGATTTTTTTCCTTTTGGTAAATTTCTGAAAAGCGCTAATCGCAATTCAATTTTTGGTTGCATCATAAAATGGTGCGATCGGTTAATTGGAAGCAGCAGAGCAATTGGAAGTGTCTGGAAGTGAATGGAAGCGCGTACGAAAGTTGAATGGTGTTGGAGATGGAAAAAGCGGATGATTTCCTTTATTTATTTTTATTTTGATAAAGAATTTATACTTAATTGTGTTATCCGAATCTAATGCCTCAGACACACATGTGGTGTGAATATTATATTATCATTACAATGATTTGGCTTTACTATGAAAATTTTCAATTAAACTACAATATGAGAGTGACACATATGTAGTATAGATCGCAATATTTCTACTATACTACGATGTGTGTCTCTAGCATAAGATAAGAACCATTTATGCGCTTCAATTGGATTTGTCCTACCATGGACGGTAATTTCCCGTCGGTTTTGTCTATAGAGCGTGGTACTTAATCTCAACTAAGTATTTCAAATTTTCCCATACATTCCACCGAAGTTTCTACCAACTATTTAAGAATAAATGTGGTATGGGATTCTTAAGTCATAGTAAGCTTTTCTGATATTAGTAAGCTTGTACAATTTTGCTTGGCTTACAGTTCTTTGGGTACCAAGTCTTGTAACGCTTTTTGGTGTGGCGGAAGTTGGTCTGGTGGCATCATCGACGAATAGATACAAAACTCGGCTTTGACTCAATAGTCAAAGAAGGAAACATAAACTGAAAGAGAAATCAAGCGCAAAGTTTAGAATAAATCCACCAGTTTCGATAATTCACCGGTTTCGTCGATTTTGTTGCATTCACCGGTTCCATCAAAAATGAGCACTTCCACCAATTGCGATAATTCAACGGTTTCATCGATTTTGTTGCATTTACCGGTTCAAATATCTGTGATAATTCAACGTTTTCGCCGATTTTGTTGCATTTATCTGTTCCACCAATTGCGATAATTCACCGGTTTCATCGAATTTGTTCATTCACCGGTTCCGCCAATTGCGATAATTCACTGGTTTAATCGATTTTGTTGCATTTACCGGTTCCACCATTTGTGATAATTCAATGGTTTCGTAGATTTTTTGCATTCATCTGTTCCAACAATTGCGATAATTCCCCGATTTCATCGATTTTGTTGCATTCACCGGTTCCATCAATTGCGATAATTCATCGATTTCATCGATTTTGTTGGATTCACCGGTTCTAGCAATTGCGATAATTCAAGGGTTTCACCGATTTTGTTGCATTTACCGGTTCCACCAATTGCGATAATTCACCGATTTCATCGATTTTGTTGCATTCACCGGTTCCACCAATTGTGATAATTCAACGATTTCATAGATTTTTTGCATTCATCTGTTCCACCAATTGCGATAATTCACCGGTTTTATCGATTTTGGTGCATTTACCGGTTTCACCATTTTTGATAATTCAACGGTTTCATCGATTCTGTTGTATTCACCAGTTCCACCAATTGCGATAATTCAACAGTTTCATCGATTTTTTTGCATTCATCGTTTCCACCAATTTCAATAATTCAACAGTTTCATCGATTTTGTTGCATTCACTGTTTCCACCAATTGTTAACCGGTTTTATTGATTTTGTGATTTTTTTTTAGTAGTGAATCAATTAGCGTTGGTATTCGGTATTTGTATTAAAATTCGATATGCGGTATTAACATTCGATATTCGGTATTAATATTGGGTATTAAAATTAGGTACTTGGTATTAAAATTTGATATTCGTATTCAGTATTAATATTCGGTATTACGATTCGGTTTTCGGTATTGATATTCGGTATTAAAACTCGGTATTAAAATTTATTATTCGTATTCGGTATAAAGTGGCCGCTGTGGTGCAGTGGGTAGAGTGCTCGCCTGCTATACCAGAGGTCTCGGGTTCAAACCACGGTCCGAGCAAAACACCAAAACAATTTTTCTATTAGTAAAAATCCAATTATTGGGTTTTTTAAGAGCAGCGGTCACCTTTCGGTAGTGGGCGGCATACCCTCCGAGAGTATTTCTGCCATGAAAAAGCTTCTCACAAAAAATGCTTTCGCCGTTCGGAGCCGGCATAAAACTGTAGGTCCACCCAATTAGTAGGAAAAAACAAAAAGGAACACACCTCGAATTGGGAGAGAAGCTCGGCCATAAAACTCGTCAGAGTTATAATAGCGCCATTGTATTATTATATTCGGTATAAATATATGGTATTAATTTTCAGTTTTCGGTATTGGTTTTTGATATTCGGTATTCATATACGGTATTCGTGTTAGGTATTCAGTATTAGTATTCGCCTTCACAAAATTTTCATATTCATATTCGGTATTCGGTATGCGCATTCGTATTCGTATTGGTGGTCGTGTTGATCATATACCATATATGACCCATATACCAAAATCACTGGTCCAGGCCTTAAATAAATGTCAAAATTTAAGTTAGTTTTTGACTTTCTCGATATCGACTATCTATAGCGATCGAGCATCACATGTATGTAAATTTAAAGATATTAACTCCTTCAAATATAACTCTTATTTTCCATCCCTGGAAATTAGTAAATAACTAATATTATAAAATGAATACTAGCTCAATATCCGATACTCTTATATACAATTATATTAAAGGCAAATGTACCTAAAAGGTACATGTATTTTAATAAATTATTACGACTATTCTCAAATGTATGAGTGGGCATACCTCAGCGGATAAGTGTGTCACATGCAGTGGGACCGTATGTTGTCACGCCGGATGTGTTACTGCTAATATTAAATATACATGTATGTAAACATGTACGTGTTAATATTTAAATGATGTACATAATGTAATAAAAATTTTATGTACTCACACAAAAACGTGGAAATACTTCCGTCTGTGTAATTATAAAATGTGTGCGTATATTTTGGTGAATACACAAAAGGTATTTTGGATGTATGCAAATGTAGATATGCCATACATACGGTGTATGTAACCATGTTTATAAGCTAATGTGCATAGATAATGTATGAATGTGAAACTGCGTGAAAAAGGGAAGAAAATATTTAAAAGAAATTTGTATTAGATATTAAATTAAAATGAAACGAATTATTTTTAAGCTTTTTTCACAGCTTTTACTTTTTGATGGAAAAAATTATTTTCTTTTGCACAAAGCAAACTTAAAGCGCCGTTTAGCCACAAAGAAAAAAGTAGCCAAAAAAACAACAATAGCTAAAGAAATGTAAATTCCACTGCTTAGATTAAAATATTAGATTTGTAAATGTGAAAGTACATATTTTCCTTTGTGTGAATGTAACACGCGCGAGACAGTTGAATAGGAGGCAAACGAACAAAAAAAGAGGAAATAAAAAAGGAAATAAGCAAAAAAGATACCCATAAAAATATGAGTGAATACCAAAATATGTTCACAAATATGAAAAAAGGAGAAAAAATTTGGAGAAAAATGATACATTATTCATCAACAGCTTTGAAAAAATTGCATATAAAATATGCAAAGTCATGAATGTCAGCCGAAAAGAAGTGCTGCTGCGTTCCAGTAGCTGCTGGCCAACTGGCAAAAATATGTATAAATGCTAGTTGTATGTGAATCTAGCTATAAATGCACATGTACGAGTATACCTAAATATGTGTACATATGTACGTCTAAAATGGCTGTAATTCACTTAGAAATGTACGACAGTTGAATTTTTTTGCGACTGCAAAAAAAAAAACTGTGGAAAAAAGCTACACATGTGTTATAAAAATATAAAAATTCTATAAAGAACAGCGAATCACACATTTTTCATATGCATGGCAACCAAAAAAGAAGAAAAAGGCTATGGCAGTAAAGAAGAATGACAAAAAAGTATGGCGAAAAAAACAGCTGAAAAAATGCTATGAATTTTATTAGAAAAAAATTATTTCAGCATTAGGGTTGTTCGAAGCTGAGACTAATTTTTTATGGTATTGATGCATAGTCAAGTGTGTGTGTATAGCATGCAATGAAGGCGACGCTATCCTTACGCTGGAAAACTTCCACTGTCAAGGACTCAGGGAGATACATGTTATTGCTTCCGAAGAGCTTTGGATCGTATCTGATCCTTGTGCAAAACTTTGTCCAACATAACCTTACCAAACTAATAAGTCTTTAAAAAATGTGACTTCAATAGGATTTTTAATACTAAACAACTAAAATGTATTAAATCTTAAGCCGTGAATCGCCACTCATGGAAATTGTAGCGTTGAAGGATGGTTTGGTTGGTTGGTTAGAGGGACAAGACCCACTGATTCCAAATAGCGCCGAAGCGGCATTTTGATACTACGATTAGTGACTAAAGAACCAGAAGAATAGAGTAAAGGAGAAAATAAATTCGTAAACCAGGGCAAGTACTTTGGCCTATATCCATCATGTTAATGTATCTTAGAAGCCCATCAGGCCTGATGTTCTTGAGTTCCAAGGCTGCATTTGTAGTGTGAAGAACAGCAAGATTAGCAGGCAGTGTGACGGACAAAAAGCTGAGGCACTGAGTGTTATGATCCAATCTCAATCATGCCGCGTAGGTACCAATAGTCTAATGTCCTGTGAATACCACAGTTAAGCGGGAAATGTCCCTGCTGTCCATCTTTAGAATGGCTGATGATCGCATCCCATTATATGCAGGCCAAACACTTCTGCACACCCTGCTGGTCCACAACTAGTTTTAGCCTCCTCGAATCAGTACCGATTGACTCGGCCCTTGATGGAGCCCAGGAGCGAAAGAACCTCCCGCGCCTCCGCGATGTCAAGAGCCGAGCCCTACCTGGCTGATGAGCTCATTTCGTTTCCCTTGATGTCGAGACCAGATCAGAGAGACGCTACATCGACTTGCTAGGCCCATGACCCATTCTCTACCTACCCGACCAGGTCTGATGAAACCGTTGCAGATCGCAGAGCCTTCAGAAGCGCCTGAATATCCGAGAAGATTCCCATCCTTTTTCCGATACCGCAAATTTCCCTTGCAAGTAGAATCTTGCCGGCTTCTTGTATGGCGAAAACTTCTGATTGAAAAACACTCACCGTGTCCGGGAGTTCCGAAGATATGCGCTCCTACTACGCATGCCGTTTTTGACCCATCCGTGAAAACTGGAACATCGAATCTCTGAGCTGTTTTGCCATCTCATAGTTTGTATCGAAGACTGTCGTAGGACAGATGTTTATTATCGCATTGATGTCGTGGTCAGATACGCTGAGCAGAATACAATAATGCTCGTTTGAGAGCCTTTCTAGTTCCATTTTCAGTGTTTAGACTCCATTGGCTCATCTCGTAGTTTTTTAAGGCAAATTGCCCTTACTTCAATAAAAATAAGTAAGATTGGTTAATATTGCGGACAGAAATGTGCGTTTCAAAGAATATAGTACACATATGTAAGTATTTCGGATTATCTCAAGTAAGAGATATTTTTATCAGTAACACCCTAACCAATAACAAATGTATGTTTACGTAGTTACTTGCATTTCCGTAAATCCTTTTCTCTTTCTTTTAGGCACACATGCCTTAGCCGAAATTATAAAAGCATAATACTGGAGGCAAGCACGTGCATACATATGTACATATCTACGTCGGGATTTGGCTGCTCACATATTAAGGCTTATCTTAACATTAGATATGTCTGTACAAATGTACGAATTTTCACCGATTTTTGTCATGAGTGCACTGGCTTACAAGAGATTTCACAAAGACCAACATTCGTTTTAAATATTAAATTAAAGTGGTGCTAAATTGTAGCTTGAACTATAAGACGGGTGTTGCTAGCAAAGCTTTGTAAAGACGTGTTTTAAATGGAAATGTCTAGTAAAAGGGTGGAAGTATTTTTAGGCAGGGAGACAAATAAACCACATACCTATATTTGGTATATAGGTATATCTGCAGAATTCTTTGTGAGGTCTAGAACTAGACGCAAAGCCATAAATCAAAAAATATTTTTCTTGGATTACTACAAATTAAATCAAAGTTGAATATTACTAAATATTGTAGAATGAAACAAACTGGCGTAAACAATTTTTGTGTTAACACAAACAAAACATTTAAATTTCCATGCTCAGAAAAAAAAGTTACTCTACTCTTCACTGCCGAAACACTTCACGGTACGTACTAAATATGTGAGATAACAAAAGTTAAATCAGTCTGAAGGAGAACAAATACAACAAACAAAACACAGAGAAAAAACATATTCAGGACATACACAATAAGCACTAGAAAACCCATAAGGAAAGAATGTGTACGAAAATACAACGAGTAAATAAAAAAAAAAACACTATGGAGGAAAGTTTACCATATAATATATGTATGTATGGAGGTAGGTATGTAGGTAAGTACCATTGCAAAAATCAACCAAAAATATAAATACAACTGAAAATAAAAAGAAAGAAAACACCGCTTTAACTGTGAATCCAAAAACTTTCACAACAATAATATTGTGAAACAGAGTAGAACGACGAAAGAATAAAAACGAAATTCTGGAAAAAGGTTTAACATATTCATATGCCGCTAATGGCGTAGAAGGACAATACCAACAAAAACAAAAACAGAAACAAAATAAAAAAAATCAATAAGAAAGCAAAACAGTAAAGAAGCAAAAAATCAAAAAAGCAAAATTCAACAAAAGGAGATAAGTAATTTTTTGTCTGAACAATACCCCTTCGTCTAGGTAAGCTGCTCACAACATATGGAAGCGGCAGCAGGGAGCAACTTGAAGTCACATTCACAGAAGTAGCAGCGTGGTTTTAGTTTTTGAGGTTAAGGATGGTAGTAACGAAATAGTTTTTGTTTGCTTGCTTGGGTTTTTAAAGAAAATAATTGTATTTACTCGGTGTTTTTTTTGACAGTTCATAATAAAACCGGTTCTGTATACTTTAGAATATACCCTGAAACAAACATATTATTATTAAAAAAAAAAAAAAAAAAAATAAAAAAAATAATAAAAGAATATAAAAGTGATACTAATTGACATTGATTTCAGCACCCTTAACATATTTTATGAAGTTCTATTTTTAGTGTGTATGTTGCCAATAAGAAATTGTTGAAAACTTGGAAATGAAAAATGCCGCAAAAATTTGTTACTAGACAGCACAGAGAGATCTTATGAGTCGTAATACTCAACAAAAGAACTATGAAGATATGTATTACCGAAAATCTGATAGCAGAAAAAACTATAAAAAACCGGTTACCCGAAAACCTCATTATACAAAAAAGACCGATCTGATATTAAGATATGGCAAACTGATTTATCGAATATCTGATAGCAGAAAAAACTAAAAACCGGTTACCCGAAATATGGAACACTGATTTCGGGAACATCTGATAGCAGAAAAAACTATAAAAAACCGGTTACCCGAAAGCGCATTATATCTACATAAAGCACCCATCTCATATTAGGATATGGCAGACTACTTTCGCAAATATCTGATAGCAGGAAAAACTATAAAAAACGGGTTACCCGAAATAAGGCAAACTGACTTCGCAAACATCTGATAACGGAAAAAAGTAGAAAAAACCGGTTAACCGAAGAATTGCATCATAGAAAAAATGCCCATCTCTAGCTTACACCTATGTAGCTTAGCAAACATTGTGAGTTTGTTGTATACAAAAAAATAAAAACTAGAAACAAAGCAATAAAACGTTAGTGCGTATCCTGCAAATGTCTACGAGCACGTTGCCAACATTTGTAGGGAGATAGGAATACTAATAATTGTTATTGTTGTAAAAGTGTTAGTCTCCATACATACATACATACATACATACATACATACATACATACATACATTACATTATGTACCTACGTGCTGCAACTAGCAACCTACATATCTAATATTTGTTAACAATAGCGCGTAAATGTAGTGAAATAAAATTATGTAAATTTTCCAAGTGAAATGGCATAATCAGAGCTTGTAGTCACGCCGGAAATTTGGTAAAGGTAAGTTAAAAACGTGTGTGGCGCGTATTTTACATAATTGAAAATTCTGAAATTACACAATTTCGTGCCGGTGTAAAATGTGTAATAAGAAAAGTTATTATTAGGTTTTTTAGTGAATATAAAGTAAAAAGTATAGCAAGATTTATACTAGTCAGTTCCTCACATTACAAATGACAGCAACCCCTTGCAAATGGAATGAAAAACTTTCGCTTACTATGGTGAGCCGGTGACTTAAAATATTACTTGATAAAAGGTATAGGAATATTCTCTGATATATGGAAAAGATTAACTCCAATTCATAGATGTTGTTGTTCTCATTATAATGGAAAAAATTGCAAACAAGAAGTACAGTTGGAGTATCAGTTCTTCGCCAGTTGTGCGAAAATTCGCGCCACTCCGAAGCACTACGGTGGGAACGCTAACCAAAAGGATCCTTGTTTTCCTTTACCCTACTGGCTGTTATAAAGAGTAAAAAAGTATTTGCCTTTAATTTATTGTTGCAAATAATTCAAAACATTTATTAATTTTCCATAGATTGCTGAATCCTAAAAAGTGAACAGACGCAGTGTGTATGTGAGTAAAGAAGCAGTCCTTTATAACCAACTTTTGCCATTTTTATGCATTGCAAAATTGAAAATTTATTTGCTTTGCGGCTTCTGAAGCATTTTTCTTAAGAAAATCTAAAGTTTGTAGCCGCAAACGTAAATCAAATTAACGCTTCCTTATTGAATTTTGCGAGGCGACAAAATAAATACTACACAAGCGGAAATAAAGCAAGGATGAAACAAAAATACATAGCTACATACATATGTATGCCGCATATATAAAAAAGATTGATAAAAAACGTCGTACCGCAACACGTCTTCGCTTGTTCGCCTAGCGACATAACATGCACTTTTGTTTCTTCTCTTCTACCTTGTTGGCACGCCAAATGCTGCGGAAGCCATCAATTTTATTTGAGGTAGCTAAACAAGCATGAACCAGAACAAAAACTTAAACAACAACAAGAGTTGGAAGATGTAGATGTGCGTAAGTCGTATTGCATCAGTGCTAGACAACAAACAGCCGGATGTAAACAACGTCAGCTGGAGTTAGTGGAGTAGTGCACCTGTCGTGTCATCGTCGCTGGGCAAAATTGTTGAACAGGAAACACTCACGTAACAAACAAAGTAAACTGCAACAGCATCTATTGTCTGCGTACCTAGTCGATGGCTGGATTTTCTTATTTTTCTTATTGAGTAAGTGGTTGGGGTTTTTGCAAATTATATTATCAGTTTTATCTAATACACACGATAAGTGGTTAAGTACAGTAATGTGCTGTGCTTGGGCAGCAGAAAAATTTTATTAGGTTATTTTTTTGCTTAAGACTTGGGAATCCTTTTTTTAAGAAAAAAAGAGTTGCTTTGCCAACTCATTATATTTTATTTTATTTTTTTATTTTATTTTTTTTATTTTATTTTATTTTATTTTATTTTATTTTATTTTATTTTATTTTATTTTATTTGATTTTATTTCTTTATTTTATTTTATTTGATTTTATTTTATTTTTTTTTTTATTTTATTTTATTTTATTTTATTTTATTTTACTTTTTTAATTTATTTTATCTAATTTAATTTAATTTAATTTAATTTAATTTAATTTTATTTTCCTATTTTTTCATTTTATTTTACATTTTTAAGTTTTATTTAATTTTATTTAATTTTATTTTATTTTATTTCATTTTATTTTATTTTATTTTATTTTATTTTATTTTATTTTATTTTATTTTATTTTATTTTGTTTTATTTTATTTTACTTTATTTTGTTTTATTTCATTTTATTTTATTTTATTTTATTTTATTTTATTTTTTTATTTGATTTTATTTTATTTTATTTCATTTTATTTTATTTTATTTTTTTATTTGATTTTATTTTATTTTATTTTATTTTATTTTATTTTATTTTATTTTATTTTATTTGATTTTATTTCATTTTATTTTATTTTATTTTATTTTATTTTATTTTATTTTATTTTATTTTATTTTTTATTTGATTTTATTTTATTTTACTTTATTTTATTTTATTTTATTTTTTTTATTTTATTTTATTTTACTTTATTTTATTTTATTTTATTTTATTTTATTTTATTTTATTTTATTTTATTTTATTTTATTTTATTTTATTTTATTTTATTTTATTTTATTTTTATTTTATTTTATTTTATTTTATTTTATTTTATTTTATTTTATTTTATTTTATTTTATTTTATTTTATTTTATTTTATTTTATTTTATTTTATTTTATTTTATTTTATTTTATTTTATTTTCTTTTCTTTTCTTTTCTTTTCTTTTCTTTTCTTTTCTTTTCTTTTCTTTTCTTTTCTTTTCTTTTCTTTTCTTTTCTTTTCTTTTCTTTTCTTTTCTTTTCTTTTCTTTTCTTTTCTTTTCTTTTCTTTTCTTTTCTTTTCTTTTCTTTTCTTTTCTTTTATTTTATTTTATTTTATTTTATTTTATTTCAATTCGCATAAAAAATAGAATTAGAAGTAAAAATGTTAAATTTAAGGTTAAAGAAAAACTTATCAGGGCACAGCGCCATATATTGGCAAGTTTTCGAATATGCACACCACTGTAGATGCATAAGGATGTATATGTATATGTAAGTTTGCAAGCATACATATACAGCTGTCGCTTCGAGTACACGTCTAAGCAACTCTTGAAAGCAAAAAAGAAAAAATTGAAAAATAATCGTGAGAAAAAAATATAAAAATAAATGAAAAACTAGCTTTTAATATGCTGGAGAAGGATTTATGCTTGTACAGGTACGTGTACTAACAGACAGAGCAGACATGCTCGTACATGTGTACATTGCCTTGGGGTTGTTGCCACACCATCACACCTAACTATACTGCTGGCATCATCATCACCGTCACCATCACCATCAGCATCCACATCTTCATCGTCGAGTATTATTATTATTGTTTCTTAATGCAAAACGAAAACTTTGTCTGCTAAGCGCGTGTACGTTATTGTTGTTGGCTGCCGGCTGCTGTTGGCTAACTTATTGCACTTGTCCTCACTCCACACGGTAGGCAGGAAGCGACGATAGGTTGCATGAAAATGTCGAGAAAAAAGGAAAGTGGGGTTGTGTTATGTGATGTTTATAGATGAAACATCCGTTGAAATTAAAATCCGAGCTGCTCCTTTTTCAAGGATATCCACATTTTTTGTTTTTTTTGAAAGGATCAAATATTGAGGAAATCGAATATTCGCCACCGTCCAAATTTTTCCGATTTCAATACATTACTTGGTCGCTAAGGGATACAAAAAAAGGTATTAAAAAGAAAAATGGACACCTGTAGTGGAAAAATCCAATGTGAACAGGACCTAAAGGATAACCACTGAAATATAAAATAACACAAAAAGTACCCACTTTAATTTGCGTATAACTCCTAACATGTTAACTCTACGTGAAAATTCCTTATAATATGTTTCATTCGGAATAAATAAAGGAATATTTCTTTGATATACAATTTTGATGTACCTGCAGTGGTTAATGCACTTTGGTCCATCTAAAGTGAAAATTTCAAAAAAAGTACGTTTTTTTATGGTGCTATTTTAAGTTAAAATATTTTTCTAGTTTATGTAAATATTTTAATCTAATGATCCAATTCTCATTCTTACATATCTATACGTTAATATTAAAAAGAATTAGAGCTGAAATACGCGCTAGCTGTGCACGGTGGGCGGTAAGCAACAATAGGTTGCATGAAAATATCGAAAAAACGATCGCCGGCTAAACACTTACGTAAAATGATATTCTAATATACTTCATAAACACACAGCAAGCGTGAATAAAATCTCCAACATTTTTTTTAAACGAAAATTAGTACCAGCACACAGCTAGGCACATATTCGTTGGGCCATCGTTTTTACGATATTCCCATGCAACCTATTGTTGCTTCCCGCCCACCGTGCACAGCTAGCGCGTATCTCAGCTCTAACTCTTTTTTAGTATTAACATAGAGATATGTAGGAATGAGAGTTGGATCATTAGATTAAAATATTTACATAAACTAGAAAAATATTTGAACTTAAAATAGCACCATAAAAAAAACGTACTTTTTTTGAAATTTTCACTTTAGATGCACAAAAGTACATTAAGCACTGCAGGTACATCAAAATTGTATATCAAAGAAATATTCCTTTATTTATTCCGAATGAAACATATTATAAGGAATTTTCACGTAGAGTTAACATGTTAGGAGTTATACGCAAATTAAAGTGGGTACTTTTGTGTTATTTTATATTTCAGTGGTTATCCTTTAGGTCCTGTTCACATTGGATTTTTCCACTACAGGTGTCCATTTTTCTTTTTAATACCTTTTTTTGTATCCCTCAGCGACCAAATAATGTATTGAAATCGGAAAAATTTGGACGGTGGCGAATTTTCGATTTTCTCAATATTTGATCCTTTCAAAAAAAACAAAAAATGTGGATATCCTTGAAAAAGGAGCAGCTCGGATTTTAATTTCAACGGATGTTCCATCTATAAACATCACATAACACAACCCCACTTTCCTTTTTTCTCGACATTTTCATGCAACCTATCGTCGCTTCCTGCCTACCGTGTCCAACAGACCAGTCTAGAAAAGGTGCTGATATACATATATTTATATATAGTATGTATGACATTGTATTTATGTATGTATGTTTGTCTGTGGTTTTGTTTTTCCATTTCCTTTTTTTGTGTCTTTTTTTCTTTAGTAAAACTTGTTCGTTACTGCACATTGCAAAAATACTACATATTTTTTATACTGTTTTTTTTTTGGTCTACGCTTGTATAAGCGTATTTTTATTAGCCTGCTTTCTTTGGCTTAGCGCTGCTATGAAATCTTATGAAGCTAAAGATAAGTGTTTTTTATGCAAATATTTGTTTTAAAGTGTTTTTTGTCGCCTTTTATAAGTACACACACATGCATGTGTGGCTGTATGCAAAGCTATGAATATGCATGTACGTATGTAATTGAAAAAGTTGTCCAAAAACATGAAAAGAAAACAAAATGGGATTACCAAATATTTGGTCAACCTTTTGCTTGCTTATCCCTTGAAATCCTTTATTGAAATAACTATTTTTTGTATTGAATTATTATTTTTTTTTATCTAAGCAGATAATAAAATGAGTTGCATACATAATTTGCATAAGCAGTATTAGCATATCCATGTGGTGGATATAACTTCAATCTGAACTAATCTTTTCATATTTTTTATTTTTTTACCTTCTATTCATCTGCGATAAAACGCTTCACTCACTTCCTTGTGTGGTTGGGCTGGTTGGTTGGAGTGGCGAGTCCCACAGACTCCAATTAGCGCCGAAGCGCCGTTTTCATAGCACGGCTCGTGACTCAAGAACCAGAACCAGAATAATAGAATAAAAGAAAATATTAATTCTGAGACTAAGGTGCTCGTACACCCTGTTGAGTTCAGGTACTAAGAAGAAGCCCCTCAGGCCTGACGTCCTTGGGTTCCAAGAGGTTGTCGAAGAAAGCGTTTCCAAGGAATTTCATTCTGCCTAGGCAGTGTGAAGGACATTCGCATAGGAGGTGCTTCAACGTCTCCTCCGTTCCTAGATGATAACAACTGCGACACAGAGTGTTATGATCCAATCCCAATCGGGCCGCGTGAGCATCAATAGCCCAAGATCCCGTTTATACCGCAGTTATGTGGGAAATGTTCCTCCTGGCTATATTTAACATAGCTGAGGAACGCATCTCATTGTATGCAGCTCACAGACTTCTGCAGACCCTTCAGTTCCGCAACCGCTTCCATCTGGTGTTTGCCTCCTCGAACCAGTGCCAAGTGATTTGGCCGTTGATGAAGCCCAGTGGCGCAAGTATCTCCCGCGCCTCCGCGATATCAAGAGCCAAGCCTTGTCTGGCCAGCTCATCCGCCATTTCGTTTCCCTTGACGTCGCGTTGCCGCGGCACCCAGATCAGAGAGACAAAATGTCGACTTGCTAAACCCATGACCCACTCCCTACACTGCCGGATCTGGATCTTGTAGATCCAAGAAGCTTCAGAGCCGCCTGACTATCCGGGAAAATTCCCATCCCGCTTCCGACACCGGCACTTTCCGTTACAAGTATAAACTTGCAGATCTCCTGTATGGCGAAAATCTCTGATTGAAAAACGCTTGCCGTGTCCGGAAGCCTCATTGATATGGAAGTGCACGGCTGAGTTGCGAAGATACCTGCTTCCACTCCACATACCATTTTTGATCCGTCCGTGAAAACTGGAAAACCGAATATCTGGGCTATTTTAAAATCTCATAGTTTGCATGGAAAACTGAATACGACCATGCCAGTATGTGCGCTTCTTCCAGACTCCGAACTACCGTTACCTCAGGGCACCCTGAGATGCCCTTTCCTTAACAAAAAGATCGATGGGATCGGAATATTTCAAATCACATCCAGAGCCTCCGTGAGGCATGATCTAATCGCCCCTGTGATGGCAACGCAGTAGCTCGTTGGGAAATCTTTAGCATATCAGCTACATAGCCCATTGTTAAAAGGGTTAATTTATTTCCTTTGTATATGTAAACATAATTCTACAAGAAGCATTAAAAGTTCTGGAACTAGTATCTATACGTCTTCCAAAGATAGCGAAAGCTTCTTATAAATGTATTGTGATAATCCTTTGTGTTGATTTTAATGTATTCGGGTACTATTTTGGGTCAAATCTTTTAAGTCTGGTTTTCAAGGCCAACCTATCGATAAATAATAATTTCTTTGGAGCTATCCACCATTATAATGCATTAGTAGATATCCATAATTTAAACTTATCAATCGAACACAAAAACTTGATAATTTATCTGCCTGAAATTTGACGGGTTACATTAAATAGCAGCACTAACTATTAAAAATTTCTTTAGCCCCTACAACAATACTCCCGAACATTTAATATGTAGGCGCAATACACTAAAAGCGACTGCAAATTCGTAATAATGCTATTAAATATCTAATACTCGTACACAGAGACAAACCAATGCCCAACACAAGCACTTGCGGTTTTAGTTTCGCAGCTTTGCGGTGGTATTTTGCGCGTGTCCTGTGACGCTCAACACAATACCACCAAAACACTTGACAGCCAGCACATATAAATTATTTCCCCAATGATTATATATATTATGTAAGTGCTATGGCGTTGTAAATACTCTCTAACCCATTTGGTGCGGCAGCAATTCGCACTTTTGGACATTTATCATCATTTGATATACAATGCGTTGTTCATCGTGCGCGTTGCGCTTACCACAAAGAAAAAACGACAAAAGTTTGAATGTGAACATTATTTTTATGTCATGCAACAATGTTGCTACTTGCCACTTGTTGCAATTGGATACGCCAATGGCTGTTGGCGCTGTTTGTGTTGTTAGTGCGGCTTTTTCTTTTATTGTTGTTGAAAACTTATAGCATATTTTTCGTAAAATGTTTTAATGTTTATTGTTGACCTAAGACACATTCATACGTATGCACATATATTTATTTTGTTGTAAGTTCAAGTGTTGCAATTTAATAATCATTAATGTCAGAGCGTAAAATGAGCAATTATTATGGCGAAAGTTGTTCTTTGCAGTAGATAGACCGCAATTACATACATACACTTAAACACAAATTCGTAAAAGTTTTATAAATAAAACTGATGTCGCTCGTGGTTGAAAATTCGACCAATTAGACTGTGCGGAAATTTGAGGGTGGAAAGACCACTACTCATATAATTAAACCTAAAAACTGTTTTGCCACAATTGAAATTTTTTTTTTGCCTTTTTGAAAAATTTTGAGAAAGTTTACTCCAGCTTCCGCGTAAGAAGTTCGACTCGTTTTTATCTGCCAATCTAATACAAAATATTTTATTATTTGACTAAGAGACTACCCCTAAAATATTGCAGAATATGTATATGTAAATCGACTTTAAGCCCATTACATATATCGTATTAATAAAATATAAAATAAAGCATAGTAACTGTTTATTTTGTCCGACGAGACCCATAGCGAAATTTTATGTTGAATAATTTTCTAGAATATTTTTACTCTCTAGTGACCTCCAAAATATCATTTTTCGGACTCCTCTTTCTCTTTGCAGTTCCCTTTCTCTTCGCCCTTTAAGTACATTTTTTTTAAATAGGTGGCAACCTTTTTATAAAAATTAAATTTTACTATTCATCTACAGAGTAGGCCCTTTCATGTGACACTTAAAATTTAAAAATGAAACATACAGCGTAAAAATGAATTTCTGAACATCTGGTAACCCTTTTTGTAAAAATTATAATAAACTACTAATTTTCAGGCCAAGTCTTTTCATACGAGTATGTTACTTAAAAAAAAAGTAAAAAAATTAAAGCGTGAATAACGGGTATTCATGAATATTGATGTGTAAACAGTTTCGAAATCAGATATTTATTCCCTTTTCCTTATTCCTTTTTTCCTGGTTTTCTATGGATTAAAAGGCGACTATCGTTTTTGTAATTTTTTGTTGTCATTGTGACTGCTACTATTTTGTTGTTTTTGTTTGTTTTGGTTTTTGGTTTTTGACTTTTGATTTTTATACTCAGCTGTACTAGTACACAGAGTATTATAGTTTTACTCACATAACGGTGGATTGTAACAGAGTGAAATAATCGAGATAGATATAGACTTATATATATCAAAATGATCAGGGTGAAAAGAGAAATCGATTTAGCCATGTCCGTCCGTCTGTAAACACTCTAACTCGCGCAAAAATTGAGATATTTTGATGAAATTTGAAATGCAAGTTGGTATCGAGACTGGGACGGTTGGTATTGAAAATGGGCGAAATCGGACCATGACCACGCCCACTTTTCCTATATAGAAATAATCGGAAATTTGGTATCTCAGTCACTAATATAGCTGGAGCGATGAAATTTTACCCACGTGTTGAGCTCAGGCCCCTAGGAAGAAATTTGATGAAATTTTGTAAAATGGGCGGTGCCATAACTCAGAAACCATTGAAGATATATCGACAAAATTTAGTACGCGTGATTTACTTACTTAAAAATACGTTTGGACGGAAAATAGTTAAAATCGGTTGACGGCCACGCCCACTTTTATATATGTATATTACAAAGTGACCTAATAAAAACATTTTAAGCGATATCTCTGTCAAATATAAAGATATATCATTGAAATTTTATAGCAGGAGTCCAACTGCGGACATAAAACGAAAAACACAAAAATTTTGGAAAATGGGCGTGACACCGCCTCTTTTTATAAACAGGAATATACGAGATTTCTGAGCCCATAACTCGACAAATAATTTATATATAATGACGAAACTTGGTGTGTATACTTTCATTACTTGTGGTAATACACGCTCAAAATTTTAGCGAAATCGGTTGACGACCACGCCCACTTTTATATATGAGAACTATAAAGGGGCCTAATAAAAACATTTTAAGCGATATCTTTGTCAAATATAAAGATAATTCATTGAAATTTTGTGGCATGACTTCCACAATAGACCGGAAACAACAAATAGAAAAATTTTGGAAAATGGGCGTGGTACCGCCTCTTTTTACACAAAGGGATATACGAGATTTCTTAGCCTATAACTCGACAAATAATTGAGATATTATGACGAAACTTGGTTTGTACACTTTTATAACTTGTGTTAATAGCCACGCAAAAATTTATTGAAATCGGTTTATGACCACGCCTACTTTTTAAGAAAGATATTTCTGGAACACCCTTTGGGAATTTGTAACGTGACATCTTTGTAACTAGAAGTCATAAAGGAATGAAATTTTGCACAAAGTATAATATTGATATGCTTAGTTGGATGACTGATAAAATTTTAGAAAATGGGCGTGACTACGCCCACTTTATGCAGCACTCGCTTTGTATTAAGTGCACCGTGTTTCCATCAAACGCAAACAAACAATGAAAGCATACAGCTGAGTATCTAATGTTCGATTCCACTCGAACTTAGGCTTCCTTACTTGTTTTTTATATTGTTTTGTTTTGTATTGCTCAGAAACATGCAAGATCATCCGAGTCCACGTTTGACCCATATCTGGAGACCCGGCCTAGGGGTCACAATGAAAAGAGTTTCATATCGAAGTCCTGCTCAAAACCTTTCATTTGATACCAATATTGCTCAGAAATATTCAAGGATCATCCGAATCCTCCTTTTGACCCATATCTGGAGACCCGGCCTAGGGGTCACAATGAAAAGAGCTACATATCGAAGTCCTGCTCAAAACCTTTCATTTGCTACCAATATTGCTCAGAATATTAGATAGGTAGATGTAGGTGTGCATATCCATACATTTGCATACGTGTTCAAACAGGTTGGTCCTTTCTATTTTGCCTATTTGTCGCATTGTTGCAGAAAACAACAACAACTTCACTTCGCTTCGTTGCTGTTGTTGTTGATATTTGCATGCAAGCATTTGTAAGTACATGTCTATCTACCTACCTACCACTGACAATGCCAAGCGATTCACACGGACACAGCAGTGCACTTACATAAAAGTCAATTACGGTTTACGCGTAAACTTTACCTGTTTTTCGAAATCACTCGTAGCTACAGCAAAGATGTTTACACATCAAAAACAGTATACCGGAAAATTTAATTTTTAAACAGGTGGCAACACTTTTTTGTAAAAATTATAATAAATAACCTTTTTCAGACCAAGCACTTTCATATGGCACCTAAAATTTAAAAATCAAACAAACTTAAAAAAAAAAATAAATTTTTAAACAGGTTGCCACCTTAACTGAATGCGGACCGATCTCGGTATCGCTAATCCGAACTAAGCGTTTTGTAACTGAATGCTCGACAATTAAAACGAAAGACTACTATACTAAACTGATATCCCGAAATGTTGCTACTATCTTTAAATCATTGCAAGCGACTTTGTCAACTTTACTTTATTTGCCTTCAACTCTGTATGTTTCAACTTGTACATACTAAAATGCATGTAAATTTGTTTTCATTGACTTAAAGGCGTTGAAGAGTGAGCACAATGAAGAGAAAATGAGCAAGTAGTTAGCTGTTTATGAAAAGACATGCAACGGAAAAGTTTCTAGCCAAAGCAAAGGCGAAGGAGATGCCACCGCGAACTTTCAGTGCCAAGGCGTGAACCAAGAAAGCCACCAAAAAGACATTTCATTCATAAACAAACAAACATTCAAATAAACATACATAAACACACGCAGTTGAAGATGAATAGAAGAAGCCGCAGCCAAGGCAAAAACAAAATCTAAAGCAAAAGCAAAACATCCAGAAGTAAAGCTAAATAAGTAGACATTCTAACTTCATCACTTGTAAAGAAATTTCTACATAACAAGCAGGCACTAGAACTTACAACAAGCATTCTTGTAGATACGAAAAAAAGCATTTAGATTATCAACGCAGCAGAAATGGCATTTGCGCGTTTGTTACAAAGCAAGGAGCTATACACTTGTAAGTGAATTGAGCGGTGGTGGAGTTGGTTGTGAGTTGAGGATGCGTATTTTTTTAATTAAAGTTATTTTTAAAGGAAAATTGGTCTACTTATGGCAAGATATTTATTTTGTTTTATTTAGTAATGAGTCTTTTGTCTTTGATTTTATTTCTTTCGAAGAAAATATTTCTGCATGCGCTTAACTAAGGCCATTATTATCAAAATGTAACCACATATGTATGTACACGGAGAAAACTATATCGATGTCACATCCGTATATATGGATAATCCACTCTGATCCATAAACTATGGATATCATGTCAATATAATGGGCATGACATCCAAAAAAATATTTGTAATATATAAAGAAATATGGGTATGGCATCCATTATATGAATGTGACATCCATAGTTTATGGATCTGACAGGATTATCCATATATGTATGTATATGGATGTGACATCAATATAATTTTTTCCGTGTATGTACAATGAGTCCCACGAAATCAATTTATTCTCACAGAAATGGCAGAAAAACTAAGTCTTTTGGGATCTCAAGTTTAATTCTCTTCAATGCCAACATTGGCCCTTTTCTTTAGGCACACATACCTACACTTCAGATAATATAAGGGACAGTCCCGAAAAACGACAGTCTAGAGCAAGAGAGTTCACAACTAGCTCAGAACTGGTTCTAAAGGAATGCAGATAGTGGCCGCTGTGGTGCAGTGTGTAGAGTGCTCGCCTGCTATACCAGAGGTCTCGGGTTCAAACCCCAGTCCGAGCAAACACCGAAAAAAAATTTTTCTAATTAGTAAAAATCCAATTATTGGGTTTTTTAAGAGCAGCGATCATCCGAGATCCGAGAGTATTTCTGCCATGAAAAAGCTTCTCACAAAAAATGCATTCGCCGTTCGGAGCCGGCATAAAAATGTAGATCCACCCAATTAGTAGGAAAAACAAAAAGGAGCACACTTCGAATTGGGAGAGAAGCTCGGCCATAAAACTCGTCAGAGTTATAATAGCGCCATTGTATTATTATTAGATATGCAGGATAGTTTATTATTGTTACTTCATGAAAAATTTATGTTTACAACTATTACTTTAAAGTTGCGCAACAACAAATGTTGCACTTGTAGGTGAATGGGGACAATTCCACCTTTTGTATGATTAAGTTTCAAAAACTTGGTATTTTATAATATAATGTTCCATTTATTTTCAGTATGTTAAGAGTTCTGCCGGCTGAGGATTATTTTTTTAAAGCGCTGCCAAAGACCGACCATTTTTGAACTAATCCTGAAGTGCATCCTTTGGAACTAACTCCGAACTATTGATTTTTGAACTATCCCAGAACTGCCAATGTAGGAAATAGTTTAGAACGGGATCCAAAGTTCTGCAGAGGGTGATAATTGCCACTTCCGGAGACATCTTCTTCTTCTTCTTAAATAGTTGGCGCTTAACCGTTCCATTCGTTTTTGTTTCGAGCTACGTGGCGCCAATTGGAAATACCAAGTCTTCGCCTGATCTTCTCAACGCACTGGGGAGACTTCCAGCTTCTTCTACCCTTAGCAGGTTTCGATAGAAATACTTTCTGGGCCGGAGCACGTTCATATATTCTGACGACCTGAGATGCTCAACATCCGCGGGATCTTTATGTCTGTCGATGGCTGCGTAAAGCTTGTACAGCCCATTATTACATCTCCGTCGATAGTCGCCATCGCTAACGCTCAAAGGTCCCTAAATCTTCCGAAAAGCTGTTCTCTCCAACACTCTAAGTGCCATCTCTTCGTAGGACATCCCTTTGTCAAAAAAGACAGTTGAAGGCATTGCATTGGAATATAACGAGAACCAAATATCCTATCTCTTTTTGAAGTACATAGTTCTGCACTAACCTGGAACTAACGCAATTTTCTTCAGGATACATATGCCTTTCTGTACCAATTGCAGACACCAAGCAATGAAATGACTTCACATTCGGACATTATTGACTGTTTTCTTATGCAATTTCCATACGATTTCCTACGATAATTTATCGGCTGTTAGTTTTATTTTACTTGCACTCATAGTTGTTGTTCTTGTTATTGTAGCTGGATATGTGTATTATTTGACAACCAAATGCGTTGTTGACAGTTGCTTAGATTGCCTGCGAATTCATTTAGTTTCCCTCTGTAGATATTTGTTGCCCACCCTTACTGCAGTGCCAAGCGTATACCTAGTAGATATGCATTTGCGAAAAAAAATGTGCATGTTCAGATTATGTTTGCCAGTTTTGTGTATGTGTGTGTGTGTGCCTCAATTTCGTTATGTTACGAGCCATGTCCGCCCCTGTAAAAATCATAGGATTATATGATCCATTTTGTGATAGGTAGGAGTACTTTCAAAGCGATCATAAACATAGACCCAAGCGAGCAACTCGTTTATCTGCATTGGCTCGTAGTTAGCCGAACATTGCTACGAAAACCGAATGCATATCGCGATAACGACGAAGCAATTGCGTACATATGTATGTATGTATGTGCATATGCATGCTCGTTTGAACATGCAGGATTTAGTAATAATGAGACATTTAAACGCGACACAACATGTTGTTGATTGCGCTAGAAATATTTTATTATTTTGTTTTATTAAAGAAAAGCATAATTATGTATCTATGTATATAATGCTAATAATCAAATTGAATTGGCAGTCGTTCAAATCTGTTCAGCGATTATTAAAATTCATGAATTTTAGTACCTACTCCATGGATTAATCCCATGTAGGTACTCCTTGGATTACTCGGGTGTCATGCGGAAATCGGAGTATGTAATCCCTGCCTAGGACATCGTCATGTTAAATGGACCATATTTTTTATATGAAATGTGGCAGGTTGAGGGGTACTCAGTTGGTCCATAGCGAGTACTCTATACACGCGTGCATGGAGTACTCGGCTTTTTTGCAGGGGCTGTCTGGCACACAATACACACACACACAAAATGGAAGCTTTTTTTTGCAAAAGTTTCGAAATTCAGCATCTTTTGTTATGCAAATAAATGCTGCGTTGTGCATCACGTGACACTAACCCTTATTTTTTTGTTGTTTACTCGGTTTTTTTTTTAACGTGACTGCATACATCTTCGCTGCACGCATTGTTAGTTGCGCTGTGGGAAATGATTTTGCTTGCATGCGCATACTACATAAATTTTATATATAGTGCACATGTACAGGGTGCTCCATGACGTTGCTGTGTTTAAATTCAGAGACTCCACTTCTTTCTAAAGTGCATTTGTAACGACAGATTTTGTTCATAGGGTCACAGACTGTGCTTGGCTAGTGAAATTATCTCTGAAACTTGATAACTTTGCATGCAACCCCAAAGCTCAAAAGAGAGAGAAAACACTTAATAAAATAAAATTTATCTCTAAGATTTATATCGACGGCCCATGTTTTCAGAGCTGCTATGTATTTATGACAAATGTCGAATTATTTATTTGAATATCTACAAATAAGTATCTACGTATGTAGATTAGGGTAGTCCTTAAAAATCTAATTAGCGATTTTCTTCGGTTGTGAATGGTAAAGCAGTACTAAGCCCTGCTTGGCTGGCACGCTTGGCTCACAGATCGTCGTCAGGCTCACTTAACGGCAGGCCCAGGAATGAGGCAGCGTCTTTTCGGGCAGTCCAGAGGGCTTAAGGGTTAAGTGAGCTGGTTTAAGTGGACATGTGAATAGATGCTATGTGTCATGCCGGGTTCTATTCTGACCAAATATGAATTGAGGCGGCTGCAGTAGCCTGACCGCAGTTGTGCGAGAGTGACGTGGGTTTCCCGCGGCAGCTCCAATACTTCTTCTGATATGAGGCGGTGGTTGGTATTTCAATATTCTACATGACGGACGAACTGAAACGGATGCGGTGATTGATGGTGTCGGTATGAATCTCGTTTAGGGCTTGTTTTACATATGTATATACATATTTTTAAACCTCTGAGGAGAGGTGGAATAGATGGCTTCCGGTGTGCTGGGGAGTTTGTGGTTGCAGCATCAGGTGGCTATTGGGGTGGCCGCTGCGGTGGCATATCAGCAGGAACTGCTTTTTTAGCGTGATATTCGCTGACTGGGAGTAGGTACTTGTGCCTCATGGGTAGGTGTGTTCCGGCCTTAACAGGATATCACCCATCGCTGTCATAGAGGCTGAGTTTTGGCAGGTCTGGAGTTTCTGCCATTGGGTTCTGGAAGTCCATTGTGACCACACTGGCGATGCATAGTTGCGGACTGGTCGGCCGATCTGACAGGTCAAAGATATGACCTATAAATTTTGATCCCGATCGGAAACGGTTAAGGGGTGTCGCAACTGGTTCAAAGTTCATATTACCATATAAAGGCCAGCAAACTACATAACATTCTTATATATCTAATGCGCAAAATCGATAGCTCTGTACTCGAGGATACCAAATATAAATTTTAGTCCTGATCGGCGACGGTTAAGCGGTGTCGCGCACGGGTCCCATATGATTTTATGAATTTTAACCCCAGTGTGACACCGCTTAAACGTCTCCGATCGGGACCAACACTTATATTTGGTATCCTTGAGTGCAGGACTATCGATTTTGGGCATTAGATATTATAAAAAATATTTAGTTTAATTTTTTCAGCCTTCTTAGAGTTTTCAGAACTTTGTTCCCTGTGCGACGCCGTCTCCGAGCAGGATAAAAATTTGTATGTGCTATTTTCGACCTTATTAGCATCGATTTGGGCGGTGAGGTTGAAGAAGTGTGATATAAAATTTATTTTCATACATTTGGGAATCATCCTAATGTAAATATATATGATTGTATGTGGTCATGTATTACTTGACTAATATTTGGCGTATTTGCATATTTTTTAATATTTTACGTGCAAGACTTTAGAAAATGTTTATCAACTCCATTGTCACAAGCACAACTTTTTGTCATTTGCTTATAATGTGGAGTTTGAACATATGTATGTATGTACATATGTATGCACATTAAGGTGGAGTGAAAATTTTTTTTGGAAATTCAATTTGTTCCAAAGCCTGAACGACACCTTTCTAGTCCAGAAATAAGCCTGTAAAATTTTATTGAAAAAAAGAAGTATGAGCATTGATAAACATGGATAAGCTGAGTATTAAAGAGAATTTTCTTTTTTTGGAAACAACAACAACAAAATTTATTAAAGGTCAAAGTTTATATTAGGAATTTTTTAAATTGCAATTACTTAAAAAGTACTGCACCGATTTCGAATATTTTTATACCACTCGATAGGTATTTTGATTCCCTTTAATTTGATGTACATTTTATGTGGGTTCCATAATACCCCCCTGCGGGGTCAACCCCCATTTTACCTCCCCTTACTTTTAATATATAAAATGTATATAAAATTAAATGGTATCAAAATACCTATCGAATGGTATTAAAATATTCGAAATCGGTTCCGTAATTTTTAAGTAATTGCAATTTAAAAAATGCATAATATAAACTTTGACCTTTACTAACTTTTGTTGTTGTTGTTTCAAAAAAAAAAAAAAAAATCACTTTAATACTCAGCTTAGCCATCTTTATCAATCTTCATACTTCGTTTTTTGATTTTATAATTTTCAAAATTTCATATTTGTACCAGATCGTGCTTATTGCTTTCAACTTTGCGGGGCTGGGGGCAGTTCAAAACGTCATCCTTTCGCCATAAAATTTTGTGAGGTTCATTAACTCGTATAAAGGCAACTTTTCATTGCTGGTACGTTCAAAAAAAACAAAGAAACAAAAATCTCCATATGTTTTCACTCCACCTTAATGCACATACATGCATACATATACATATAATTAATTTATAAACTTGATACATATGTATACCTAGCATTTCTGAAATAAAATTAAAATCAAAGTCATGTGCTTAAGCAAAAAGGCCCTGGCTGTCAGCGTCGGAAGCAAAAGCCTTTTATGGATGTATTAACGAAGATGCTGGGCATGTGCATAAAATTCGGCGACTTGGTAAATATAATTATATACATTTACATATGTACATATTTTTTATAGGTCATTCTGTAAGTTGTACAAAAAGAAATAATCTTATTTATACACACAACAAAATCAGTTGACCTATTTTTGTCAAGAACGCATGCTCTGTCACACTTAAGTATTTTGACGAACGTACACATATATGTATGTATGTATGTATGTATGTATAAGTTTGTATTTCAGCACATGTCGGCATATTTTATTTTTAATAAAAATATATATTAAATAAACGATGAGAATATTTCAATGATATTTATGTATTTGCACAAAAAAGACAACTTACATACATACATATTAATGGAGACTTAACTTTCCATTACTTTCACTTCAGCAAACACTTCAGAAATGTTGTCACAACTGTCAATTTCTGCAAACTCATTAAATTCAAAACGCATAAATAAATTGACAACACAGTACATGCTAGTAGACACTTGATTGCGAAGCTACATATACATATGTACATATATTGATATGCATAAATGAATATACATACGTACATACATACATATTTTTGCACATATTTATGTGTGTATGATTTGCATACTTAAAATATTAAAGCTGTTACTTGAGGTTCGTTTGTGTGTTTTAAAAGCACATAGACCCTTCATGTGTACATATGTGAAGTATGTATGTATGTACATATGTTCCTAGTGAAGTCCTTCAGTTGATCCTTTGTGCGTGCAGGCGATATTTACATATTTAACCGTACAAAGCAAGTGGTACATAAAGTTAAGGTCTTGTTTTCCTTTTTTGTTGTTGTTATTGCTTTTATTATTATTATTATTATTTGTAATGCATCGAATATTCTTTCACATCTATAAAGCGCATGATATGCAAAAGGGGAGGAATCCAGTCTCCACATATATAAGCATTTTGACAGCGCTCATTGAAGTTGCTTTATGCACATTAGACCGTACGAGTAAAGTCAAACAGCTTTTTTTCTTTGGTTGACAGTTGCCCTTCTGTTTAAATGTTGAGTATGAAATTGTAGAAAGAAGGTTTTAGAGTTACTAGTTATTTTTTATAGAAAAAAGAGAGGTTGAATCATAAACTATAATTTTAATATCGACGCTTCCAAACAAAACTGCACTAAGTCTGAAAACTGTGTTTTACTGGAGAAGCACTCAAAGTTTAAACTCAATATGAAATTTCAGTTTTATGCTAAGTATGTTTTCACTTGTAACTTCTGTTTGGAGTGAACGATCAACACCAAAACTCGACAATGTCAAAGTTAGGGTACGCTTTATATAAAACCGTAAGAAAAAATAAAAATTTGCTACGTGGTTTTTCATGGCAAGCTCTTAAAATTTTTATTCTGTAAAAATCTCGAGTTGTTTTATGTCAGGGCTGCTCAACGCTCTCGTATTGAAAGTACAAAACTCAATACATCTACAAATTTTGTATATGCACTAAAAAATTTTTTTGCTCATTTAATTTTTTTTATGAATTCCAATAAAATATTATTTTAGAATTTATTTTCAAATAGTAGTATCAAATACATAACATTTTTTTTATTTTTTATATGAAAATTTTTGAATACAAATTTTTTACAGTGCTTTCATTTTTTGAATTTTTTTTCATTACAAATTTGTTATTGTAAATTTCGATTTCTTACGGCAGTGCTCGAGATCCTATACAAAGTACCTTTGCTCTGCACATTCAATATGAATCATAGGCACATTCATATAAAATTTTTTTATATCTGAGTGCTTATGGGAGTGCAAAGAAAATTTTATTTTCATATTTGAAGTGAAAATATGTATCTGTGCCTATGATTCGGAACAAAACAAAAACAATTGTGCTTTGAGTGCCTATGAGGTGAGCAGCCCTGTTTTATGTGTACACTTTTGCTTATAACTTTTGAGATTGGATTGTCCGATTGATACCAAAATTAGACAACATCTAAACTAAGACACGTTTATGCTGTTGTTGTCGTATGGCTGCGTTAGTCTTGGTCACCCTTGCTTAAATACTCTTATGGATATTATGTTTTTTTTTTTTTTTTTTTATAACTTGGCACAGTCTAATGCACACACTCATGTAAGCTAAGAGAGCCATTCACAATTTGTTGCAGCGAAAGGGATGAAGTGTCACATGGAACAGCGAAGACAAGCAGATTTTTGTATTGCAATACAAAAATTATGCAAACCATAAATGACAAAGTATTTTTTATTAACAAGATATGTAGACAAGTGGATTTAAATAACTGAAATAGTTACGTTAAAAAACTATTAATATCCGATACTTCTTGTTCTTCTTAATTTGCGCGTAAACGTCTAGACGATTTTGGTCGAGACCAATAAAGCGCGCCAGTTGTTTCGGTTTCGTGCAGCATGGCGCCAATTGGAAATATCAAGGTAGGCAGAGTCGCTGTCCACCGGATCTTTGCAACGCAGTTTGTCAATGCTTCCCAACCGGGTCTAAATTTTCTTCTGGCTTTGGCGGGTATCGATAGAAATACTTGCTGGGCCGGAGCAACTTCATCCATTCTCACGAGATAATCTGCCCAGCTGGAACTTTATTCGCTGAACAATGTCGATGTCTGCGTAAAGCTCGTACAGCTCATCGTTAAATCTCCGTCGATACTTAGCCTCGTCAACGTGCAAAGGTCCATAAATCCTCCGAAGAACTTTCCTCTCGAATACTCCAAGTACCATCAAGCGATTTTCACATCGTCAACGCTTCTGCGCCGTATCTACATGAGGACTGGAACGATGAGCGCTCTGTAGAGAGTGATTTGTATTCCCCGAGAGAGGAAAAGTGATTCTTCTTAGGATTTCCGTGCCGCCCCTTTTCTAGGTGTTAATGCTGTTTCCTAAATACGCGAAGTCCTTAATGATTTCGAAATTATAGCCGTCAACAGTAACGTGGCTGCCAGAGCGTGCTGTTTCTTTGTGTTATGACAGTAGGTACTTTGTCTTGTCCTCGTTAACTGCCAAACAAATTTTCTTAGCCTATTTATCCAGCTTGGAGAAGGCAGAACATACAGTGCGGGTGTTAGTGCCAAAGATGTCAATATCCTCGGCGTGCGTCTGCAGTTGCACACTCTTGTGGAATAAAATGCTTCCTGTATGGTTAAGTTCTGCAGTCAGTGGTGCCAGATTGGGGGAACTTTCCCTTTTCGAGGGATATTTCACTGCAAAATTTTTAAAGAGGGAAAAAAGGGATATTTTGTTGTCGTCCATATAAAAAAAGGGATTTTTTGGTTGCAGAACTGTTTAGGTAAATACCTACATACTTATGTATAATTTATAGTATAACTTTAAATAAGCCCATCTCACACTGAAAAACTCCCATTCAGTGTATGAATACACACGCTTTCGCGTTAACTTATGCAATGCAAAAAGGAGTCGGTTACATACACACATGCGTACAAATAAACATACATCGAACTACACTGCGTATACGTAACTTGTTTACATAAATACATACATGCAGGTGAAACTAATAAAAGCGTGGTAATAATCGCCACTCTTAGGTAATTTATTTTTCATTGTGCACATTCGTACTGTATTGTTAATAATCGAAAGAATTTTGGAGAATTGGGAGCCACTTAAAAGCTATTTTCGCCTGGCCTCATTTAAAGATAAGCGTAAAAAAGCAGAAACGATTTATGAAGAATTGGAAAGAATTCAAAACAAGGCTAATTTTAGATTTTTGAAGTATGTACGTTCGTAACTTTTTCAATGAATTTGACGCATTGTTCCAAAGCCGAAATGTACTTATACACCGACTAGGGCAAGAAGCTAAGACACTTGTGTTGAAAATTGCAAGAAATTTGTTTTATGAAGCTTCTATTTTTCAGATAATATCACGTTTTTCATTTGACGGTGTTTTCGAAACACAAAAAGACGATTTAAAAAAATTACCTATTGATGTAATGTGGAATAAAATAATAAACTTTAAATACTATAATGACAATTTTTTGTTTCATAATCTTAGACAAGTGATTGAAATTGTACTCACGTTACCCCATTCAAACGCTGAATCAGAAAGAATATTTTCAATTATAACAGTTGTTAAATGTAAAAAGCGAAACAAACTATCTAGTGATATGTTAAATGGTTTAACCTTAGGTTTACCAGTACCCACCCGGGTGACCTTTTGCGTTTTCTTTTTGCGATTACTCAGCAACTATTTGACCGATTTTAAAATGCTTTTTACTCACTGATCAATTTTTCGAGTTCTTTCAGATAATAACAAGTTTGAACTTTTTTTCATCTGGAATATGCTTTTTTTTTTTGCGATTTTGACTTTTTATGTACGTAGTTTACCAATACCCACCCGGGTGACCCAGTACACTTTTCTATGAAAAGACGTGCATATGCACATATTCTTGTTGCTATAACTTTATAAGTTTATTGTTTAACTATATTTTGATTGTTTTTATAAAGTTTATAGAAAATTTATATATATAATAAAAATTTATTTCAAACCAAGCGAAATACCGAAGGATCTATACAACAATTTATGCATTTTGTTTGTCTGATACTTTGTTCGTCGCAAATGGGTTTATTGCATTTTATGCATAATTGACTAGTGTTGGGTTTAATTTTCATATCAAAATACTTATAACATTTTTCTTTCATCTTTACTCTCAACAACCTGCTGGAAAGTTGTCCTTTTTGTTAGAAATAAGGAAGGACATTGATAAATTCTTTCTAGCAAATAGTTCCTAAGATACATACAATTGCCGATTTTATATGGAATCTTCAAGTAATATTATGCCTAATGGACTTCAGCATAATTTAGATATGACAGAGCTTTCTGAGAAAGCTTATGACTGAAGAACCTTGATATTACCTGGCTGATTTCCTCCGTATATTATAAATGCAGCAAGTGTTGCTACTTCTAGAAGCAAGGTCGGCAAAATTGTGAAAGATATTGTGTAGAGGAGCACAAAGCGGTTTCCGCTACATTGGTTAAAATTTGTGTGATGTTTTTTATTTACTCATATGGATCAAAGTGCCGATGCCTGATCTATAGCATTAAAAGATAATGCCAAAGTCAGAGTAAATCCCCTTTCATGCTCCGGACTGGTTGAATTTATTTAGAATATAATATGTACATACACACATACACATATTTTTTGTTTGTTTATTCTTCCCACCATAAACATCATCCCACAAATCTTTGGCTAATGATAATTTAGTAAAAAAAAGGTATATATGGCGATATTTCTACAGGAATCCTTTTACGGGTCAACAAAGTCCTTCACAATTCGCTCGCCTTGTTTTGATCGGTTTTTTTTTCGAATAATGGTATTTTGGTTTTGAATGATTCAATTCTAAATTTAAGTAGATAATTAATGTGTCGTAATCGTATTATTCACTCAACCTTTGCCTTAGGATTCAAAATTTTGAATTTTTTACTTTATATACACCCATTACGGGGTGTTTGTTGTTTTTGTTGGCACAATTTCACCAAATATAGTTCAATTAAATATTTTTAATCATTCACAGGCTTATATTTTACAATAGTAATAAATATGTTTGGGCAATAAAAAGTTAAAGTACGCGAAAGCGCCCGTAATGCAAGAAAATGTATATGGGTCACCCGGGTGGGTATTGGTAAACCTCGTACATAAAAATCTCTGGTAATCGTAAGGATAAGCAAAGTAAGAGTTGCCTTTCAATCCATAAATATCAATTGCTTCAACTTTAAAATCAACATAAATCGTATCCACTTGCTCAATGCAAATAATTTGTACAGCTGATACTTTTAACTATTAAAAAAACTGTATTTGCCTGTTATATATTCTTATATTACTGAAATAAATGGTGTAACGTCACTTGGCATAGCTTGGCATGTTAGGTAACTACATCCATAAAAGGAGTGCTCAGCATATCAAAATATTCCTTGTAAGAAGCTAAACATCACATTGTTGTCTAGTACAAATCCATTTAAAAAACCTTTGCTCTTACTAAACATTAATATATCTACACATATGCATTTTATATGGAATCCTCTTGCGACTCATTTAATACCCATTTATTTACTTGTTTCAATATGAAAGGAATATATTTCACTTAACAACTCTTCTGCATTCTTCAACAATCATCAATAAAATATTACAACAATCATTACTTACGCCACAAAATGTCCAACAAACGATAACATGTAAACAACCACACATTCTTACATATCTACACATAAAGTAAATCCACAAAAAAATAATTGCAATATTTTACTTTGAAAGCAAAAATATGAATGCACTCACACAATACTCGAATGAATACAAATTGTAATGTGATTTCGAAGCTACGATAATGAATATTTCATATAGCAATTTTCAACAAGAAGACTTTTCAACTTCAGATTAAAAAAAAAATAAGGGAGAGAGGGGTAGAAAAAAAAAACAAAAAGCAAAAAAAGCGAGTTTGAAGTTGCAAGTGCAACAAAGAACAACAAAAAGCGCATAAAAAAGTTGCAGGCGAAATGGCACAAAAAAAGCAAAAAAAAAAACAAGTAAGGAAGCCTAAGTTCGAGTGGAATCGAAAATTAGATACTCAGCTGTATGCTTTCATTGTTTGTTTGCGTTTGATGGAAACACGGTGCACTTAATATAAAGCGAGTGCTGCATAAAGTGGGCGTAGTCACGCCCATTTTCTAAATTTTTATCAGTCATCCAACTAAGCATATCAGTATTATACTTTGTGCAAAATTTCATTCCTTTATGGCTTCTAGTTACAAAGATGTCACGTTACAAATTCCAAAAGGGTGTTCCAGAAATATCTTTGTTAAAAAGTAGGCGTGGTCATAAACCGATTTCAATAAATTTTTGCGTGGCTATTAACACAAGTTATAAAAGTGTATAAACCAAGTTTCGTCATAATATCTCAATTATTTGTGTGAATTATTATTTCAATGAATTATCTTTATATTTGACAAAGATATCGCTTAAAATGTTTTTATTAGGCCCCTTTATAGTTCTCATATATAAAAGTGGGCGTGGTCGTCAACCGATTTCGCTAAAATTTTGAGCGTGTATTACCACAAGTAATGAAAGTGTACGCACCAAGTTTCGTCATTATATATAAATTATTTGTCGAGTTATGGGCTCAGAAATCTCGTATATTCCTGTTTATAAAAAGAGGCGGTGCCACGCCCATTTTCCAAAATTTTTGTGTTTTTCGTTTTATGTCCGCAGTTGGACTCCTGCTATAAAATTTCAATGATATATCTTTATATTTGACAGAGATATCGCTTAAAATGTTTTTATTAGGCCCCTTTATAGTTCTCATATATAAAAGTGGGCGTGGCCGTCACCCGATTTTAACTATTTTCCGTCCAAACGTATGCCTAAGTAAGTAAATCACGCGTACCAAATTTTGTCGATATATCTTCAATGGTTTCTGAGTTATGACATATAAAACTTTCAAGGTTTGACCCTTAATAAGTGGGCGTGGCACCGCCCATTTTCCAAAATTTCATCAAATTTCTTCCTAGGGGCCTGAGCTCAACACGTGGGTAAAATTTCATCGCTCCAGCTATATTAGTGACTGAGATACCAATTTTCCGATTATTTCTATATAGGAAAAGTGGGCGTGGTCATGGTCCGATTTCGCCCATTTTCAATACCAACCGTCCCAGTCTCGATACCAACTTGCGTTTCAAATTTCATCAAAATATCTCAATTTTTGCGCGAGTTAGAGTGTTTACAGACGGACGGACAGACGGACGGACGGACGGACGGACGGACAGACGGACGGACGGACGGACGGACGGACGGACGGACATGGCTAAATCGATTTCTCTTTTCACCCTGATCATTTTGATATATATAAGTCTATATCTATCTCGATTATTTCACTCTGTTACAATCCACCGTTATGTGATTAAAACTAAAATACTCTGTGTACTAGTACAGCTGAGTATAAAAACAACACAAAGCCATGAAGCAAGAGCAAGTCAAAGGAAATTAAAAGGGGTGGCAATTTGAAAAGGCGCAACTTGCAAGATGAAGAAGAAGATGCGCAGCGGTAGAGTCAGAGGTAAGCGTATTAAACGAAACATGTGAATTTTGAGCAATGTATGTACTTACACATGTCCTGCTTTTATTGCTGATGCGAGTTATTGTATATAAGTATGTATGTATGTGTGTATTGCTTTTGCAATTCAATACTTCACTCACTTCTTTGTAGCAGTTATTTTACAAATATTGTAGTACATTCATTCGTACACATTTCGTTTCGTTCGGTTTGTTTTGTATTTTATTTTTTATTCTCTTTTTTTTTTTGAAAAAACAACACAAATACAAAAGAGTCACTTCTTCTAAATCCCTGCAGGCGTCATTTGTAAATGAAACATTCTTTGTGCTTTGTTGTTGCTGTTGTTGCTTTTTATTGTTACTGCCAGTTTTGATTTTGATAACCTGCAGTGATAGCAAGTAAGTTTTGTTTAAGCTTTGATGGGAGAGGGGAAGGCGAGTTGCTTTTTTGGAGGGAATTGGATTGGGTTTGGCTACGGGGAGATGTAGCATCTTTTGTAGGGAAGTGTGGGGGTGGCTACGGGGAGGTGTAGCATCCGTATATATGCACATACATACCATATTTACAACCCTTGTATGTATTCAGGTGGGGAGGAGCGTGATTGCGGCTCCAAGGTTGGGCGAGAGTGCCAACCTCTTTTTCGTTGTGAAAAATCCCGAGTACGATTTGCTTCTTCATGCTATATAGCTCGAACAATGCATAAGACGGCTGAGAATTACCGCAGTTTTTCACAGCCGCATGCAAATGCACGAACGAAAGATATACAGCATAAGTTGCATAAACAAGTTTATAGGGCTTTATCCTGTCTATATGTACATATATATAAAATTGTAGGGAGGTTTTTTGTGAGGAAATGGCTCAAGAACTACTGGTCGGATTTTCCAACGCTAAATGGCGCTGGAGTCGCTATATTCGCAAAATTCCTACTTTTGATCCGATTCTGTTCGCGTTTGGCAGGTATGTTTGTTATGTAATCAAAAACTCCGTTACAAAAAATTAACCCGCTAGATGGCGGTGGAGTCCAGATATTCAGAAAATCTGTATTTATGGTCCGTTTTTGTTAATTTTTGTAATGTGTGTGTGCTATGTAATGGAGAACTCTGGTACAAAAAAAGAACCCGCTGCATTGAGATGTTAAGTTCCGCAGACAAAATCGCGGGCATCAGCTAATATATATATAAAATTCTAGGGGAATGTCTCAAAAACTACTGAGGAAATATCTCAAAAACTACACTCAAAAAAAAAATTTCTCTCGATCAAAGACATAATTTTCCTTATTTTGAACACGCGTCCCAATACAAAATTTTCTTTGTTTTGTGTAAATTTTCTCAAAAATGTGGAAAAAACATAAAAAAACATTCAAACAAATTCGTTGCCATGGGGATTTGTATGGGAATTTAATTTCTCAAAATTAAAGAAATCAAGTCTTCAAAACAAGGAAAGTTGGGAATGGAATGGCGCTTAAAGAATTTTTCATTATTTTAATGTATGAATTTTTTCAAAACAAGTATATGAAACGGTAACGTTGGTAACGTATGTAACAACAATATTTTATAAACCTTTTAACATGTTTTAAGGAAAATTTACTCAAAACAAAGAAAGTAGTGTTCAAAATAGGTAAACAATTTCTTTGACCCCTCCATATATTTTTTTTCTCTCAGTGTACTGAAGGTAATTTTGTCAAATATATTTTTTAGCAATATTGCTATCAAACTAAAGATTTTAAACAGAGCTTCAATAGAGAGTTCACTCCATTACAACCTTCAAGTAAGCTCTCCAGATAGAGGTCAAAATGTGCACCGGGAAGGCCCGCAATGTTTTTATGCAATATCTGTATCAAAGTAAAGGAGCCGATACGGGTTTTCATATATAGTTCATGCTATGTGAATGTCTCAATCGGTTTCCGAAGAGAGAGTAAGAGAGAGTAGTATAGAGAAGGAAGAGATAGAGGGAACGGGAGATTGAGAGTGGTAGGGAGATTGATAGGCAGTGGCATAGTGTGTTTTGTAGCAGGGAGGCGGCAAGGATGCATGCAAGTAAAAATATAAAACCTTACATTCGCAACCGGATTGTTGTTTGCCCATAGCCCTCACTTTGTAGTTCGATTGGAATAGTTGTTCCATTCAAAAGCGAAATTTGATTCGAAAGCACATTCGTTATCTATATGGCTGGAACTTAAACACCGAAGGAATTCTACTCGAAAAGTGCTTCCACAGTACGAATTACCCGAAAGTAAAGAAATTTTCTTTCGAATCGAACTACAGATTGAGTGCCTAGAGCTCGCTACTGGGTATTCAATTGCCCATTGAAGGCGAGTGTCGGTATACCTATACATATTCATTTCTTAAACTCCAATCCTTCGTTGCATTGCTATTTGTGCCGCCACCTTTACTTCGCTCTGCTCCGCTTTTATTTATTTATTTTTTTTTTTAACTTTTTGCCTCATTTTTGTTCAAAAAAGTTGTTAATGTGCTTTGGTTATTTGTACCTATATATTTGTTTGTTGTTTTTGTTTCTGCTTTTTGCTTCAGGGTCTTCTTAAAATGTTAATGTCGTATGTATTGCGCATTCATACAATGTAAGGCCGCCATTAGCAAAAGAAGAAGAAGCAACGCTGTCTGGCTCGCATTTAAACCAAATATGTATTCACATACACATACATACACACACATATAAGTATATACATATTTATATGTTGCGTGTGCTTACTCTTCACGCAAATGGTTGCGAAACACAACAAAATTTTTGAGCAGCAAAAGCGTAAAAAGTGCGCGCGCTGAAGCAAACACTAATTTGGATTATTGTTGTTGCTGTTGCTGTTCGTATTGTTATTGTTTTTGCTAGAAAAGTGTTAAACAACACAGAAATTGTTGCATACATTGCTGCTGGCATAACGTACATAGTAACTTTCAACAAAAACAGAACAGGTGCCGGAAAAATAATTACAAAACAATGTTGGTGGTAGGTATAGCATATGGGTGCGTATGGATGTTGGTAGAAAAAGCGCCACAAAAAACATTTTTGCATTAAACCCCTTTATAATACATATATGTATGTATGTAAGTTAGGGTGGGGCGATTTGTATGGAGGGAAATTAATCGATACCGCGCGATCGAAATTTGGTTTCCTCTCATTTTTCTGAGTAGAAAACTCCTCCACGACATTTGCCTAAAATTAATTTTGATGTTCCGGAATTTGGTTTTTATGAACCAAGACGAATTTTTGAAAATAAAAATTTGGCAAAAATCGACAAAAAAAATATCCAGGTCAATATGCACATCGAGTTGAAGCAGAAATTAATGCTGAATCCAGATATGAAATCGAAACTAAAATCGGATTATCCGTTTTCGAGATATAGCCTGATTTCCGGTTATGGAGGCTGAATGCCGAAAATCGCATATTTTCTCTTGCTGTGTACAATATATCTTAATTTTTTTTGCAAATTTCTTAAAGATAGGTCAATACAATATATGAGAAATATTTTAAAATATTAATTTATCTTCCTGTATAGGAAAACTAGAATGCACTCTTTTTTCCTTAGCCCAAAATCGCAGTATGGGATCTCATTGTTATAGTCATCCGATACCGATGATTTTCGCCGACAGCGCTTTGTGTACAATAAATGCTCTAAATACAAAATTTCAGAATTTTAGCTGCAAAATTTGAAGAGTTATTCCCTAAAACGTAGACTTATGCTTCTGAAATTTGGTTTTTGCTTCCAATAGTACGCTATGGCGTATGAGTAACCTTGAGTTTTTTTTTAGAGTTGACTAAAGTATAAAAACAAGTCCCAAACAGCATACGTCTACGTTTTGGGTTATAACTCCTCAATTCAATTCAATTGCAGTTAAAATTATGGCGAAAATCATCGGTATCGGATGACTATAACATGGAGATCCCATACCGCGCTTTTGGGCCAAGGAAAAAAGAGTGCATTCTAGTTTTCCTATACAGGAAGATAAATTAATATTTTAAAATATTGCTCATATATTGTATTGACCTATCTTTAAGAAATTTGCAAAAAAATTTAAGATATATTGTACACAGCAAGAGATAATCGCGAAAATATGCGATTTTCGGCATTCAGCCTCCATAACCGGAAATCAGGCTATATCTCGAAAACGGATCATCCGATTTTAGTTTCGATTTCATATCTGGATTCAGCATAAAATTCTGCTTCAACTCGATGTGCATATTGACCTGGATATTTTTTTGTCGATTTTTGCCAAATTTTTATTTTCAAAAATTCGTCTTGGTTCACAAAAACCAAATTCCGGAACATCAAAATTAATTTTAGGCAAATGTCGTGGAGGAGTTTTCTACTCACAAAAATGAGAGGAATCCAAATTTCGATCGCGCGATATAGGTTAGTAATTCGCCCCACCCTAATGTATGTACATACATATGTATATATACATATATACTCACACCCTCCAAAAAATCTACGCCTTATTTAGGGTTTATTGCAGAAGATTTAAAGGCATTATTTCGCCTGAAAATTCTCAGCGAACAAAAGTTATTTTGGGCGAAGGCTTATAATAAGGCTGATTTTTCTCTGTTATTGTCGTCAGGCTGTAAGGACTACTCTTTCTCTCTCTCTCTGCCTGAGAGGAATCCTTACTCCCAAGGTTTGTTCGCCATTGGAATAAGGCTTTGATATTTCCTTGTAATCAGGCCGTATGATAATGCTGGTTCCTGATAATAAGGGCTTCTTTGGTATTTAAATTTCTTATAATAAGTGATAATAAAAATTCGGATTTTATTTACCTGCATAATTTACATAATTCACTGAATATGTATTTTTTCTAAGCGGCAATCTTTCCCACGAAAATACGCAATTTTTCTCCTTCTCTCTCTACTTGAGATATGAGCTAATAACACAAGTATACACGGTTTTGGATCTAGACAACTAGAAGTGGTTTTTAAGACAATTTATGACGCTGAATCCGATTCTTCATTCCGTTTTTTAACATTGATTCTAGTTTTTAATACAGCCAATAAATTCATTTTTACAGATTTTTGTCAAATAATATTCATTTTATTAACTTAAAAGTAACAAATCAGAAATGAAGATTGGTGGAACTTTGCCTTTTGTATTGTTTAGAGTCTGTTTCGCGTATTAGAGCCCAACAATAGTCGCTCATCATGCCTTCGTCCCAAAATCCTTGGTAACGTCTTTCGATGTTGGCTAGATCTTGGTGCAGCCGCTGTCCCTGTTCGTCGCTCGTATCACCCAAGTTTTCGGGAAAAAAGTCGAGATGGGAATGCAGAAAATGCATCTTTAGAGACATGCTAGCTCCAATCTTTCGATAATTGTCCAACCTATCGCCAATAATTTCCTTAAAATTAGGGGATTTGTGATTACAAAGAAAGTGGCGAACGATATTTTGAAAAGATGCCCATGCGGCTGCTTCATCGGGCGTTAAACATTTTGTAAATTTTTTATCAGCCATTAGTTTCCTTATATCAGGTCTGACAAATATTCCTTCTTTGATTTTTGCATATGACAATTTAGGAAACAACTTGACAAAGTACTGAAAAGCCGGTCCGTTTAATGCTTTGACGAAGTTCTTTATAAGGCCAAGTTTAATGTGAAGAGGTGGCTGGAAAATGTCTTGTGGATTTACAAGTGGTTCAGCGGAGACGTTTTGCTGTCCAAGCTCATATTGGGTACGACCTTACCACTCTTTCCTCACATAATGATGTTCAGTTGCGCGGCTATCCCACAAGCATAAAAACAACAAAATTTGGCGAATCCAGATTGCATCCCAGTTAAGATGTCAATAACCTGTTGAAATAATATAAAAAATAAGTGTTTTCGATTTAGTTGGAATTAATGTTTAACCCTTCTGTTACATTTAGGTCATTTGATGACCTTTTTTTGCTTAATTTTCTCATAAATGCTAATATGAACAAAATTTTAGAATTTCCCTCAATGTATTTCTGTATTGAGGAAAATCCTTTCGCAAAAGCATAAAAAGAAGGATTTTGCATTATCAAACAAGTGGTAACATCAAGAGTTACGTGTGCGCCCCTTCAGGTGATTCAGTGACCGTCAGTGTTATATTGTGCGTAAAAGCTGATTTTTATTAAATTCGTATAAAAATGAAAGAGTGAAAGCTTCGGTAAGTATTTTAACTCCAATATTTTATTATTTGTGATATATTTGCAGATTAATATATGTATGGTTTAGAGCCAAATCGCCTGACACAAAGCCAAATAGAGTATATCATCGATAATCATGTGGATGTTGATGAGTGTAGTGAAGTTGAGGGCGAAGACAATATAGTCGATTAGTTTGAGCCCGATGGTTCTTCTTACGAATATGCAGGAAGTGATAACGACGAATTAATTGACCTTGTATTGGAAAATGGAGGTAGTACCCACTCCCGTGTATTATTCCACAGATAGAAATATTGAGTGGTCAACGTAGCCGATTAGGCAGAATAGTGGTAGGACCACAATAGAAAATATAATTTACCGAAACAGCTTCTATAATTCTACAAAATCAGAAGTGCATACAACTGACCAACTTGTTGAAACATATGCATACAAAATCGTACAGAGTTACCGTTTCCACAATCTTTGGTCTTGAACATAAAAATTAAAAATATATTAAGTATATGCATTGAAATAAGTGTATAAACCGATAAATAATCAATTGAACTAATACATTTTGAAAATTTCCATTGAAATTATACTTCCATATCGATATATATGAAAAACACAGGTAAGGTCATTCCGTGACCTTAATGTCACATGCGTAAGTTTTTTTGAATGTAACAGAAGGGTTAAACCTTTAGATCACCACATATTTTCCATTTATGATCATTGTATTTGATGAAGCACAGGATCTTCTGCATTGTTTCCTAGCATTCCTTCGTTTGTACTGCATGAGCAATGGGAAGAGATGGTTTATTATTCCCATAGTGGAGAAGAGCAGCTTTTAGGCTGTATTTGGAATCATAAATGAATAAACGCCATTCGTTTCGATCGTACCACGATTTAAAAGCTGATATAACAGCACAATGGTGGTATCATGCGAGAACTCGGAAACTAGAATCAATCTTGTAAAACTGAATGCAGATTCGAATTAAGCATATCAAATATAGTTAAGAAACGTTCTTATCTGCTCAGATCCAAAAGTTGACCTGAATTTGTAAACTTGTGTAATAGAAAATTAAGTATTAAAACGTTTGTAGAAGAGCGAATGAGCACATAACAGCAAGAAGCGCTGCCAGCCTAATCGATTTTGGCAGCTTAGGGCCGTTTACTCAAACTCTGATTAACGCTAACCACGGTTAAAGTCCGGGTAAACATCATTATCGACTTTATCAAACCAATAATTTAGCATGTGGTCGATAATGCAGCCCATAGCTTGCGCACATTTATCCTCCGGTTAGCGTTAATCAGAGGTTGAGTAAACGGCCCTTAGTGTTCAGCTTAGGCTTATGCATCTTTTTGCAGGCTACATATTTGCACTGGTGTGTCGATCACAAATTTGGTTTTAATAGAAGTACCTACATATATTTAGGTACTTTCCTTTGTAAAAGTTTGCCTATTTAAAACATTTCTATAGAAATGAGTGTAAGCGAAAAAAGTTGATCATTTAATAGCGATTTTTTACGGAATTTTGTTCGACGATGGTAGTATTTATATTATTTATTTGATAATAATAATTTTGTGTGCTTAAGAAACGGAGTCTGGTCGGTTGAGTTGTCAGTAAGGACTAACTAAAAATATGTGCCGTTCACCTAATTGAAGCATACAAAGTTTACTTTAATAAAACTACTTGTTTGAATGGAATTGTAAAAAAAAAAAAATTTAAAATCGTGCCTTAACAATAATAAAAAGAATTTTCTTAATTAACGAGTAGTATGCACAGCTTGATTCCTCATTGCGCAGATTGATAATATTGCTCAAGGTAAAACAATGCAAAATAATCTGATTTTTTCGAATATTTTAAAGTAAAAAAACTGGCATAATTTTTTAACAGCACACGCCGGCAATAAGAGTTGCATGACCTTTTGACATTGTTTGTTTGTTTGCTATAAATATCTTGCTGATGTTTGTAGGTATATATGTACATATATGACACAGCTCCTCTTTGGCAATTTATAAGGCACTCGAATGTTTGCTCGTACGCCTGCATATCCTTGCACGTGTAGGTACGTTGTTTCATTGCCCATGACTGAGGACGCGCACCATCGCAGTATGTTGCCGTATACTTGAGCACGGAAGCATGTGACGCATAGCTTGTGGCGGCGGAGCAGCTTGGCTGCAATATGCAAGGGCAATGAAACTTAAAACATCGCACATATGCATACGAATGTATGTATGTTTGTATGTACGTTTGTAAGCAAATTTTGATAATTGCAAACATTACGTTCAGTGTTAATGACAATAAGAACAGAATGCATAAGATTATAAGACGTTATTTATTTTACATTAAAAATAAAATATGGCGGTTCGGACCATGAAGAAGTTAAATGGACTTATACTAGACAATATAATGCCAAGACAGTTACAAGGAGTTCAGCATTTATGGATGTAAAATGTAGCTTCAGTCCAGTAAGTAAGTCCCTACTTTTCTACCAATGACAGCAGCAGATAAAAGTAAACAACTTAGTAAGTTTACTTTTATTGTGCAATTTAAAAAAAACTAGGTACATATGCACATGTAATCTAGCCACAAATAAACATCAAATTGCATGTTTGCTTTAGCGTGATTTCATGCGTTTTTATTGCTCTACTTTCAAATTTGCTTGCTCAGCGGAAGTTTGGTTAAAGTGAGTTCTAAGGAAGAAGAAGAAGAGCGTTATCAAATCTGACAAGCTAACCAAAAATTACGCACCTATTGTAGGAAACAGTAAAATTTGTGTTTATTAGCGTTCCCTGTAGTGATAGTACATATATGAATGTATGTATGTGTGCATATGCGTTTATATAATTGTATGTATGTACATATGTACATATAATCAAACTTTACTATTTTAGTGCCGCAATATGTGTTTGAAATTACTTTTATGGTCCCAATGCTATTTTATCATACATTCTCCATTTGCTTTTACTGTGTTTTATTTGATTGTAGTTTACGATTATACCAACGAGATTTCGTTACACCAGTTTGGTTTGATAAACCGCAGCATATTCATGCTCATCAGAAGGAAGCTGCAAGGTTAAATTTGTATGTAAAACAAAAAGAAAAACGTGAAGGGATTGATAGGGCGAAAGACACTAAAGAACACACATTAAAAAAGGCACTTAATATTGTTCTCTGTACTGAGCACTAGTTCGTAACCTCTTCCCAAAACTGGCGTCTTCAAAAGCTGTCCCCTGAATCTCCGACATAGAGAAAGTTTTCAAGTAAAGAAGATAAACTTTATATAAACAAGGCATACTGAAAACTTATAGCTAATAGAGCTCTAGATACCCGGGTATTGAACAGTTCGAATTGATCGTTTTTGTTTGAAGCCCGTTTGTTGTTCAAATGCCCGCACAAACATTCGAGAATTCGAGCCTACAAACAAAAAAAATGTGTATCGAAAAAACAAAAATAAAAACAACTTCATATGAAGAAGAAGAAAAATAATAAACAAAAGAAAAAAACAAACTTCAAAATGCCCGAATTGTTCAAATTCCCGTACAAACATACGGGTAATAAACAAACAAACGACTGTTCGAGCATTTGAACAACATTTGTTCGGGCTACTCGAAAATGTTCAAAAAAATCGGGAGCTCTATTAGCTAATAATATTTGCATAGAAAGATATGATGACGAATTCCTATCTTCGTAACTTATGCAATATATTTAAAAATCTCAGCTAATATTCCAGCTACTAAAACGCACAATTTCACTAAAATTTATCCCATAAATTCTATTCGAAAATGGCGCATAAAAATGTAGTGCTTGAAATGCAATTAAATGATGAAAACGCGTGAGATTTTTAATTTAATAAAATTGTGATTTCATATACATACGTACATACATAGGTACATAGTAAATGCAAAATCTAATGTTTAATCAAATAAATTCACAATTAAATATTTTTTTTTTGTATAGAGAAATGAACACAAAAATAAGCACAAAAACTTAAGTGTTTTTATGCTTTTTATTTTGTCTTTATTTATGAATTTCATAAAGTAAAATCAGGGACCGTAACGATTATCTATATATATATAAAAATCAAGCCCATTTCTTTGTCGCCGGCTTTCGCCCAAACGCGTCGAGGGATTTTGACCAAATTTACACAACCAGCTTAGTACCTTGCCCTAGATGGTTTATATACATATTTTTTTCAAATCCGGAAGTCGGTTCCCGTGATATAGGTCAAAAGGTCAAAACGTGGATCCGGCTTTCCCCTGAATATTTTTGGACGATATTGGTATCAAATGAAAGGTATTGAGTAGAGAAATTACATAGAATAGTACTCATTGCGATTCCTAGGTCGGGTCTCTAGATATGGGTCAAAACGTGGACCCGGATGACCCTCGAATGTTTATGAGCGATATTGATATCAAATGAAAGGTATTGAGCACAGAATTTACATAGAATAGTACTCATTGTGATTCCTAGTTGGCCGCTGTGGTGCAGTGGGTAGAGTGCTCGCCTGCTATACCAGAGGTCTCGGGTTCAAACCACGGTCCGAGCCAAACAAATTTTTCTAATTAGTAAAAATCCAATTATTGGGTTTTTTAAGAGCAGCGGTCACCTCTCGGCAGTGGGCGGCATACCCTCCGAGAGTATTTCTGCCATGAAAAAGCTTCTCACAAAAAATGCATTCGCCGTTCGGAGCCGGCATAAAACTGTAGGTCCACCCAATTAGTAGGAAAAACAAAAAGGAGCACACCTCGAATTGGGAGAGAAGCTCGGCCATAAAACTCGTCAGAGTTATAATAGCGCCATTGTATTATATTATATTATATTATTGAGCACAGAATTTACATAGAATAGTACTCATTGTGATTCCTAGGTCGGGTCTCCAGATATGGGTCAAAATGTGGACCCGGATGACCCTCGAATGTTTCTGAGCGATATTGGTATCAAATGAAAGGTATTGAGCAGAGAATTTACATAGAATAGTACTCATTGTGATTCCTAGATCAGGTCTCCAGATATGGGTCAAACGTGGACCCGGATGACCCTCGAATGTTTCTGAGCGATATTGGTATCAAATGAAAGGCATTAAGCAGAGAATTTACATAGAATAGTAATCATTGTGATTCCTAGATCGGGTCTGGAGATATGGGTCAAAACGTGGACAGGGTCACTCTAATGTTTCTGAGCGATATTGGTATCAAATGAAAGGTCTTGATGTGGACTTCAACATAGAACTAATTTATTTGTGATGCCTAGGACGGGTCCCCAAATATGGGTCAAAACGTGGACCCGGATGACCCCGGAAAATTTTTCAGTGATATTGGTATCAAATGAAGGGTTTTGAGCAGGGATTTTACATAGAAATGAACTCATTACTATCCCTAGGTCGGGTCCCAAAATGTGGGTCAACACGAGGACCCGGATAACACCGGGATATTTCTCAGGCATATTGGTACCAAATGAAAAGTGGTGAGCAGGGCCTTTACACAGAGATGAACTGATTATGATTCCTAGGTCTGGTCCCTAAATGTGGGTGAAAACGTGGACCGGGATGGCCGCGGAAAATTTCTGAACGATATTGGTGTCACCTGAAAGGCAGGGCTTTTACATAGAGATGAAATCATTATGATTCCTAGGTCAGGTCCCCAGATGTGGGTCAAAATGTGGATCCGGATGGCCCCGGATAAATTCTTAGCGATATTGTTATTTAATCACGGCGCATGACGATTGCTGGGTGGGATCCCAAGGTATGGGTCAATATGTGGACCCGGATAACACCGGATCTTAGGGATATTGGTACCAAATGAAAGGTATTGAGCGGACTCTCATGTCGGGCCGTACCCATTACGATTTCTTGGCCAAGTCTCCAGATACCGTACCCATTATGGTTCCTAGGTCAAGTTCCCAGATGTGGGTCAATAAGTGGACCCGGATGAGCTCGGGATGCTTCTGAGCAATACTGATATAAAATGAATGTGTTGACCGGGTCTGCTATATAGAGATATTTTCATAGTGATTCTTAATCCCTATACCTAATTATGGGTAAAAGAGACGATTCGGATGCCACGGAATATTTTTATGCAATGATGGTATCAAATGAGAAGTGGAATGCAGGGTATGTTATGCTAAAACCCAGTTCCCTAGGGAAAGGGGAAGAGTAATGAGACTGGGAAAGGCAAAGGCAAAGGGACGGAAAAGGAGAGGGAGAATATAATAAAAATGGAATGAAGAGAATGGGGAGAGAGACAGTAAGACAGGGAATTAGAGAAGGAATAAGAGGGGGAATAAAAAGGAGAAAGACAGAAAATGAGAGGTAAGAGAGAGAGCGGTAGAGAAAGGGAAACGGAAATGTGATGGGGAAGGGAAAGAGAAAAGTAGAGGGAAAGGCAGTTGGAGAGTAATACGAAGAAAAATGGGATAAGAACATGAAGAGGGCAAACCTTTGAAAACATTAATTTTTTCCTTCACTTTTTTAAACTTATCTGAATTGTGCTGAGCTCTGCAGCCCGAGGTAATTTCGGTTTCTAAATACTTTGAACATATTTTAAAGTGTGCCGTTTTTCGCTTCAAGTACCTATAATAGGAAGTGGCCCAAAGCAAAGCTTGGCCGGGTACAGCTAGTCATTTTTATAAAAAAATCATTTTTAATCGTTATAATTTGATTTTTATTTTTTCGATGAAATTTGATCGATATTTTATGATTTTTATTTTTTCGATCAAAAATAATTGTTATTACTGGATTTAAATTTTTCCTATGAAACTTGATCGATATTTTATGATTTTTATTTTTTCGATCAAAAATAATTTTTATTATTGGATTTAAATTTTTCCGATTATAATAAACTCTAAAAACTTGTTTTTTTGCAAATTTCGTTCTCAAATAGAATTGCGCCAATGTTGGCACAATCGTCAACTTCAAGCCATCAAATATAGGATTCACTAACGTTTGAAAAAGGTTACTATGATTGAAGAAAAAATAAAAAAATATTGATTAAAGTTGATCGGAAAAATTTAAATCCAATTATAACAATTATTTTTGATCGAAAAAATAAAAATCATAAAATATCGATCAAGTTTCATCGGAAAAATTTAAATTCAATAATAAAAATTATTTTTGATCGAAAAAATAAAAATCGTAAATAATGGTTATTTAAAAATTTGAAAAATAAAAGTCTTTAGAATAAAGATGAGCTCATATTTGGATAGAATGTGCTAAAATCATTATATCGGCATAGTTGCATTTTATTGTTGACGAAGTTTTCATAATGATTTTTTCATCCGAAGAAATGAAAATAACGATTAAAATCGGTCCCTGAGTAAAATTGCTCTTGCCACAGTTTAACTTGCAAAGCATTTTAATTACGCACCAAAGTACGGTAATCAACTCTATAAATCCACTTAAATACAATGTAATGCAATAAGAGAATACACAAATACAAATGTATATATATTTATATATGTATATGTGTGTATATATATATGTACGCCAGCAGAGAAATATGCAATGATAAAAGTGCTTGAACGTTTTGTGCATCCAACTTTAAATGGCCTGTAGGAAAATTGCATGAAAAGTTTTAAAAGAAGAATACATAGTGCATATACACAAAATAAAGAATGATGAATGAGATTATAATGACGGAAAATAAAGTGGATGCTTGTTTGTGACTTGAATTCCCTCGATGTCTCTACCTAGGAAAAGCTCATCCTTCCCGTGTTTTAGACAACACAATCTGTTGAAGATTTATTAGGTTAGTTAGTTTAAGTTAGGTTGGAGTGGCTGCCGCGATAGTGACACGCTTAAGACAGTAATAGGCCCATTGTGGTAACACGAGAACAGATTAGACTTACTGAACCATTTCAACGCCTGATGGACAGATCGGTGACAGTTTAGTACCAGCCCAGAATTGAACGACAAAGAACCAAGAGCCCTAATGGCCGCTTGGCTGTCACTAAAGGTGAATAGCTCTTTGTGGATAGGCCCGTACCATATGCAGTTCATCGCTGCCATTTCAGCTTGGAAAATGCTGCAAAGTACAGGTAGCCCAAAGGACAGCTGTAGATTCAGGTCTTGGGAAAAGACACGTTCTCCAACTTTGCTACTAAGACTCGAGTCGTCGATATGGATGAAAAAGATCGCACCATTAATGCTAATCATGTTGGAGATCTTTTAGTGCCTGATTGCACTGCTGTCAAAACTCACCACACGTTCTCTTAAAATATTCCTATTTTTTCCTACAGTGCTGTGTCATACACTTCATGTTCTTTGTTACATATTGACACTTCTGGCCAACAAAACATACAAACGTTTACCCGAATAAACTTCAATGAAAGTCACCACATATTTACACACGTACGAGTTTACATATACACATGTATGTATGTATTTACTTGCGTGTATAAGCACAGTGCATGGCAATGCAAATGCGGAAAGAGTTAAGTAAATGTGTTTTACCTACATGCATACAAATGTACGTAGTTGAAAATATATGTATATATGTATATCGACGCTCTCCAAAGTTCATTACACTTACCACATGCAACGTGAGATGATAAATTAATCTGTGTGATTTAGCCAAGCGTACGATGAAAAAATTTAATTTCTATACGAGCAAATATTTGCCTACAATCATACATATGTACATTAAGGTGGAGTGAAAACATATGGAGATTTTTTTGTGTTCTTTTTTTGAACGTACCAGTAATGAAAAGTTGCCTTTATACGAGTTAATGAACCCCACAAAATTTTATGGCGATAGGATGACGTTTTGAACTGCCCCAGCCCCGCAAAGTTGAAAGTAATAAGCACAATCTGGTACAAATATGAAATTTTGAAAATTATAAAATCAAAAGACGAAGTATGGGGATTGATAAATATGGCTAAGCTGAGTATTAAAGTGAATTTTTATTTTTTGGATACAACAACAACAAAAGTTATTAAAGGTTGAAGTTTATATTATGCATTCTTTAAATTGCAATTACTTAAAAACTAATGAACCGATTAGATATTTTCATTCCCTTTAATTTGATATACATTTTATATATGACAAGTAAGAGGGGTAAAAGGGGGTGTTGACCCCAGCAGAGGGGCTGTCATGAAACCCATATAAAATGTATATCAAACTAAAGGGAATCAAAATACCTATCGAGTGGTATCGAAATCGGTTCAGTGGTTTTTAAGTAATTGCAATTTAAAAAATGCATAATATAAACCCTGACCTTTAATAACTTCTGTTGTTGTTTCCAAAAAAAAAATTTCACTTTAATACTCACCTTAGCCATGTTTATCAATCCTCATCTTCGTTTTTTGATTTTATAATTTTAGAAGTTTCACATTTGTACCAGATCGTGCTATTTTTTTCAACTTTGTGGGGCTGGGGGCACCTCTAAACATGCGAGTAGGTCAATAAAATTTTACAGGCTTATTTTTGGGCTAGAAAGGTGCAGTTCTGGTTTTGGAACAAATTGAATTTCCAAAAAAAAATTTTCACTCCACCTTAATGTACATATATACGTGCAGAAAAATGTGGCTACTTATATACATGGCTGCATATGTAATTAAATATAAATATACATATATAGCAAATCCCTACACATGCCTGATGTAATAGTATGAATATAATAGTATAAATCCCTTCAAATGCCACACCCCCACTGAGTTATACATATATATATCTACATAATTGTACATATACCTACTTGTGTTGCATTTACCACGCAGCGATAGTTAAATCACAAATAGGCACTCATTAAGTACTCACCCAGCAGGACGGGGTGATGGTGACACCTTTCCCTACATCAACCGTCACCAGCCCTTATGATCTAGCAAAAAAGGGAGAACTGAGCATAAAAAGAATTAAAAAAATAAAAAAAAACTTTATAAAATGGGTGATATAAAAAATATACACATTCGCTCAGCACTGGCAACAATTAATGCAGAGCGACGAAGAGTGGTTCAGTTAGCATAGGCGTGGTTCATAATATGATTATTTGAAGGTAAAAAGTGCCCGGTAGGGAAAGCAGTTTTATTTTAAATTTATATAATAGAGCTCTGCTTTCTTTCAAATTGAAAATAAGAGTGTAGCAGGCACTGACACTGAACAAAAAAAATAGTTAAATGAATTCCACAAGTCACAAAATATCTTTAAAATTAAAGTTCCCAAATACGAAGTGGGAAGATCTGATATGCAATAAATATAAAGTATACGAATAAGTATCTGAAATTCAATACAGTTTTTTCTGAGTACACTACTGTCTATCAATTTCTGAGCAAGATAATGAAATCATGTTGTTGGCTCAGCAAAAATTGTAATGTAGAAATATCAATAGATATAATCCAATATGCAACTGGATTCTGGAATCTCCTGGAAGACATATATAAACCACCTCCATGAAGAGGTAGTTTTGACCTCTTTTTTATAAAGTCCGAAAAAATAATATTTTGAAGGTCGATAGAGGGTTAAAATGTTCTAGAAAATTATTCGTCATAAAATTTCACTAGGGATCACTTCAGACAAAATTTTTGTACAAAGAACCTAAAAGACCACAAAAAGCAAAAAACAACAAAACAAGAGACATTTATAAATGTTTTTACCTTGGAGGAATAAAGTTCTTCTCAATAATTTTTTTTTTTTGTTATTGTAATAATTTTCTATAAACTGAACCATCCCAATCCTTTAATTAGGGTAACTAAACCCCATCACCCTACTATTACATACAATAAAATATGAGTTATATATATAAATATGTTTGCGGGAAATGTTGTTATATTTCCCTCACGTTTCTCTATTAATTTGTAACAATATGCCACCAGTAGCTATGTACATAATCACGTGGGCTATGACTATGGCATACCCTTACATACATACCAATAGCAGAAAACGTAGCAGGATGAGTAAGTGCGTTGACTAATTACGCTGCTGCATTTAAAAACAAGGATACAGCAGCAAGTAAGTAGCGCATGCCTGGACGTGGATGGTAAATTGAGTAATGGTACAATTATTATGTTTCTTTAAAGCTGCAAAAAAGTGATTAAAAGCTACAAAAAAGTACATACATAGATACTGATGACAAAAATAGACACAATAATTTTATAAAATTTTTAATTAAGCACGTTGTGTTTAACTACGTGTATCGGTTTCATATTTTGTTGCATTTGTTAACGACAAAGTATTGTGCGTACATTAATAACTTCAATTAAAGTTTGTGTTTTAAAGCGAGCTGGAAGTTATGTTCTTTTGTTAAGGCACAATTAATCAAATGTAAACTTTAACCAGTATATTTTTATTTCATATGAAGCCTATAAGTGATCTTTGGATTTGTTATTCAAGTAAGAAGAATTAAAATTTTTCATAATGGAAATAATTTTTTTATATTTTTTTTTAATGCGAATGAGGCCACCATGACATGAAAACAGTACTATAAGGCTACTGGAGCCGGGTCGCTGGACGTAAAGACGGTACGTTCATAGCAGAATTCTCAGCAGACTCCCTGACTGAGTTCAGGCAACAGACTAACTTGTTCCATCACTAATATTTGAGAAGGGCTGGAATCTGACGTTTCAGTCAAGAGAGTAGAAGAGGGACAGCGGACGCCAAAAGAAAGCAAACTCAATCTATACCGAAGGATCCAAAATTGACTGTGGTGTTTGAGCTGAGGTCTTCTCTGAAGTACTTAATGTGTCTCTTTCATTCCGTCGTCCCAATTTTGACAGAATCTTTCAAGCGGAAGGTTTTGGCATTTAAAGGGCTTGTGAGATCTTACTGAAACAGATGGTGACAGGGGGCAAGGTGCATATATATTCAGACAGCCAAACTGCGCTCATGGCGCTTAGCTCACCTATAACGACATCCAAAACCATAGGCAGCTGCAAAAATGCTGGAAGCAGCGGCCGCTATAGGATTATCCATATCCATCATATGGGTTCCTGGACAAAGGAACATTGATGGTAATGAGAGAGGCAGCACGGTATACTTTTCGATGGAATTCTGGGAATGCTTGTAAGCAAACATGACCAGTTTATAATGCCACAAGAACCAACGACCTAATCAGAAGGTTAAGTAGGTTCATCGATAAATCGAAATGGTTTGAACATACTGGCGAACTCCAGCAATAACCCACAACCACACTGATTCCATGAGCGCTAATTGGGCTCGGGATTATTCAACCGGGCGACACTCTAAAAAAAGCACAGAATTTTGCTCTAGTTCGCATTCTCCTTAAATAAATAATAGTCTTCTTCTTCTATTCTATTCTTCTTTCCCAACTAATGTACATTCTTACATAACCAATTCAGCGCGATCTCTGTTAAAAACAGCCATAATAATTAAGATAAACTCCCCTCTCAAAACAAATGTCTTGCTGCTGTTCTCTGTTGTTGTTTTTTTTGTTTTGATTTATTTTACATAATCTTTTCATTTACATATATTATTTATTATACAAATTTTTATTTACTTACATATAGATACCTACTCACCTTTCTATTCATAGAAACACACACAAAAAAAAGTTATGTTTTTATCTTCATCATTCCCTCACCCCCGTTTTTCTTACTGCAATTCATTATTTTAGCTATTCCACTGACCTTTTGTTTTCACTTGGGTCTCACTCATTTAGCCTCTTTGTTTCCGGTTTTGCTCTGCTGTGTCATTTTGTGCCCTTTTCTGTTTTTCACAAAATTAATTTTCATCTGCGATAAATGTCCAGGAGCGATAAGCGTATTCGGTGGAGAAAAACAATGTATGTATATACACTGACAATGAATTGAATTTTGTTTGTTGTATGTTTGTTACTTTTCCATTTTCCATTTAGTCTTTTTATTATATTCGTTATCAGCCGTTCGCTGCCGCCATTTTTATTTTTTTTTGTTTTGAAACATTGTATATCCATACATTTATACATATCAGACGCACGCTAGGGATGACACTCCAACCGGCGCTTTTCTCTTGTTTTTTCACTCCGTATGCATATTTATATTTAGTGGCCGCTGTGGTGCAGTGGGTAGAGTGCTCGCCTGCTATGCCAGAGGTCTCGGGTTCAAACCACGGCCCGAGCCAAACAAATTTTTCTAATTAGTAAAAATCCAATTATTGGGTTTTTTAAGAGCAGCGGTCACCTCTCGGCAGTGGGCGGCATACCCTCCGAGAGTATTTCTGCCATGAAAAAGCTTCTCACATAAAATGCATTCGCCGTTCGGAGCCGGCATAAAACAGTAGGTCCACCCAATTAGTAGGAAAAACAAAAAGGAGCACACCTCGAATTGGGAGAGAAGCTCGGCCATAAAACTCGTCAGAGTTATAATAGCGCCATTGTATTATATTATATTATATATTATTATGCATATTTATCAGTCGTTTATTTTATTGTCAACCGCTGTGTACGATTGTTTTTTTGTTGTTGTAATATGTATATTAGCTGTATTTTTTTGCATATTTTTCTGTTGTATTTTTGTTGTTGTACATATTTTTTGTATTCTTTTTTTTTTGTATTGTTGACTTTTGAATTGCACAATTAGCCAAGTGATGTGGAAATTTGCATGATAACATTGCAGTTTAATTGAGATGAGTTTGACTTTATTTTTATGCAAAATTTTACGATTTGGAATTACATACACTGCGAGAAAAAAAATATATGGAGGGGTCAAAGAAATTTTTTCCCTATTTTGAACACTACTTTTTTTGTTTTGAGTAAATTTTCTCTAAAACATGATAAAGGTATTATAAAATATTGTTGTTTACATGCGTTGCCATGATTTCATATACTTGTTTTAAAAAAATTCATACATGAAAATAATGAAAAATTCTTTAAGCGCCATTCCATTTCCAACTTGTCCTTGTTTTGATTTCTTAAATTTTGAGAAATTGAATTCCCATACAAAACCCATGGTAACGAATTTGTTTGAATGTTTTTTTATGTTTTTTCCATATTTTTGAGAAAATTTACTCAAAACAAAGAAAATTTTGTATTGGGACGCGTGTTCAAAATAAGGAAAATTATGTCTTTGATCGAGTGAATTTTTTTTTTTGAGTGTAGTTTGTGTTTAGAATTTGTCATGAGGAGGTTAAAATTGGTGAGCATAGTTTTGTTGATTTAACCAACAACCGTTGGCGAACTTTGATGAACTGAATCAAATATTTGGTCTATGAAAAGGTCTCCCTTGCAATCTACATATGTATATCACATACAAACCTAAGAGAAAATAGAAGCTCTAGGCTTTCCTCTGAGACGATAACCATTTCGCTGCTTGTAGATTGGGCGGACAAGCTGGGCGTCTGAAGTTCTCGTTATTTTCACGAAATAACCGCAAAGCGAGAGAAAATTACTTTTAGGCTGGATGCTGGGACTTACGAGGTTGTCCCTTAGTTGTCGTTTTAATGTTGTTGGATGAAAGGCGGCACTATCACCTTTTCCGCAACACCTTGAGATAATTAATTCGACGTTGGCGCCGGTGCAGTTCTCCCCTGAAAGCGTCATATTCAAAGAGACCAACTATTGAGTTTGCATATCATTATCCTTTTGGTTAAGTAAAATCAATAGGACTTTCGTGAGTCGGGTTGCTAGACTGGCAGGCAATATGGTCACGGTAATATCCTAAATATGCTTCCCGGTATACAGACAACATCAGGCTACACCCTAGCCACACTGGACTTTAGCAGGAACTTTAAGGTAAGTTTCACATCGAGAAGGGAATGGAGAAGAGATAGTGTGCGGAAGAAGGAAGCAATCTCGATCTACACAGATGGGTCCAAAATGGACTCAGGTGTGGGTTCGGGGACTTATTCTGAGCAACCAAACGTCTCGCTCTCTTTCCGTCTGCCAGACTAAGTCAGCATATTCCATATTCCGGAGTTGCAAGGCATAGAGACGGCCTGCGATTTCTTGCTGGAAAGTATAATTAGGGGACGCGAGGTACATATCCGAAGCTGCAAACAAGACGGAAGCGAGGAATCGATCACACACTTCCTGTGCGAATGTCCGGCACTGTCTCATATCAAATACCAAACACTTGGTAGCTTTGAATTGCAAAGCCTAAAGGACTTATCTGATTGCGCCCTAGCCGACCTTAAAAGCTTCATTGAAGGAACCAAATAGTTCAAAATGGTTGATAAATCGTGACAACAACCGAGCTCAGAAGGTTTACCGAGGAAACCAAAATCGGTTCGAATTGATGGCGAACCGTGAGAACAGGTATTATTTGGTGGTGCAGTGAAATAACGCCCATGGAATTAACGCCCGCGGGCGTTATTTCCCAAAACGAAGGAAATAACGCCCGCGGGCGTTTTTTCTTTTCTTGAAATAGAAATAATTCCCGCGGGCGTTATTTCGTTTGATCCATGGGCTTTATTTTTCTTTCGGAAGGGCAATTAAGCCCGCAGACGGGTTTTTTTTTTTTAAATATGATGTATTAGGGAAAAAAGCGCCGCAGGCGAAAAATTGTAATAAAAAATCGCGCGATTTTTAATTCCAATTTTTCGTTTTTTCTGAATATGGTGTATTATAAGTGGAAAACGCGCCGCAGGCGAAAAAATTGGAATAAAAAATCGCGCGATTTTTAATTCCAATTTTTCGATTCTTTAAATTTTTTTAAATCCCTTCTAAATATTCAAATACTCAATCGAATAAACAAAGCTTCAGTAAATTTCTATAATCATTTATTAGTAACAATTTTCAAGGTCTGTAAGTAAGTAAATATTTAAATACTCAATCAAAATAAATAAAACTTCATTACATACATATTGGCACTTTCAGACCACAATCTAAACAAATACTCTTATAGAGTTTTCAACAATTTGACGACAAACCGGGCACAAAATATTTCTATTGCCATTTACAATTGCAACCTTACTGTGCTCTCCAAAGCAATCCGCACACAATTTAAAGTGATTGCATGGGCTTAAGAGAATATCGCGTGGCTTGTTAAAACAAATAACACACAACAACATGCTTTGACTCTCTGACGCTTTTGCATTGTGTTTTAATTGAGTTCATAATATAAATTTTTTTTACCACTTCTTCTTGACTATCATGAGTATGCATTTTGTTATTTAATTTTTTACATACATTCGTAACATTGTCTATACAAACACTAACTTCACATTTGTTCTGGTAACACACATAACGAGTATTTTTTACGTTTGAGCTTCATTCAAAAAAAAAAACGAAAAATTGGAATTAAAAATCGCGCGATTTTTGATTCCAGTTTTTCGCCTGCGGCGCTTTTTCCAATAAAACAAACACCATATTTAAAAAAACGAAAGATTGGAATAAAAAATCGCGCGATTTTTTATTCCAATTTTTCGCCTGCGGCGCTTTTCCCACTAATCACCATATTTAAAAAAAAAACCCGTCTGCGGGCTTAATTGCCCTTTCGAAAGGGAAATAAAGCCCACATCGCCGAAGAGGGCGCGCGGGCGTTCTTTCCCTTTCTGAGTGGAAATAATACCCACGGGTTTAATTTCGTTTTATTCGCAGGCGCTATTTCTTTTTCAAGAAAAGAAAAAACGCCCGCGGGCGTTATTTCCTTCTTTTTGGAAAATAACGCCCGCGGGCGTTAATTCCACGGGCGTTATTTCACTGCACCTTATTTGGTCCATGAGTACGTGCATAAAAATGGCGCCTTGTGCGCTAATTGGGCCCGGCTAAAGCCGTAAATCATTTACATATTATATGCAAAATTTATATGTTTTATTATTCCTATGTTTCATTGAGAACAAATGCTTTTGATGAAACTTATTAAAAATATGTAATGGCACGAATAAGTAAATATGTGTTAATATACGCATGCATGTAATTTGGCCAATTTATTTAATGAGATCTTAATATGCAGCCACATGTACTAATTCATACCACACTATAAATATGTACTCATATGTAAGTGTGGTAAAGGTTGTGTGAAGTTAATTTCTAATAAATTGATATGTGAGAAAAAGGAATTTAGATATGGCAAAATTGAAAAGCTTAATAAGATACATATGTTGTGAGTAGGTATGTGGACTTAACAAGTACTAGATACGTAGAACTTTGTTAACAAAAGCGGAGCAAATTGTTTAGTTCTCCATCAAAAAAAGGCTCGAGTGTGCTCGTCAATGATGAAAAGCAACCTTATTAAACTTTAGACCAAAAGTATTAGCACAAAAGATCTTGGTAGAAGTAGTGGAGTCATAAGAGACAATATTCTATGGGGTGTTTTATCAGGCCCGACGAGAGGGGGGGCTGAGGGGGTCAATTGCCCCGGGCCCGGGCTTTAGAGGGCCCGGGAATCTCAAAATGATATCCAAGTTTTTGCTTACAGAAAATAAACGAACAACACCTTTAATCACCTTTCGTAGATAGCAATCATTTTAAATTTCAACAAATTTTATAAATCTCTTAAAGTGTCTGCACCCCACTTAAGGAATTGTTGGTTTTTGGCGTCGACTTTGCAGCATAAATTTGAATTCGTTTTCTGTTGCAACAGAAAAATTCGGTATGATGCAAATTCTTATACAGCGATATGGGTATATCCTGGGCGTTTCGGACGGTATGTTCGCACGATTTTTTGAACTTTTGAGGCAGAAATATCGCGAAATATTGTATCGTTTTATGATAAAAGGAAAGATTTAGGCCACAGCTAATGATTAAAGTATGTTAGCGACAGAAATTTAGTTTAATGCCTCTGTTTTAGCCACTTAAACTGCGTTCCGGACGCTACAAAAACACGTCCATTTTTTTTTTTTGAGTGGCTAAAACAGAAGCCTGGCATAGCAGGCGAGCACTCTACCCACTGCACCACAGCAACCATGTATAGATAAATTAAAGTTCGTAACTATATATTCATTGAATTTTGATTTTGAGAATTTGTTCATTTAGTATGGGGGCCCTTAGTTATTTTGACCCCGGGCCCGGATTTTCTCTCGGCGGCCCTGTGTTTTATAGAGCGCATTGGAACTAATCTCCTTAGTATGCAGTACGTATAAGATTCAAATTTTATATTCTAAGCCCAAATTATAACACCGCATTTTCCACATAGAGTTGGGTATAGAATAATATTCCACGAATTCCAAAAATACTAATTGAATTTTCGCCAAATCAAAATCAAAATCTCGTTTCATTGGCTGTGTATGTTACTGAATTTCTACATTTCTAATTACCCACATTGAAGAAGTAGATGTACATATAGTACATACATATATACACACAAACAAAAGCACTTAAGTAACTGTGAAATTTCCATATCAACAGCAAAATCTTAATTAGACGAAAACGTGTCTGAATGTCTAAGCTGCATAATAGGGCTATTAACAAATACGAGTAGGTAATACCTACTAGGTATGTTTGTATTTATGTATGAATGTAATTCGCACGAAAGCTGCAAAACCCAAAATTTTGTAAATAGGCACATGCAAACAAAGCCATGAATATGTATGCATAAACATACAAAGTCACACACACACTCTATAAAACAAAATATCCAGGAAAACCCAGGAAGCGGCAAAATACTCACACTTAACATCTTATATGCCACACTTCAAGCTGAGGATTTGGGCTGCAGAAGCCTTACGTACGAGTGTGCTCATCAGAGTTTCATACTTCCCCCGCCACCGCCGCCACACACACAAGAAAACGTGCAGAAAAAGGTGAAATCATGGAATATTTGTGAGAATTGCTGTCAACTAATGCCGAGCCCTTTGGCTCCGCTTGGCTTCTTGTGGCGCGCCTGTGTTGCTATCAATGCTGCTGCTTCCTTTGCTGTTGCTGCCAAAGAATTGCTGTTGTCAGTGTGCAAGTGCTGCTGTTGGCTGCTAAGACAGTAGCAAAAGCAAAAACAATTGTTGTTGTCTTGGCGGAGACGTGCAACAAAAAGCGATCGGCAAGTCGAGTGGATGGCTGATAAAATACAAGTTTGTGTGTAAAACAGTTATCTGTGTGTGTTTGTGTGTTTCAAGCAATGATTTTTTGCTTCGTTTGTTGCTTGTTCGCTCGCGCGATTGGTTTTCGGCTAACCGCTTTGGCAGCCAACTGCCTCTTGCTTAAGTCTTGGCAAGTTCTTGCGCGCATTTGGTTTGCGTTTTGGCCGCTGCTCCTTGGATATTGGAATTTGCAGTTAAGCGATGAAATCAAATGCCCGCAATAAGTTTACCAAGAACTTTGCGAACTCTTTTGTTTGTATGTGTGGCATTTGAAAAGGCACGTGCGAGATGAAAAAAGAGCTGTGCGCTGCAGTGTCGTGCCGTCCATTGCATGGTGTGACATTGATTGATAGTAAGAAAATATATCAATGCAAGAATGGCTTTATTTTTGTGTGAGATTTTGCCATATTTGTGTAAATATGTACATATATCCTAAATATATGTATTTCTATCTTTATTATCATAATATTTAAACAACAAAACTTTCTTTATTGTATTGTTTTCTGGGACAAGTTTCGCAAAAATATCAAAAAAGGTAAAAAAATTCCAATATCATTGTCCAGGCATTGTCTATGCTTTTAAATTTTGAAAAGTACTTCAGTTCCCAGTTTTACATCTAGCTGAACTTAAGTCTTAATATCTAATGGCAATTACAGCCCATTAGAAATGAAAAACGATACCTACTTCTTATATCGATCTTTTTTATTTCCACCTATTTTATGATCAAATACCCGTATAGTTTAAAATTTTTAGAAAAGTGGCAACGCTAGCAAAAATATTTCTAGCGATAATCTTTATTAACCTCCTTGAATTTGATAGCCATATTGTAATAATTAATTGATTCTTACAAATTTCATTGAGTTACAAAATTAGGTGGCAACCCTCAAAAATATGTTTGTTTGCAATTAGAAATTTTACACTCTTTTCTTGAAAAAATACACAATACCTATGCTATAGTATTTACATTTCATTAATTTACTTAACTGAAAGCTTTTTTAAGAATGTGGCAATCCTAACAAAAATACTTCCAGCTATCAGCTTTGTTAAGGATCTTAAAATAGATATCCATATTGTAATATTTAAGCGATTTTTAAAAATTTTATTGAGCTAAAAAATTTCAAACAGTTGGCAACCTTTAATAAAAGTTTTGTTTTGCAATGAGAATTTCTACTTTGTTTTTTATCAAAAATACATAATATGCTATAATGATTTTATTTTATTAATTTACTGTCATATTTTTTTTAAAGAAGTTGGCAACCCTTTTTTTACTAAAAAATATCCTGGTTTTATAGTTGACAATCCGAAAAAGGAGCGATTGAAATCTGTTAAGCCGTTCTCGAGTTTTGTAGCCTGTTAGAAATTAACACAACATTTTTACATATATAAAATATGTATGTCTGGCAACGCCATCAATCGAAGAAAAATATTGCCTTTAAGTACGCGAATTTTGATAAGATTTCTTGCCTAGAGCTTAATATGTAAACGTGACGCAAAATAAATAAAAAATTTTAGTTGGAAATAACATTGTAAACTGGTGGCAACTCTGTTGAAAAAAATAAAAATTTTATATACAATTGCATTGCCCAGATATATTTTTTATTAATAAATATTCCAACATCTTAAACATTTATTTAATAACGGCATTTCAAAGTAACTTTAGTTTCATTATTGAAACAGGTGGCAACCGTTTGCGAAAATATTTTTGAGCAAAAGTGTCGTAAAAGGCACTTTATATTGATAAACTACATACATTCAATAAATCAGGGACGTAACGGTTATAAGAGAAATGGGGTAAAAGTCATATTTAACCATTATCATGAGAAAAAATTTTTTTTGGTCCTTAATAACCATTATAAAAACCAATAAACCGTTTTGGGCTTAAATAACCGTTATGGTAACCTAAAAACTGTTTTGGGCCCGAATAACCGTTATTCAGATTTTTATTTTTTTTTTGGTCAGCTATAAAAATCAAGCATATTTACTTGTTAATATTTCTGGACGATATTGGTATCAAATGAGAGGTGTTGAGCAGGGATTGTAGCTCTGATTACCTCTTTTCATTTGATACTAATTTGCTTAAAATATATGCCAGGGCATCCGGGTCCACTTTTTCACCTATAACTGGGAACCCGACCTACGAGTCTTAACAAATATACCTCTATGTAAAAGCCCTGCTCAACACCTTTCATTTGATACCAATATCGTCCAGAAATATTGACAAATAAATAGGCTTGATTTTTATAGCTGACCAAAAAAAAAAATAAAAATCTGAATAACGGTTATTCAGGCCGCCCAAAACAGTTTTTTAGTTGCCATAACGGTTATTCAAGCCCAAAACAGTTTTTTGGTTGTTATAGTGGTTATTAATGACCAAAAAAAAACTTTTCTCATGATAATGGTTAAAAATTCCCAAAAGAAGATACAGGTTATTTTTGCGTAACCTTTTCCCCACCAAAAAAAAATAACCATTATTTTCGGTCCCTGCAATAAATTGCTTCAATTTTCTTTATGTAAACACGTGGCAACTCTATTACAACCAATTGAATATTTATTTGCCAAATTTTACCAAAGTTCAAACAACCGCTTTAGCGTGAAAAAGTCCATAAAAGTTCATGAACAAAACTTTCCAAAAAAATTGAGCTCCGTTGCAGATGCAAATTAGGGTGGTACTTAAAATAAAATTAGCGATTTTCTTCGGTCTCACCGCTTACATTGATAACAGGACAGTCAATGATATGACATATGATAATATGAACTTTGACCCCTGTGCGACGCTTCTTCACCGTCTCCGACTGGGAAAAATAATTTTGTATATTTGGTATCTTCGACTATTTTAGCATCGATCTAGGGTGTAAGGTTGGCGAAATATTGTCTCCATACATTTGGGGACCACCATAATGAACATATACATACACACATACATATGCATCTAAGCTTCGATATTTGACTTCATTTTCATGCAACTGACAGATGTTGGACGTTTTTCAAGTTGGATTCCTAACGCAAATCCTTTGTAATTCCTCAAGCTACGCGTTTCACATCTTTCTTGCCATATTTTTCAAAAGTTTTCCCTTTCTTACATACATACATATTAGACCTCTGCACAATACCATTTGCCTCTTCTATATTTGCGAATACTCTATGCATTGTACAATTAGTCACAGCACAATTTCAATGCAGATACGAATATAACCCATACTTTTCATTTGGAATACAAATGCTATTTCTATTTGCTCTCTTGGAGCGATTAGTGTCCACTATTCGCCACGATCGAGTAGAACATAATAATAACCATGTTATGAAGAATTCGCAAAACCTTATTGCTTCTTTGGTTTGTTTGTTTATTTAATGTGCATATGGCATTAAGGTGGACCAAAAAAGAAAAGCCCAACAAATATATGTTCCATTTTTAATGATAAGAAACGTTTTTCTTGTTCATTAAGGACTTTGAAAAAAATTATGTATCATCACTGATATAAAAGGAGAAAGAAATTTGGAGGCATTTGCACGACCTCTAAATTTTAATATATTAAGGAAAAATTTTAGGTATAGATTTCCGTATTATATTCCTAATCGGGTTGTTCCGCGAATTTCGGGAGAACTTTATTTCCTTCATAAAACCACCTTAGTATGCCAAATAAGTTTCCTAACTAATGCCGAAAAAATCAAAAGAATCGAAGTATTGGTTACCGAGTTATTTTAAAATATATAGAACATTTGGAAATATGTAGATCGTAAAAAGCTCTGGTTCGAAATTTATTTTAGACATATGGTTTCTTGGACAAAAAAGCTTGAAATTACCCAAATTTTTATAATTGCGATGTGTCCCTGTTATTTTTTTTTTTGGCCCCCACCAATCGACCCGCCCTAGTGTGTATGCATATGCACATACACACACTCACACTAGCAGCGTAATTTTGCTGAACACAACGCCTGGATGTGTGTTTATGAAAATATGTATGTACATACATATATTTCGATTATATTCGAAGTATTCGCAAGTAGTGTACACTATTTGCAGAACCTTTTTAAGGTCATGTAATTGTCGCTACGAATAAGTAATTGTATTGGTTCTGTTTATGGTTGTGCTCTACTTGCGTTTATTCTAAAACGACAGAAACAAGTAGGTACTGTAATTGGACGGCCGCGAATATTTTGTTGGCCGGTTCGGATCCATTCGTGCAGCCTTCTAATACATATGGTGTATATATATATACATGGTGTATATATATTTTTATTTTATTTGATTTTTTTCTCATTCTCATTCTATTTACTTAAGTTCAAATACATATTTTCACGCTAGAATTCGTCTAAAATTTCGGAGATTTATTTTTTCGCATTAGTTTTATTTGCGCTGGGAATGTGATGCCAAGTTTCTTCTTTCATCCCTATCTTCATCTTCATCTACGGATATTTATTCAGCATGACCAGTCAGACATTGGCGCTTGCTGCCTGCAACAATTCGCTATGGAAGCGTTAAATAAATCGTAATTTTTTCATGCGCCAGCCACATGCATTTGAGATGAATTGAATGAAAGTAGATGCGTAAGTAAATGCACATTGGATTAAGTGTTAGTAAAAACAAGTAAGGAAGCCTAAGTTCGAGTGGAATCGAACATTAGATACTCAGCTGTATGCTTTCATTGTTTGTTTGCGTTTGATGGAAACACGAAGTAGGTACTTTCTATAAAGCAAGTGCTGCATAAAGTCGGCGTAGCCACGTCCATTTTCAACATTTTTATCAGTCATCCAACTAAGCAGATGAATATTATTCTTTGTGCAAAATTTCAATCCTTTATGACTTCTAGTTACGAAGATGTCACGTTACAAATTTCCAAAGGGTGTTCCAGAAATATCTTTGTTAAAAAGTAGGCGTGGTCATAAACCGATTTCAATAAATTTTTGCGTGTCTATTAACACAAGATATAAAAGTGTATAAACCAAGTTTCGTCATAATATCTCAATTATTTGTCGAGTTATAGGCTAAGAAATCTCGTATATTCCTGTTTCTAAAAAGAGGCGGTGCCACGCCCATTTTCCAAAATTTTTGTGGTTTTCGTTTTATGTCCGCAGTTGGACTCCTGCTATAAAATTTCAATGATATATCTTTATATTTGACAGAGATATCGCTTAAAATGTTTTTATTAGGCCACTTTATAATACCCATATTTAAAAGTGGGCGTGGTCGTCAACCGATTTCGCTAAAATTTTTAACATGTATTACCACAAGTAATAAAAGTGTACACACCAAGTTTCGTCATTATATATCAATTATTTGTCGAGTTATGGGCTCAGAAATCTCGTATATTCCAGCTTCTAAAAAGAGGCGGTGCCACGCCCATTTTCCAAAATTTTTACGGTTTTTGTCTTATGTTCGTAGTTAGACTCCTTCCATAAAATTTTAATGATATATCTTTATATTTGACAGAGATATCGCTTAAAATGTTTTTATTAGGTCACTTTATAAGACCCATATATAAAAGTGGGCGTGCTCGTCAACCGATTTTGGAAATTTTTCGTCCAAACATTTGCCTAAGTACATATATCACGCGTACTAAATTTCATTGATATATCTTCAATGGTTTCTGAGTTATGACTCAGAAAACTTTCAATATTTGCCCCTTAATAAGTGGGCGTGGCACCGCCCATTTTCCTAAGTTTTTGTGCTTTTTGTTTTATGTACATAGCTGGACTCATGCCACAAAATTTCAGTGATAGATCTTTATATTTGACAGAGATATCGCTTAAAATGTTTTTATTAGGCCCCTTTATAGTTCCCATATATAAAAGTGGGCGTGGCCGTCAACCGATTTTGGCAGTTTTCCGTCAAAACATTTGTTTAAGTAAGTAAATCACGCATACCAAATTTCATCGATATATCTTCAACAGTTTTTGAGTTATGACTCATAAAGCTTTCAATGTTTGCTCCTTAATAAGTGGGCGTGGCACCGCCCATTTTCCAAAATTCCATCAAATTTCTTCTTAGGGGCCTGAGCTCAACACGTGGATAAAATTTCATCACTCTAGCTATATTAGTGGCTGAGATACCAGATTTCCGATTTTTTCTATATAGCAAAAGTGGGCGTGGTCATGGTCCGATTTCGCCCATTTTCAATACCAACCGTCCCAGTGTCGATACCAACTTGCATTTCAAATTTCATCAAAATATCTCAATTTTTGCGCGAGTTAGAGTGTTTACAGACGGACGGACGGACAGACGGACAGACGGACAGACGGACGGACGGACGGACGGACGGACATGGCTCAATCGATTTCTCTTTTCACCCTGATCATTTTGATATATATAAGTCTATATCTATCTCGATTATTTCATTCTGTTACAATCCACCGTTATGTGATTAAAACTATATTACTCTGTGTACTAGTACAGCTGAGTATAAAAAAAGGAAAGGAAAGAAAAGTGGAAGAAATATTTCTCAAAAGAAAAATAAGCGAGAGAGGCAAGTTTTCGGGTGTAAAGTAAAAGACAAACATTGCTGATATCGAATATCTAAGAAAATGAAGAAAAAACCAAGTCAATACTCGTATTGGACTTTATGTTTGTAAAAAGTTTTTTTTTTGTATGCGTTCGCCAACAAATATCCTGTTGAAGTTGCACTTTTCGCTTTGTGTTTATGCCGTTGGCGTACCTACATAATACAATAATACTCATATCATAAGTTAAAGCTAAAGTCTAATCTCATTGCGCTAAGGCTGATTTTGTTTTATTTTTGCTTTACATTTATTTTTCTAAGCATGATATAAGAAGCTTGCATGTAGAATAATGGCAAGTTTGGGTCGTTCCGTTCGAGAGGTTTTTCTTTTCAAGCTGAATAAAATATTTAAGTAATTTATAGTGAAAATTATTGTGGTTCTTTAGGTTGGCTTCAGCCGGGCTCAATCAACGCACAGGGCATCATTTTGATGCAGGTACTCATGGACCAAATAATACCTGTTCTCACGGTTCATCATCAGTTCGAACCAATTTTGGTTTCCTCGATAAACCTTCTGAGGTCGGTTATTGTTACGGCTCATCGTCCTTTTCGACACATTTCGTTCCTTGGATGAACCTGTTAAGGTCGGCTAGGGTGCAACTGGATAAGTCTTTTTGGCTTTGGAATTCAAAGCCACCAAGGGCTTTGTGTCTAATAAGAGACAGTGGCGGACATTCGCACAGGAAGTGTATGATCGATCCGTCGCTGCTGTCTTAGTTGTAGCTTCTGTATCTAATGTTGAATGGGATTCCCATCTGCTCGGCTTCTTTTCCGAATGGCCAGTGTTCCGTAATAGTGGCTGTAATTCTGAAGATTTCTTTTCTTAATCTGCTATTATTGTATATACTTTTTGTTATGTTGTAGCCTGCAAAGATCCGCTTCGTGATCTTGCATGTTGCTGTAGATTTATAGCGAAGTATGGCCAGTTCCTTTGTTATGGTTGTTTCTTTTAACAGCTGTTAGAGGGCAGCCTAGCGTGTTGCCGCTCTTGATAGGTGCATAGACGCACCGGCTTTAGTCAGTTTGTCTGCCATCGCGTTGCCCTCAATATTCCTGTAACCAATACTCCAAATGCGCAATATGACCACGACTTCCTTCAACAGCAATTTTGCAGCTTCTCACGGTCATGGATGTTGTTATGGGGAAATGAGTGCCATAAGCGCTGCTTGACTAGCTGACTATATATTTAACTCGCGTCACCTAACTGTACTTTTCAAGAAAAGCTCGCAGCCCCACTCTATACTTAGAAACCTTGCTTGGAATATGCTGGCAGAGTTTGGCAGCCAGAAAGAGAGCGAGATGTTTGATTAATCAAACCGCCAAACCCACACGTGAGTCTATTTTAGACCCGTCTGTGTACATCGAGATTGTTTCCTTCTTCCGCACGCTATCTCTTCTCCATTCCCTTCTCGATTGTAACCGCACCTTGGACCTCCTGCTAAAGTCCAGCGTTGTCGGGAGGTAGTCTGATATCGTCCGCATACCGGGAAGCATATTTAGAATATTACTGTGACCCAGACCTGTTAAGTAATGATTACTAATCGTAATGAGTAGTAATTTAAATACTTTGGTTTTAGTGTAAAGTAATCAATTCTTTTCAAGTACAATTACGTTTTATCAATTAGTACTCGAGTACAACTACTTGTAATTGAATAGTAATTGGAATTACCATCAATTACCAAAAGTAATTGAAAGGAGTTGAAAGTAGTTGACAAAGTAGTTGAAGTACCTTTGCCAATTACTTTCAATTATTTTCAATTCCTTTCAAGTTCTTGATACCATTTTTATGTATTTCAAATATTTTTGTATTTTTATTTATTTAATTTCATTTTATATAAATAAAGCGGAATAATTTAATGCTTATTTTAAAAATAAACTAGGTAAATATAAATAATTAATAGGTTGTTCAAACTCAATTTTTATTTTTACGAACAAATTTTTATAGTTAGCCTTCATAATGACCAACTTCTCGAATGAGAAGTCAGTCATGGACTGTCTTCTGGGGCTGTTGATAATGCCCGCAAAAGAAAACTGGCGCGGATGAGGGCAAAGGGGTATTAAATTTTATATACGCCTCCCTCAGATAACAATATTTGTTTAAAGAGTCTTCGGCGGTGGAATCATCGTTCAGAGATAGCTGTAATATTGGTTCGATATTGCAGCTGCCACATCTTCTGTTGACTCTAACCGAGCTGACGGAGTAACGGTATCTCCATCTGTAAAGAAATGTACAAACAAATTACAAACAATATTTGCAATTTTTGGAATCTTCATACCGCCGGAATCGTAGTCAAATAACGCATCATAATCGTTTCGTTTTAATTTATTTTCAAAATTAAACGAAAGATTATCCTTACTAAGAGACTCAGTAATGCTCTGAATGACGATCCGGTTCACTCGCTCGACTGTCATGGCCGGATTTGTGCGTTGTAATACTTTGATCCACTTATTTTTGATACCTGGAGTCAAAACCGCTGCAGCTACTGCAATATTCGCTTCTGGTGCTAGAAGAAAATATGGCTCAAACCTTTCCCTCAATTTTTTTTTTCCAAATTTATGACGAGCGAGCGGAATATAACGAATTCATTATTTTCGCTAAATTTAATTAGCTTATTGCTCAACGTTATGAGAGTCGGTATAAGGAAGCCATATTTAACTTCTTTGTGCCCCTGCATTTATAAAAGCGCATTAGCAATTTCGACAATATGTAAAGTTCATTTAGGTTGTCATAAAAAAGCTACCACTTGGTAAAAAATAAAATGAGCGTTAAATTATTCCGCTTTATTTATATAAAATGAAATGAAATAAATAAAAATACAAAAATTTTTGAAATACATAAAAATGGTATCAAGTACTTGAAAGGAATTGAAAATAATTGAAAGTAATTGGCAAAAGTACTTCAACTACTTTGTCAACTACTTTCAACTCCTTTCAATTACTTTTGGTAATTGATGGTAATTCCAATTACTATTCAATTACAAGTAGTTGTACTCGAGTACTAATTGAATCTCAGCTGAAAAGCAATTACTATTTAATTACAAATACTTTATGAAGTAATTGTATTGAGTAGTAATTGTACTTGAAATTAAACAGGTCTGCTGTGACCATATTGCCTGCCAGTCCAGCAGCCCCACGTCTTTAGAGGGAATTGGCTTATTGGCTTCATATAATATAGCACCTTTAAAGGCTCATCAAAGCATTTTACTAACTCTAGAATTGATAGTTGCATATTAATAAGTTTAGTGGGAGGATGATGATAAGTAAACTAGCATATGAAGTGTAAAATGTGAAGAAGAAAATGGCAAGTACTACATTAGTTGAGAAGTCATGAGCCGCATGTGGGCGAATGTGCATATATAAAGATGCTCATTCTCCAATAAAATGATAAAATTTCAAGAGCTGCGGCATCAATGCGTGAGAAAATTTTTATCAAATTCGAGATTGAAAAAAAATATTACGGTATTCTGGTATGCTGGCACACCAGGGATAGCATCCCTTCGCATCTCTTTTGCTCTAGTTTCTTATCAAACTAAACTATCAAAACAAACGATTAAGATTTTTTTTCTCTTCAATAAAATAAATAACAAATTTCCTTTTAGCCCTCAGTCCTGAATTTTCCTTTTTTTCAATTACAACGGAAGTTATCATGAACGTAATCACAAATTGAATTGAATTAACCCTTAAATGCATGGCGTACCATATATGGTACGAGCATTTATTTCTTAATATATCGGACAAATTAATATGTATAACATAGCAGGATAATTTAAGTTGGAGCTATAAAATCTAGCTTTTATTTGAATAGTGTCGAAGCTTGCTGAGTTTCATATTCAGTTGACAGTGGGCAGTTCAATTGGTCAAACCAAAATTTTGAGAAATATTCTAAATGTGATATTCATTCGTCAATAAAACCTAGTTTATTTTATTTTATGGTATATAAATATTACAGATGAGTATATTGGTCCTTTTTATATACATATAAAGTAAATTGTGATTAAATACGATCGTTTCTTATTTTTTGTTGCCTTTTTGCGTATGTACCATATATGGTACTTCATGCATCTAAGCCATATATTTTACCCAGCGCTTGCTGGTTTACATGTAATTTGTGTGCGGATATGGATCACATAATGATTGAAGGAAAGAGGCATAATACAGACAATGCATAAAGTGTGCTATCTAATGATTTTGAGGTATGTAGATGTACCCAAATATAGAAATGGGTCCATTTATAAAGGGTAATTCACGCATGAATTAGATGAACTAATAAATGAAACACCAAAACCGCTTCATATTAGAAATCAAGCCGGAAACGAGTATGCACTATTGGATGAAGATTATAAATTTTTCTTCTTAATTGCGCGTAAACATCTAGGCAATTTTAGCCGAGATCAATAAAGCGCACCAGTCGTTTCTGTTTCGTGCTACCGCGCCAATTGGAAATACCAAGGGAGGACGAGTCAGTCTTCACCTGATCTTCCCAGTGAAGTGGAGGTCGCCCTCTTCTTCTGCGTTTAGCGGGTTTCGATAGAAATACTTTCTGGGTTTGAGCACTTTCATCCATTCACAGACATGACCTGCCCAACGCAGCGGTTGGATTTTTTTTTGCTGAAAAATGTACAGCTCGTCATTACATCTCCGTCGGTACTCGCCCTCGCTAACGCGCAAAGGTCAATAAATCTTCCGAAGAACTTTTCTCTCGAATACTCCAAGTACCATCTCATCTGATTTTGATATTGTCCATGCTTCTGAGCCGTACATGAGGACTGGAACAATAAGAGTCTTGCAGAGCGTGATTTTTGTTCGTGGAGGGAGGACTTTTCTTTTCAAATGCTTACTTAATCCAAAGCAGCATTTATTCGTTAGAATGATTAGTTGGATTTTCGTGCTTGCATTATTTTTAGAGTTAACGCTGGTTCCCAAACAGACGAAACCCGTTAGACCGTTCAATATTTCGAATTGGTAACTGTCAACCGTGAAGTGGCTGCCAAGACATAATTGAGCTGACTCTGTGTGTGATGACAGGAGGTACTTCGCTTTGTCGTCGTTAACCGCCAAACCCATTTTCTTAGATTTATATTTGGAACGATTTTCCGTCATCCCTTGTCAATTTTGCTGTTGAGATTTTCATAGCCTCTTTGTCCAGCTTGGAGAAGACAGAACGAACAGCACGAGTGTTAGTGCCCATGATGTCAATATCATCGACGTACACACGCAGTTGCACACTCTTGTAATACAAAAATGCTTCCATGTGTTTAAGTTCTGCAGCTCGAATTATCTTTTCCAGCATCAAGTTGAAGAAATCACACGAAAGGGGGTCACCTTTCATGAAACATCGGAGAGGTCCTTTCGAGCCGTTCGAGGCCAAACGATGTTTTACACAAGGTGAATGACGGAGCTGGTGGTGTTAGTCAACGTCATTTGGCATATCCATATAAGTTTTGCAGGGAAGCCATCTCATTTTAATTAACTAACAGAAATTTGCCTACAAAAATAATATTGGTCTCAATGCATAGTGTACCATATATGGTACAATTAGAAAAACACCAAAATTCAGCTTTTCCTGGAAAACCGCGCATTTAATCGAAAAATTAGTGTCTATTTCGTGTTTAGTAGGTAATTTTACGTAGGGGGCGTCACGTGTCAATATTGAGGGCTGACCTCATGCATTTAAGGGTTAACTCAATCTTGCAGCAATTAAGTTAGGATAATTGCCAACTATTCTTCTAGTCTAAAAATTCTTCTATACATACAAACATAAATATAACTTCTCGATTTAAGCTGAGCGTAAATTTAATATAAAACGTTAATTAAAATATACATATATTTAACCGCAATCAAACTAACCAACCATCCCTTCAAGTCAAGTCACCCCTTCGTGTGTAAATATACGAGGCTTGCTGCATACCTAGTCAAGTGCCTACGAACGCTTGTAAACTTGTGCTCATATTACATGAGTGTTCATCTACTATGTATGAAAGTACAAGTGTTTGTATATATGTAAGTGTATCTTTTTATAAATATATACAAAAGTAAAGCAGTTAAAAAGTATGCGCGAACAAATTGTGTTTTGCTTGTGGTGTAGACAGACGACAGTCGACAAATATTTACCCCAAGGATGCAGACGCGGAAGCCAAGCCAAAAGCCCCTCTCACTACACAAAACACTGCGGTACGTACATATGTATGTAGAAATATTATGTACTTATGTACGTAGGTAAATATGTATTTATTATGTGGCGTGCAAATAAAAATAAGTCAGTTAAACTTCAGTCTGTTATATGCGTATGAGTATTTATGTAGATCGCAACAGAAAATGAATTTATATTGCTGCAACAACAACAAATCGCGACATAATCAACAACGAAACACTCTTGGCTTGTTGCAAAATGGCAAGCAACTTTCTTATTTACATATATGTATGTGATTGTGTGAAGAAGTTCTTGCTGTTCCTGCTCACAATAAAAACAAAATACAAAATACCAATAATTTTATTTACATAAGAAATTTTTGCGAGATGTAAAGTTAATCTAATAAGCTTGATGTTTATGCAAAGCAGATATTGTAAGAAGGTAGGTATAAACTGCGTCGGTTGCACTTGTGACACGCATGCAAATATCTTTTTATAGGAAAAAAACTTTAGTTGTAAGGAGAAAGATGTGTTTCAGATGTGCGTTTGGTCATACTACAACTCAAAGTCGCAATGTAATGCTCGAAAGTAAGTTTACGCTAGGGACGTTTTTTGAAATTATATTTGAAGTATTTTTGCCACCGCATATTTTCGCCAATGAGCCTAAATCTGTACAGAGATTATATCTGAGCCAGAGCACTTCCATAAATTCACATGACATTGCCTAGCCTCCCACATCAATTACGGATACTTACAGCAACTTATTCTTCCGCGGACCATTAATGAAATAACCATAGTTATCAACAGACGCAGTACGTTTTATAAAGACATTGGTGAAGCCTTTCAAAGCCGACTGAGAGTAATAATGCGACCATGACTTACTTACAGCCCGGGTACAACCCACTTCCCGATGGTAGCTTGACGGTTTTGATACTACGACTCACGACTAAACCACAGAAAAGTAAACGTAAAAGTAAAAGTAAAAGCAAAAGTAAAAGTAAAAGTAAAAGTAAAAGTAAAAGTAAAAGTAAAAGTAAAAGTAAAAGTAAAAGTAAAAGTAAAAGTAAAAGTAAAAGTAAAAGTAAAAGTAAAAGTAAAAGTAAAAGTAAAAGTAAAATTAAAGTAAAAGTAAAAGTAAAAGTAAAAGCAAAAGTAAAAGTAAAAGTAAAAGTAAAATTAAAGTAAAAGTAAAAGTAAAAGTAAAAGTAAAAGTAAAAGAAAAAGAAAAGTAAAATTAGAAGTAAAGGAAAAAGAAAAGCAAAATTAAATGTAAAAGTAAAAGTAAAAATAAAAATAAAGTAAAATAAAAGTAAAAGTAAAAGAAAAGCAAAAGTAAAAATAAAATTAAAAGTAAAAGTAAGAGTAAAAGTAAAAGTAAAAGCAAAAGTAAAAGTAAAAGTAAAAGTAAAAGTAAAAGTAAAAGTGAAAGTAAAAGTAAAAGTAAAAGTGAAAGTAAAAGTAAAAGTAAAAGTAAAAGTAAAAGTAAAAGTAAAAGTAAAAGTAAAAGTAAAAGTGAAAGTGAAAGTAAAAGTAAAAGTAAAAGTAAAAGTAAAAGTAAAAGTAAAAGTAAAAGTAAAAGTAAAAGTAAAGGTAAAAGTAAAAGTAAACGTGAAAGTAAAAGTAAAAGTAAAAGTAAAAGTAAAAGTAAAAGTAAAAGTAAAATTAAAGTAAAAGTAAAAGTAAAAGTAAAAGAAAAAGAAAAGTAAAATTAGAAGTAAAGGAAAAAGAAAAGCAAAATTAAATGCAAAAGTAAAAGTAAAAATAAAAATAAAGTAAAATAAAAGTAAAAGTAAAAGAAAAGCAAAAGTAAAAATAAAATTAAAAGTAAAAGTAAGAGTAAAAGTAAAAGTAAAAGTAAAAGTAAAAGCAAAAGTAAAAGTAAAAGTAAAAGTAAAAGTAAAAGTAAAAGTAAAAGCAAAAGTAAAAGTAAAAGTAAAAGTAAAAGTAAAAGTAAAAGTAAAAGTGAAAGTAAAAGTAAAAGTAAAAGTGAAAGTAAAAGTAAAAGTAAAAGTAAAAGTAAAAGTAAAAGTAAAAGTAAAAGTAAAAGTGAAAGTGAAAGTAAAAGTAAAAGTAAAAGTAAAAGTAAAAGTAAAAGTAAAAGTAAAAGTAAAAGTAAAAGTAAAAGTAAAAGTAAAAGTAAAAGTAAAAGTAAAAGTAAACGTGAAAGTAAAAGTAAAAGTAAAAGTAAAAGTAAAAGTAAAAGTGAAAGTAAAAGTAAAAGTAAAAGTAAAAGTAAAAGTAAAAGTAAAAGTAAAAGTAAAAGTAAAAGTAAAAGTAAAAGTAAAAGTAAAAGTAAAAGTAAAATAAAAGTAAAAGTAAAAGTAAAAGTAAAAGTAAAAGTAAAAGTAAAAGTAAAAGTAAAAGTAAAAGTAAAAGTAAAGGTAAAAGTAAAAGTAGAAGTAAAATTAAAAGTAAAAAGAATGGAGAATGAGCAATTGAGAAACCAGGGCAGGTATTGGGCGTGGGACCTTACTGTTGAGTTGAAATATTTAGCTGCCTCTCAGCAGAGGCGGTCGCTTCATACAAGCCGAGAAGCCCGGCTTGCGTACACATTTTCGTTCATTTCATACGAAATTCTTTAAACTCTGGTTATTTTACGTTTTAAATGTGTTTACTATTTAAGTTCTCAATAATATAGCCCCCACTGTAACATGCCCCTAAAAGCCTGCTAAGAAAATAGCGCAAATACACCACCAATCCACCTCACAATGTGTATTTTGATTGTACAGCCAATCACAGCGCAGTGAGCATGCTTCAACGTTTCCACACATTAGCTTTTACGTGGCTTTCAAAACAGAATAACATAACTTGTTTTCTCGCTTTCGCTAAGGAGAAACCAATTGCTTATTTTCAGACTTAAATTGAAAATAAAAACTAGCAAAGCACTTTTTTTATTTTTCACATCAAATTTGTATGCGAATATGAAGCTGGCTTCGGCATTCAAAAGTTCAGTATTCACAGCCATATGCATATTTGATTTGATTTTCGTTTGCATGTAGGTACATACTTATGCACATAATTTCTTACATCTGCATGTGCATGCAAACATAAATATCAAATACCAGATTATAAAAGGGTTGATTGTGATTTTTGGCGACTATTGGCACAATATCAAGATTTTAAAAAGCGGTGGAAATCAAATTGGACCTCAGTTCTTCAAACACTAAACCCTAACACCCATTTTTTAGGCAATAAGCAAATACACTTGCTACTGCTGAAATTTCCGTCGGTAGGTATAAGGAAACTAAAAATACCTCTGCGCATTCGTGTAAGATTTCCCTAGCGCACGTTTTTATATTTAAGAATTATGTAAATACGAATTTTTTTATTTTAAAAATGTTCAGAGTAAAATTGCAAAATCAAGAAAAAACAATTTTAATTTAAAAATGTTTATTTTTACTTTAAGCACTATGAGATTTTGAAGAAAAACTTTCGTTTTTATTCCATTAATTTTAATTTTTAATTTAAACATGTTTCTTTTTAGATCCTAAATACATTTTAATTTAAAAAAAATTAATTTTTAATTTAAAAATTTTCATTTATAAAATAAAAATGACTTGGTTTAAAACGTGCATTATAAAAGAAAAATTTTATTTTTGATTCCTTTTCTCTGAGTATACAAACAAAAAAATGTGTATCAGGAAAACAAAAATAACAAATACATATGAAAAAAACAGAAACAAAATAAACGAGAAAAAACGATCTTCAAATACCCGAATTGTTCAAATGCCCGTACAAACATACGCGTAATAAACAAACAAACGAGCGTTCGAGCATTGAAAAGCATTTATTCGGGCCACTCGAAAATGTTAAAAAGAAATCGAGAACTCTAAATCAAAATCAATGACGGAACGCAATCAGACTTTTAAATAATACAGCAAAGGAAATTACATAAATGGCTAATGGTTATGCTTCACACATAGGCTTGCCCAGGCAATTTATGCTAGGTCCGCCACTGCCTCTCAGTACTGACGTTATTGAGTTCCGAGAGGCTATCGAGGAAAGGTTTGCCCAGGAGCTCCATTCTGCCTAGGCAGTGCGAAAGACACTCGCATAGTAGGTGCTCCACCGTCTTCTCCGTCCCAGGAAGACTTCCGCCGCGACACAAGGTGTTATGGTCTAATCACAGAAATGTCCCTGCTGCCCATCTTTAGAATGGCTAAGGATCGCATCTCATTGTATGAAGGCCACATATATCTGCAGATTTTATTTTAATTTCCACGGCACGTTTCCTGAAAAATTTAGCTTTACCTTCCTCCCGAATTTACACGGAAAAGTAATCGGATTATAAGGAAATCAAGTTTCGACAGTGCTGCACGAATTTCGGGATGAGCGCTGACATTATAATTCTTACTCCTAGCATGTGGATGTTTACTTATACATAGATTTACATATGTATATGGCTTGATGTTTTGATTGAAATAAAAATTTTAAATAAAATCAACTGAGGTGATATTTTTTTGTTTGAAACAATCTGTAAAAGTTTGTCAAAAAGTACTTGCATGTACATTGATAAGTACTTTTACTTGTACTTATTTGATACTTATTAACAGTATATACTGAGTATTTTACAGGTCTGATGGACACCAACATATCTTTGCATTTATATTTATAAAAGTATTAACTATAGTATAGGCACAAATATAAGCATACTTTATACATATTTTTATACTCAGCTGTACTAGTACACAGAGTATAATAGTTTTGATTTCATAACGGTGGATTGTAACATAAAGAAATAATCGAGATAGATATAGACTTATATATATCAAAATGATCAGGGTGAAAAGAGAAATCGATTGAGACATGTCCGTCCGTCCGTCCGTCCGTCCGTCCGTCCGTACGCACGATAACTCGCGTAAAAATTGAGATATTTTGATGAAATTTGAAATGCAAGTTGGTATCGAGACTGGGACGGTTGGTATTGAAAATGAGCGAAATCGGACCATGGCCACGCCCACTTTTCCTATATAGAAAAAATCGGAAATTTGGTATCTCTGTCACTAATATAGATGGAGCGATGAAATTTTACCCACGTGTTGAGCTCAGGCCCCTATGAAGAAATTTGATGAAATTTTGGAAAATGGGCGGTGCCACGCCCACTTATTAAGGGTCAAACATTGAAAGTTTTATATGTCATAACTCAGAAACCATTGAAGATATATCGATGATATTTGGTATGCGTGATATACTTACTTAGGCAAATGTTTGGAATAAAAATTGCCAAAATCGGTAGACGACCACGCCCACTTTTATATATGGGTATTATGAAGTGACCCAATAAAAATATTTTAAGCTATATCTCTGTCAAATATAAAGATATATCATTGAAATTTTATGGCAGGAGACCACCTGCGGACATAAAACTAAAAACACAAAAATTTTGGAAAATGGGCGTGGCAACGCCTCTTTTTAGAAGCAGGGATATACGAGATTTCTGAGCCCATAACTCGATAAATAATTGATATATAATGATGAAACTTGGTGTATACACTTTCATTACTTGTGGTAATACACGTTCAAAATTTTACCGAAATTGGTTGACGGCCACGCCCACTTTTATATATGGGAACTATTAAGGGGCCTAATAAGAACATTTTAAGCGATATCTTTGTCAAATATAAAGATAATTCATTGAAATTTTGTGACATGAGTTCCACAATAGACCGGAAACAAAAAATATAAAAATTTTGGAAAATGGGCGTGGCACCGCCTCTTTTTAGATAAAGGGATATACGAGATTTCTTAGCCTATAACTCGACAAATAATTGAGATATTATGACGATACTTGGTTTATACATTTTTATAACTTGTGTTAATAGACACGCAAAAATTTATTCAAATCGGTTTATGACCACGCCTACTTTTTAACAGAGATATTTCTGGAACACCCTTTAGGAATTTGCAACGTGACATCGTTGTAACTAGAAGTCATAAAGGAATGAAATTTTGTACAAAGAATAATATTCATATGCTTAGTTGGATGGCTGATAGAAATTTTGAAAATGGGCGTGGCTGCGCCCACTTTATGCGGCACTCGCTTTATATAAAATACGCCGTGTTTCCATCAAACGCAAACAAACAATGAAAGCATACAGCTGAGTATCTAATGTTCGATTCCACTCGAACTTAGGCTTCCTTACTTGTTATATACCTATGTTTGTACATATATGTATTTGGCTTCAGCTTTGCACTTTGCCCTCTGGCACTGTTTTAATGAACAAGCCGCTGATAAAAAGCTTAAGAGTTCGATTGCAATGTCACTTAAATGTATGTTTGTACATATGTATGTATGTTTGAATGTATGTACAATAAATATGTAGGTATATGCGTTCCTTGCATATTCGGTTCACGCAGCGTTGCGCCCATTTCCATAAACTTTTATAGTAATAATCTCAGCGATTTGCTCTAATTCAATTGCGCGCTGTCGCCTCATTTTTTCATGTTTTTTTTCCTTCTTTGCTCGCGTTAGCTCATTGAATTCGAGTTGGGGATTACTTTTTTATTTTGCTTTCCTTTAGTTCATTTAAGTTCAGTTGTTGATTGCTTTTTTCTTATTCTTTTTATTTTATGTTTCTTTTTTTATGTTTTATCTTCGTTGCTGTTGATTATAATTTGAAATGAGAAAAAAGCTTAGCGAGTTGCAAATGAATTTTTATTGATATTTTGCTGAGCTGTGAGCAGAAGCGCTAGTAGTGGAAAAGGGAGTGCGAGTGTATAGGAATTGTTGCTTACTATGTTTATGATTCATTTTTAATATTAACTCATGAAAATTTATTTCTACGCCAATTAAAGCAGCTGATGTGAATGGTTACTTGGAAATAGTTAGTTTTTGCTGCTTTTTATATTGAGAATTTCTTCATAATTGCGCTGTATCTGAAAAAATATTAGCTTGGCAGCTCTAGAATACTTTCGCACACGCTTAATCTAAAGGAAAATATATGTTTTCGTTTTAAATGGAAGAGATCTCTCTCATCAAACTTAATTTTCTTTCAATGCAAAGTACTTTTTGAAAAAAAAAAAATATCTTTAAATGCGATTATTTTTTTTTTTAACAAAAATCAGATTTTTGTGACCTTTGGAAGTAATATCTAACACAAAGGCTTGCTTACAGCTACTAGTTAGGTACTAGGACAATTATCCGTATTTGTCCAAATCCTTTTTTTTTATTTTACAAATAAACTAATTGGCTATAATACCAAGCAATTTAATACGGACTAGTATCGCCGGTGGTCGAAATTCGACCATGCAATTTATTTTTTCAACTTTGTACAAAAATTATTCTTTTTCGCGGAGATAAGCAACACTTTCCAAATTCCAGTTGTACCGCAACACTGATTTGCCCTTTTGATCACGGTCCGACGCGAAATGATGGTCAAAATCAAGGCAGATCTAGGAAGGTAGGCCCGGTGAGCGCTTTTAAATTAAAGCGACTTTTCAACTGTGTTTACGATATTTGTAAACACGTTTACGATATCTATTTATCTTAACCATCTATCTTATTTATTAATTATAAAGAAATTAAATAATTTATAGAAAAAATTATATGCCTATGCACTGCTCCTGACCCATACGAACACATCCATATCAATTTTATGTGGATATGAGTATGTTAAATGTGCAAAACAGCCTGGCAATTGTTTGAATGGAAAAATTTTTGGCTATTAATATATAGATAGTGGGCACATTTGCCAACGAGGCAAAAACGAAGTAAATCAAAAATGGTACAAACCTAAAAACTTTATTTATTAATTATAAAGAAATTAAATAATATATAGAAAAAATTATATGCCTATGCACTGCTCCTGACCCATAAGAACACATCCATATCAATTTTATGTGGATATGAGTATGTTAAATGTGCAAAACAGCCTGGCAATTGTTTGTATGGGAAAAATGTTAGCCTATTAATATATAGATAGTGGGCACATTTGTCAACCAAGCAAAAACGAAGTAAATCAAAAATGGTACAAAACTAAAAACTTTATTTATTAATTATAAAGAAATTAAATTATTTATAGAAAAAATTATATGCCTATGCACTGCTCCTGACTCATACGAACACATCCATATCAATTTTATGTGGATATGAGTATGTTAAATGTGCAAAACAGCCTGGCAATTGTTTGTATGGGAAAAATGTTAGCCTATTAATATATAGATAGTGGGCACATTTGTCAACCAAGCAAAAACGAAGTAAATCAAAAATGGTACAAAACTAAAAACTTTATTTATTAATTATAAAGAAATTAAATTATTTATAGAAAAAATTATATGCCTTTGCACTGCTCCTGACTCATACGAACACATCCATATCAATTTTATGTGGATATGAGTATGTTAAATGTGCAAAACAGCCTGGCAATTGTTTGAATGGAAAAATTTTTGGCTATTAATATATAGATAGTGGGCACATTTGCCAACGAGGCAAAAACGAAGTAAATCAAAAATGGTACAAACCTAAAAACTTTATTTATTAATTATAAAGAAATTAAATAATATATAGAAAAAATTATATGCCTATGCACTGCTCCTGACCCATACGAACACATCCATATCAATTTTATGTGGATATGAGTATGTTAAATGTGCAAAACAGCCTGGCAATTGTTTGTATGGAAAAAATGTTAGCCTATTAATATATAGATAATGGGCACATTGCCAACGAAGCAAAAACGAAGTAAATCAAAAATGGTACAAACCTAAAAACTTTATTTATTAATTATAAAGAAATTAAATAATATATAGAAAAAATTATATGCCTATGCACTGCTCCTGACCCATACGAACACATCCATATCAATTTTATGTGGATATGAGTATGTTAAATGTGCAAAACAGCCTGGCAATTGTTTGTATGGAAAAAATGTTAGCCTATTAATATATAGATAATGGGCACATTGCCAACGAAGCAAAAACGAAGTAAATCAAAAATGGTACAAAACTAAAAACTTTATTTATTAATTATAAAGAAATTAAATAATTTATAGAAAAAATTATATGCCTATGCACTGCTCCTCACTCATACGAACACATCCATATCAATTTTATGTGGATATGAGTATGTTAAATGTGCAAAACAGCCTGGCAATTGTTTGTATGGAAAAAATGTTAGCCTATTAATATATAGATAATGGGCACATTGCCAACGAAGCAAAAACGAAGTAAATCAAAAATGGTACAAAACTAAAAACTTTATTTATTAATTATAAAGAAATTAAATAATTTATAGAAAAAATTATATGCCTATGCACTGCTCCTGACCCATACGAACACATCCATATCAATTTTATGTGGATATGAGTATGTTAAATGTGCAAAACAGCCTGGCAATTGTTTGTATGGAAAAAATGTTAGCCTATTAATATATAGATAATGGGCACATTGCCAACGAAGCAAAAACGAAGTAAATCAAAAATGGTACAAAACTAAAAACTTTATTTATTAATTATAAAGAAATTAAATAATTTATAGAAAAAATTATATGCCTATGCACTGCTCCTCACTCATACGAACACATCCATATCAATTTTATGTGGATATGAGTATGTTAAATGTGCAAAACAGCCTGGCAATTGTTTGTATGGAAAAAATGTTAGCCTATTAATATATAGATAATGGGCACATTGCCAACGAAGCAAAAACGAAGTAAATCAAAAATGGTACAAAACTAAAAACTTTATTTATTAATTATAAAGAAATTAAATAATTTATAGAAAAAATTATATGCCTATGCACTGCTCCGCACTCATACGAACACATCCATATCAATTTTATGTAGATGTGAGTATGTTAAATGTGCAAAACAGCCTGGCAATTGTTTGTATGGAAAAAATGTTAGCCTATTAATATATAGATAATGGGCACATTGCCAACGAAGCAAAAACGAAGTAAATCAAAAATGGTACAAAACTAAAAACTTTATTTATTAATTATAAAGAAATTAAATAATTTATAGAAAAAATTATATGCCTATGCACTGCTCCTCACTCATACGAACACATCCATATCAATTTTATGTAGATGTGAGTATGTTAAATGTGCAAAACAGCCTGGCAATTGTTTGTATGGAAAAAATGTTAGCCTATTAATATATAGATAATGGGCACATTGCCAACGAAGCAAAAACGAAGTAAATCAAAAATGGTACAAACCTAAAAACTTTATTTATTAATTATAAAGAAATTAAATAATATATAGAAAAAATTATATGCCTATGCACTGCTCCTGACCCATACGAACACATCCATATCAATTTTATGTGGATATGAGTATGTTAAATGTGCAAAACAGCCTGGCAATTGTTTGTATGGAAAAAATGTTAGCCTGTTAATATATAGATAATGGGCACATTGCCAACGAAGCAAAAACGAAGTAAATCAAAAATGGTACAAAACTAAAAACTTTATTTATTAATTATAAAGAAATTAAATAATTTATAGAAAAAATTATATGCCTATGCACTGCTCCTCACTCATACGAACACATCCATATCAATTTTATGTAGATGTGAGTATGTTAAATGTGCAAAACAGCCTGGCAATTGTTTGTATGGAAAAAATGTTAGCCTATTAATATATAGATAATGGGCACATTGCCAACGAAGCAAAAACGAAGTAAATCAAAAATGGTACAAAACTAAAAATATTATTTATTAATTATAAAGAAATTAAATAATTTATAGAAAAAATTATATGCCTATGCACTGCTCCTCACTCATACGAACACATCCATATCAATTTTATGTGGATATGAGTATGTTAAATGTGCAAAACAGCCTGGCAATTGTTTGTATGGAAAAAATGTTAGCCTATTAATATATAGATAATGGGCACATTGCCAACGAAGCAAAAACGAAGTAAATCAAAAATGGTACAAAACTAAAAACTTTATTTATTAATTATAAAGAAATTAAATAATTTATAGAAAAAATTATATGCCTATGCACTGCTCCTGACCCATACGAACACATCCATATCAATTTTATGTGGATATGAGTATGTTAAATGTGCAAAACAGCCTGGCAATTGTTTGTATGGAAAAAATGTTAGCCTATTAATATATAGATAATGGGCACATTGCCAACGAAGCAAAAACGAAGTAAATCAAAAATGGTACAAAACTAAAAACTTTATTTATTAATTATAAAGAAATTAAATAATTTATAGAAAAAATTATATGCCTATGCACTGCTCCTCACTCATACGAACACATCCATATCAATTTTATGTAGATGTGAGTATGTTAAATGTGCAAAACAGCCTGGCAATTGTTTGTATGGAAAAAATGTTAGCCTATTAATATATAGATAATGGGCACATTGCCAACGAAGCAAAAACGAAGTAAATCAAAAATGGTACAAACCTAAAAACTTTATTTATTAATTATAAAGAAATTAAATAATATATAGAAAAAATTATATGCCTATGCACTGCTCCTGACCCATACGAACACATCCATATCAATTTTATGTGGATATGAGTATGTTAAATGTGCAAAACAGCCTGGCAATTGTTTGTATGGAAAAAATGTTAGCCTATTAATATATAGATAATGGGCACATTGCCAACGAAGCAAAAACGAAGTAAATCAAAAATGGTACAAAACTAAAAACTTTATTTATTAATTATAAAGAAATTAAATAATTTATAGAAAAAATTATATGCCTATGCACTGCTCCTCACTCATACGAACACATCCATATCAATTTTATGTAGATGTGAGTATGTTAAATGTGCAAAACAGCCTGGCAATTGTTTGTATGGAAAAAATGTTAGCCTATTAATATATAGATAATGGGCACATTGCCAACGAAGCAAAAACGAAGTAAATCAAAAATGGTACAAACCTAAAAACTTTATTTATTAATTATAAAGAAATTAAATAATATATAGAAAAAATTATATGCCTATGCACTGCTCCTGACCCATACGAACACATCCATATCAATTTTATGTGGATATGAGTATGTTAAATGTGCAAAACAGCCTGGCAATTGTTTGTATGGAAAAAATGTTAGCCTGTTAATATATAGATAATGGGCACATTGCCAACGAAGCAAAAACGAAGTAAATCAAAAATGGTACAAAACTAAAAACTTTATTTATTAATTATAAAGAAATTAAATAATTTATAGAAAAAATTATATGCCTATGCACTGCTCCTCACTCATACGAACACATCCATATCAATTTTATGTAGATGTGAGTATGTTAAATGTGCAAAACAGCCTGGCAATTGTTTGTATGGAAAAAATGTTAGCCTATTAATATATAGATAATGGGCACATTGCCAACGAAGCAAAAACGAAGTAAATCAAAAATGGTACAAAACTAAAAACTTTATTTATTAATTATAAAGAAATTAAATAATTTATAGAAAAAATTATATGCCTATGCACTGCTCCTCACTCATACGAACACATCCATATCAATTTTATGTAGATGTGAGTATGTTAAATGTGCAAAACAGCCTGGCAATTGTTTGTATGGAAAAAATGTTAGCCTATTAATATATAGATAATGGGCACATTGCCAACGAAGCAAAAACGAAGTAAATCAAAAATGGTACAAAACTAAAAACTTTATTTATTAATTATAAAGAAATTAAATAATTTATAGAAAAAATTATATGCCTATGCACTGCTCCTCACTCATACGAACACATCCATATCAATTTTATGTAGATGTGAGTATGTTAAATGTGCAAAACAGCCTGGCAATTGTTTGTATGGAAAAAATGTTAGCCTATTAATATATAGATAATGGGCACATTGCCAACGAAGCAAAAACGAAGTAAATCAAAAATGGTACAAACCTAAAAACTTTATTTATTAATTATAAAGAAATTAAATAATATATAGAAAAAATTATATGCCTATGCACTGCTCCTGACCCATACGAACACATCCATATCAATTTTATGTGGATATGAGTATGTTAAATGTGCAAAACAGCCTGGCAATTGTTTGTATGGAAAAAATGTTAGCCTGTTAATATATAGATAATGGGCACATTGCCAACGAAGCAAAAACGAAGTAAATCAAAAATGGTACAAAACTAAAAACTTTATTTATTAATTATAAAGAAATTAAATAATTTATAGAAAAAATTATATGCCTATGCACTGCTCCTCACTCATACGAACACATCCATATCAATTTTATGTAGATGTGAGTATGTTAAATGTGCAAAACAGCCTGGCAATTGTTTGTATGGAAAAAATGTTAGCCTATTAATATATAGATAATGGGCACATTGCCAACGAAGCAAAAACGAAGTAAATCAAAAATGGTACAAAACTAAAAACTTTATTTATTAATTATAAAGAAATTAAATAATTTATAGAAAAAATTATATGCCTATGCACTGCTCCTCACTCATACGAACACATCCATATCAATTTTATGTAGATGTGAGTATGTTAAATGTGCAAAACAGCCTGGCAATTGTTTGTATGGAAAAAATGTTAGCCTATTAATATATAGATAATGGGCACATTGCCAACGAAGCAAAAACGAAGTAAATCAAAAATGGTACAAAACTAAAAACTTTATTTATTAATTATAAAGAAATTAAATAATTTATAGAAAAAATTATATGCCTATGCACTGCTCCTCACTCATACGAACACATCCATATAAATTTTATGTAGATGTGAGTATGTTAAATGTGCAAAACAGCCTGGCAATTGTTTGTATGGAAAAAATGTTAGCCTATTAATATATAGATAATGGGCACATTGCCAACGAAGCAAAAACGAAGTAAATCAAAAATGGTACAAAACTAAAAACTTTATTTATTAATTATAAAGAAATTAAATAATTTATAGAAAAAATTATATGCCTATGCACTGCTCCTCACTCATACGAACACATCCATATAAATTTTATGTAGATGTGAGTATGTTAAATGTGCAAAACAGCCTGGCAATTGTTTGTATGGAAAAAATGTTAGCCTATTAATATATAGATAATGGGCACATTGCCAACGAAGCAAAAACGAAGTAAATCAAAAATGGTACAAAACTAAAAACTTTATTTATTAATTATAAAGAAATTAAATAATTTATAGAAAAAATTATATGCCTATGCACTGCTCCTGACTCATACGAACACATCCATATCAATTTCATGTGGATATGAGTATGTTAAATGTGCAAAACAGCCTGGCAATTGTTTGTATGGAAAAAATGTTAGCCTATTAATATATAGATAATGGGCACATTGCCAACGAAGCAAAAACGAAGTAAATCAAAAATGGTACAAAACTAAAAACTTTATTTATTAATTATAAAGAAATTAAATAATTTATAGAAAAAATTATATGCCTATGCACTGCTCCTCACTCATACGAACACATCCATATCAATTTTATGTGGATATGAGTATGTTAAATGTGCAAAACAGCCTGGCAATTGTTTGTATGGAAAAAATGTTAGCCTATTAATATATAGATTTGAAAGGCTTAATTCAAGACCATTCGAACAAAGGAAAAACAGGTCAATTCAATAACGAAAACATGCATGCACACGTAAAAACACCCACACACAACACAATTTCCATATATCTATCCATTTGTCCATATTCGACAATTGCATACGAGCGAATGCAAAATCCCTGTAAAAAAGTGTGCGACGAGTCTCTAAAAAGATTTGTCCGGGAGCGCTCTCTTTCGGGTACAATTAGTCTACAATTCTTCCCAATTGTACCCGAACGGGTACATATGTATACTAATTGTAGACGAATTGTACCCGAAAGGGTATCAAACGGGTACAATTAGTCGCTCAAATGGATGTGTCGCATTTGCTACCTGTTCGGGTACAAAACGGGTACAATTGTGCGCTTTTGCTACCCGTTCGGGTACAAACTGGGTACAATTAGTCTCTTCATAGGACATGCTCAAACAAAAGAGAACACTTCAACCCATATAAAGAGATACAAATGGGTAGTAATCGCATGCTCCCTTGCGAGTTGTCCCGGATGTATCCCGGAGTGATCGCATTTTTTGCAGGGATAATGAAAAACACATACATACATACATACATATATAGACACATACATGCATGCAGATTTACGTAGGTACATATATTGCAAAAAAAATCGTATGTACATATGTATGTATGTATATCGGTCATAAGCCGATGCTACGACAGCCAACGCCCAAAAATAAAAATTGTCAAGCAGTTTAAAATGAAAATTAAACAAAAAAACTCAAAAAAAAAAAACATGTTAAAATGACATAACAGCAAACCACCTACAAATAAAGCAACAAAAAAAAACAACAACAAGCAAAAAAGGCAAAAAAGGCAATGTGCATATAATTTTTTTTCGCGTGCGACAAATGTTGGTGTTGAAAAGGGTTGAGACAACAATTCCAAACAGCAAAAGCAACAGCAACATAAATTACATACATGCATACATGAAAATAACAGAGCCCCGGATTGCAGCAAATTCGTTAGAGTGCACAGTGGCACCATATACAGCTGAGTAAATTGTACAGAATTATTAAAAACTAGCAAATACACGTCCCGCTACACAGCGACGAAAATGTCTCCCCCTGATATTCCCTTTCCTTTCTCCTTCCCTTTACCCTTCCTTTTACCCTTCCTTTTCCTCTTCCCTTTACACTTCCCCTTCCTTTTCCTCCTCACTTTCCTTTTCTTTTCCTTTTCCCTTTCCTTTTCCTTTTCCTTTTCCCCTTCCCTTTTCCTTATCTTTTCATTTTCGTTTTATATTCCCTTTTTTATTTCCTTATCCCTTTCACTTTGAATTTACCTTTACCTCAGAAATAAAATTTCAGTTTTTATGGTAGATGCCCATTCCATTTCTAATACCTATACTTTTTATCCCTTGAGTACATAATTATTTTATATGCCCTCACACCAATTTTCAGTACTCTACTACAAATATTTCAAGAGATATTCGCTGTGAAAATTTCATTTTGCTTGGCAGATGCCCATCTCTGCTTTTCCAAATACCCACCATTTTTATCCATTGAATACATAATTATTTCATATGCCCTCGCAACAATTTTCAGTACTATGTTGCAAATATTTCAAGAGATATTACGTAATAGTGGTAAATTTTGTATGGTAGGTGCCCATGTCTGCTTTTAAATAAGATTAAAAATATGCCTTTAACCCTCCCGGAATGAAAATAAGGGACTTTTATGTTAAAACTTAAGCTTGAAATATGAAACACCATGATTCAAGAGATATTTGAGATGATATAAACCTGTAAATCTTTATTTTTTTTACAACCGATTTTTTAGGGATAGAAAGTTAGGCCCGATTCGTGAAGGGAAATATTTCCGAGTGCACGTTATGATATGGGACAATACGCTCTTAGTATGGGAACTGCTAGTCTGCAGTCTGCTGTAGACGGTGTCAGGAATTTGGTGGCGCTTTAGGCGTCGCCGTTCAGTTCTTGGAAACAAGATATCTTGCCTGTGAAATATATTTAGTAAAATCGTCCGGTTTCTTTTATCAAATTTATATCACACTATCCACTGTGTTGCAATAGGCTGAAAAGGATGCGCATAAGTTAAAAGAAGTGCGTATGTGTTGGTGGTTGTTGCTGTTGTTATGCATAAAGCAAATAAAAAACGTACATATGTATGTACACAGAAAATTATTACCAAAATATATTTTTTTCATAATACAACTACAGCTGAAAATGACCTAATGAAACAAAAAAATAAAACAAATTATGTATAACAACATTTGCTTTTGCTCTTAATAAGTATTTGTTGTTGTTATTATGTGACACGATGTTGAAAACGAGGCCCCGACTAGTTGTAGTTTTAATTCCACCGAATGAACATAAACATACAAATGTACGGATGTATAAGCAAATGTATGTATATATGCTTGCATGTCTGCATACGCAGAATGTGGAAACCCTGTAAAAAAGTGTGCGACGAGTCTCTAAAAAGATTTGTCCGGGAGCGCTCTCTTTCGGGTACAATTAGTCTACAATTGTTCCCAATTGTACCCGAACGGGTACATATGTATACTAATTGTAGACGAATTGTACCCGAAAGGGTATCAAACGGGTACAATTAGTCGCACAAATGGATGTGTCGCATTTGCTACCTGTTCGGGTACAAAACGGGTACAATTGTGCGCTTTTGCTACCCGTTCGGGTACAAACTGGGTACAATTAGTCTCTTCATAGGACATGCTCAAACAAAAGAGAACACTTCAACCCATATAAAGAGATACAAATGGGTAGTAATCGCATGCTCCCTTGCGAGTTGTCCCGGATGTATCCCGGAGTGATCGCATTTTTTGCAGGGAAGTGCAAATGTGCAATTATGTATGTGAATGTGAGTGCAATACTTGCATATGTGTACATTAGGGTGATCATTAAAAAAATGAAATTAGCGATTTTCTGCAGTCTCACCCCCTACATCGGTAGCAGCATAGTCAAAAATGTCACATTTCTCTATCGGAGTCATCATATATCTATCGGAGACGCTTAAGGGGTATCGCACAGGGTTCAAAGTTCATATTACCATATAAAGGTCAACAAATTACATCACATTTTTTTATATATACTAGACAACAATACTAAAGACAACAAAAAGGAATTATCGAAATCGGTCCATCCGTTCAGGTGTAATGCGATGACAACGAAAAGAGCGATCCATTTTTATATATGTAGATATATAATCAAAATCGATAGTCCTGTACTCGAGGATACCAAATATACATTTTGGTTCCGATCGGAGACGGTTAGAAGATATCGCACAGGGATTACACATGGTATGGTATGAACATTGTTCCCTGTGTGACGCCACTTAACCGTCTCCTATCCGCATCAAAATTTGTATTTGGTATCCTTGAGTGCAGGACTGTCGATTTTGGGCATTAGATATACAAAAAATTAAATTTAATGTTTTGAGTCTAAAGAGTTTTCGGAATTTTGACCGCTGTGCGACACCCCTTAATCGTCTCCGATTGGGAAAAAAATTCATGTGTTGTATCTTCGACTATATTAGCATCGACCTAGGGCGTGAGATTGAAGAAATAAGATTTACAATTTGATTCCATACATTTGGGGACCAGCCAAATGTACATATGTACATGAATGCGTATGCATGTTAATCACCAGCCTCGTATTCATTCAAATGCGCCTGCATGTTCATGTGCGTGTATGTTCATAACAATATTGCGAATTACGGGACAGCAGTTAACAGTCGCACAGCCGACTGCCGTCGAATATATGTATGTATGTAAATTCACACACATACATCAGCACATATAACAGTATATACGCGTTTCCGTACAAATAGGCCAGCAAATTTGCTGTACAACAGAATAAGGGCCATCTCAGGCTCGCTGACTGCCATGTCGCTCAGCTGACTGACTGACTGACTGGTTGGCTGGCCAGCTCGTTTCACGTAGTGACCGCCATGTACTTTTGCACACACATATTAACGCAAAGCAGCTGCAATAACAACGGCTGAGGAAATGCAAATATGTACAAATAATATGCATTATTCTATAACCAGTTGTGTGTTTTAAAAGCTATAAAAGCCAAAGAGAATAATATAGAATATAAAAAGGATATGCCTATGTAAAAGAGGAGTCTCAGTCCAGCTGGGTAATTCATTTTATAACGAGTAAATGTATGAAACATATTTAACTCTTATATTCCATACAACTGGGTATACCATATGCAAAATCAGAGCAACAAGAGAATGTTGTATTGTTGCAGCAGCTGTTGCTATTCGCCTTTGTGTCAGTAACCGGCGTAATAAATGCGCAAACATGCAGCAAAATAACAACAAAAACAAAAACAACAACAGCAACAACAATGATAACAACAACAAAAGCAACAACAACAAAAGAAACAGCAGCAAAAACAACAGCAACGGCAACAGCAGCAAAAACAACTAGAACAACAAATGAGCAACGTGTCGGCTGCAGTTTCCACCGATGGCCGATAGGCTTGTTGAGCTCGCTCGCTGGCCGGTTGGTCATTCAGTAATTTCTATAATTGTGTGTGCGTGTGTGTGAATGTATTTTCAACGGAAACTCTGTGCGGCCATATTGGAAAGCCAAACCAACAACAACAAAGCAACATGTTAGTGCTGGTCAGTGTTCTTGCTACTGCTGAGTTCAATTGCTGCTGTTGTTGTTGTTATATTTAGCTGCTGCTGACCATCATTCATGCAAAAGCAAATACATACCTACAAACATACACACATACACATATTCATACATTCATACATACATATCTGCTTAAGTATGACGCACAGTGGGCTGAAATTGACAAGTAGGGACATATGACTTCAATTGTATATTTTCATAGTCTATGATATTTTGCCATAATTTTTAGTTATATAACTTTTTTTCGTAAAACCTTGTTTTAAGAAGTTATCAGGCTTTTAGTAATAGATTACCATTAGTTGCGTTTATTTGTATGCCATTGTTCAATCACTTTTCTAAAAACTAGATGGAGCTACACCAAAAACCGCGCAATTTTCAAGAATTCCAAGGTATGTTTAGTTTTATGTAGGAAATAAGTTGAGATTTTACACAAGATAAAAAATTGTTATCTATTCGTACGTAAAATTAACCGCTTAAACGAATGGCGTATTCAGTTTTTTGGTACACTACTCAGGGAAAGTAATATCGTGGCCTAAATTGAACATTTTGTTTTCTTTCTCACGAATCTTCAACTTCATGTCCTATATTCTTCCTTATAGCTGAACATTTTTTTAAATTCAATTACACAAGGGGCTGTGTAATTTAATGCAGGTTTCAAAAATACATTCAGATTAAAAATCTAACAATATTTGGATGAGCTCTTGAGTTTAAGTGAAGCAAAGTGAGGTATAATAAGGCATACCAGTTGCAAACAATAGCAGCTACATTTGACTCTAATTTTAGGCTTATATGCATATGGCGAAACGGTTGACACGACAAAATGACTTCACACTGAAGTCCTAAAATATTTTTGGTTTTCACATTATACCCAGCAATGAAAACTAATGACCTATGACCCAGTTAGTAATGGAATTCTTAAATTTTACGAACAACGAAAATTAATAAAATAGATAGTACGTTAGACCTTATGTATAAATAAATAAAATTAATTATGGGGAAACGCGAGGAATCTGAGTTAACGGCAAACAAAAAATCGAAAAAGATGAAAAAATGTTTAACTTTGACCAGCTGTCACTCAACCAGGGTTGGTTCAATCACTACAAGTTGTATGTCATTAGAAGCGTATTTTAATCATCTACCGTACGAGGTACTGCTTGGGGTTGTCGCATTTTTCTCTTCAGCGAAAATAATAATATTGCCATAAGACCTAGTCATTAATGGGATTATGACTGAACTTGTAAACTTTTCCGAGCTTTTCCGAACCACGAGGACTAGTAAAATATATTGTAAATTAGACCTTATATATAAATATATAAAATTAATTTTGAGGAAATGTGAGGAAATTGAATTAAGGGCAAAATTCTGAATTTTTCCATACATTTTTTTTTAAATTTGCTATAACTTTTAAATTAAAGGCTTTATGAAAAGTTATTCAGATACAAAAACCTCATGTAATAAGGTTTAGAATCGAACTCCATAATTAGTTTTTTATTATTAATTAGCTTTTATTTTATGTCTCTATGTCCACTACCGACGAATTTCAGCCCACTGTGTGACGGGGCGTATACGCAATTGATTTACAAATAATTTTTTCCACTTGCGTTTTCGTTGTTTTTGTCATTGTCGTCCTTATTATTACAGTTAACGCCAACGTCATAGGCTCGCCTTATACTATACATATCGCACCCTAAATCATAAAGGGGCACAACTCAAAATTCAAAAATTTTCAGGAGAGCCAAAAAACTTTTTTTCATTACAAGCAATCGTATGGCAAAGGGCCAGGTATAATGGTTATTTTTCGGTCGAAAGAGACAGTTATTCAAAAGTTTTTTTTTGGCAATCTCCAGAGATATGTTCCGTATACACGTTTATGAAAAAAAAAACTCGATTTCGAAAAATTTTGAGTTGTGCCCCTTTATGATTTAGGGTGCGATATATGCTCTCTACACCGCTCCGAGCTGCGCTGCGACAGCAACAAAAGCAAATTGCAATTTGCATTTTGCATGTCCATTCAAGTCGTGAACAGCAGCGCAGTCGGGTTTGGTACGGCGAAGTTCGGCGGTCTGTGCTCGGTTTGCTGTAGCAATGAATGGAATAGCAAGCAATGCGGCAATGGAACGCTTTGTTGTCAACATTTTCAAAAGCCAGCCATTACGCGTTGCAATAGTGCAATAGTTCAATAGTCGGTTAAATGCTAAATTTTTTATTGAAACAATTTGCATTACATGTGTGTATGTATGTATGTGCGTGTTTTAATCGGATACAAGCATATTTTCGTTTGCTTAGTCTATTGATTATACATGCACATAAGTAGATGTTGAAATGCACAAGACAACAAAACTGATGCCCTTTGCTGATTATGTTTGGCTGTAGAGGAGTTTCGATGTACCTACTAAGTTGAGCTGGTATAGGCTCTAATCGTTCTTGAAATTGACAATTGCTTACCGGCAGCTCAAGGTAGAATTTTTGTGGTAGCTCGATTTCATTTGAAGCTTAGTTTAGGTTTTGGAGGTACATAATATGTACTTGTGTTCGAAATTAAGTAATTTTCAGTTTAACATATTTCGTAGAACCGCAGCTGGCGCTCTGGTTAAATGGTGGATTGTTGCATGTCTTAGGTAATGGGTTCGAATGACGGCTGGGAAAGCACCAAAATTAGAGTTAATTACTTTCAATTAATTACACTATGGCACAAATTGAATGTTGTTGTCTGCGGGCGGAATAATTCCCACACAGAACGAAGGACCGCCATCCATTTAGTAAAACCCCCAAACCATTTTCCTCCCTGGGGTAGCATGTTTTTTATTGCCATTTGAAATTTTGCCGCTGTGGTGCAGTGGGTAGAGTGCTCGCCTGTTATGCCAGAGGTCTCGGGTTCAAACCACGGTCCGAGCAAAACACCAAAGCAATTTTTCTAAATAGTAAAAATCCAATTATTGGGTTTTTTAAGAGCAGCGGTCACCTCTCGGCAGTGGGCGGCATACCCTTCGAGTGTATTTCTGCCATGAAAAAGCTTCTCATAAAAAATGCATTCGCCGTTCGGAGCTGGCATAAAACTGTAGGTCCACCCAATTAGTAGGAAAAACAAAAAGGAGCACACCTCGTATTGGGAGAGAAGCTCGGCCATAAAACTCGTCAGAGTTATAATAGCGCCATTGTATTATTATTATTATTATTTTAAATTTGCGAAATTTCGTCTGAGTGATTTTTAAATAAAGGAAAAAGTGGGTTAAAATACATATCGTATAGAAATACATTGCTAGAAAATATGCAGTAAAATTGCACGGGCTTGAAATTTCGTAGAATACCCTCTACACCTTCACGAAGAGGCCGTTTTGACCCCTATTTGAGGAAGTTCGAAAAAATAGTATTTTGAAGGTCGTTAGCGGGTTAAAATATTCGAGAAAGTTATTTGCCATTAAAATTTCATTAAGGGTATTCTCAATTTTGAAAGAGTTTACTTCTACGGCTAACTACAAGATCACTTTAGTTCCGCCATATTTATCTTTTTTAGTATTTCATAAAACTAAACTCAAAGGCATGACCCAGTTATTGAAATATATGATAAAATCCCAGAAATCGAAAATTTCGAGCTAAATCTCTATAGAATAAAAAATGCGATATGTGCTATAAGGGTTCGGAGGCACTTCGCCAAGGTTTATATTTTCCTTTAACATGAATATGGTTATGTATTTTAAGCTTTGAACTTAAAGCTCGCTTTTTGGTATATTTGGATATTTGAAATCTTAATTCCTTAGTTATTATGCTTTCTAAATTTTAACTTTAAGCTTTCGTTGCAGAAATTCAAATTGAAGGTTTTTTCCCTTAAAATTTTATTTTTCAACAAGTGAACTTTAGTTATAATAATCGTGCATTTTGTACTATTGAAAGTACTTTTGCTACATGCAGATCTCCGACTTGGAGCTTTTCATATTTATTAAACTCCACCAAGTGTCAGAATGGACTCAAAAAGAAAAAAAGTTACAAATCAAATATCCTAACAGTAGTTCTTGTAACATTTTTTGACAATTCCCTTCACTTCAGCAACACGTGTTCTCTACTTTTCCGGACAACACGCTCATTGTGTGCAAATGTGCACATCACTCAGTTTAAAAAATTCCAATGCGCTTATCTTACACTAGAACACTTTACTCCCCTGCCAACAAGAAAGAAAAAACAAAAAGAGAAAACAAAAAAAAAAAATTAAAAAAGAAGAAATCAAACAAAAAATTATAATAGATTTGCTTTGAAGTTCGCGTTGCTTACCTTTGCAATTTGCATGTTGTACACAATTTCATGTTGAAGTGATTTCATACACATGTACATACATATTATATATACATACATATTATATATACATATATATATATATACAAATGTGCACTACCTACTGCAACAAACACTTAGTACATGTGCAAACGCGTCAAGTTCTGTGCAAACGTGTGTCTATGTAGTGGTAACGTGTTAACGCAGCGAGTAGCGAGTAGAGCGAATAGTGGGCAGCTGCGGCCTTCACATCAAATGCAATGTGAATATTGAGAATGCAAAATGTTTTTCTTTTTGGAAATTTCCCCCTTTTTGGGTGTGAGTGATTGGATGCTTTTTATAGACTTTTCTTTTATAGTTTTTGAATGTGTAGGTAGTTGAAGTGTGAGTTTAGCGTTTTACTATTCTGTTGTTGTTTTTTCTCTCTTTTTTTATTGTTTGTGTACACATCATGCGCTTGTCAGTTGTTAAGCTGATTCCACATAAAACTTTTTCCGCTTTGCGTTACGCCGCTTTCTATGTCAAACAACGCAAAACTGAAAAACCATGCCACATTGAACGCTGCAACATCACTCAAAAAATATTTATTTTCTGAAAAATCTCTCATTCTCCGTTTTATTTACAAAAAAGTAAATAAGAAAATAAAAATCTATTAAATTATTTTTCAATTGTGTGAAATTTAAATTTGTTTATTTACATTTGAATTAAAGTGAAACTGAAAAAAAATTTCAACGCCCCCAAAAGTTGAGATTTGTGCAACTTTGTGCTTTGCGTAACTTCGGCGTTGCGTTACTTTTTGTTATGTGAGAAACCTCATATAGATACATGTATTTTAATCTCAGTTGTCACGCAGAAAGTGTCACGTAGCGCAACACAAAGTTCTATGTGGAATCAGCTTTAAACGTTGAATTTTTATGTGTAAAACTACCATTATTTGTAGAATGTTGCGTTGTTGTTGCTGTCCAAAAATAGTATGTTCCATTGTTATGGCCTCACATTTCGAAATAACATCGAAGTATGTATCTTCTTTTTTGCACCGAGTTTTTTTATAATCCGTTTACATAGCATAGCAATACTAGTGCCATGCAAAAACTTAACATGCGTTGCCACGGGCGATCGACGTGCGGCATGCGGTGCGGCCACAGATGAACGATAAAAGAATTCACACATGTAGGTCATTATTGATTTGTGGGTACTGCGTTCCGCTGATTCATATGACCATGTCGAAGTCGACTTCTACCTTACACAGTTTCTAACTGGTCACGGTTGTTACAAGGCCTATCTTTTTTGTTTTAAGCACGAGTCAAACCCAACGTGTGACTACTGCGAAGGGCAAGTAATAGAGGATGTACCTATATCATGTCTTCTTTGAGTGCGCAACATTCTACAAATATGGCTTGCTTCTGCTAGTAGTATATTGGGAGGAGACTACATACCTGAGTCGTTCGTAAAGTATATGCTAGAAAGCAATGCAAAATGGAGTGAGTGACATAAAAGCAGACACGATGAAAACTTTGAGGAGCCTGGAGAGGATACGGCGAAGCAGCGGTAATAAAAGACTATTCAAACTATTCTTCCCAATCATTGGTACCTACTTCGAGTGGAACAGTACATACAGGAGTTCAGCCCCCTGCACACGTTACGGATACGTACATGCATCCATCATCGTGCGTGTTGCGGAACTTAGGCTTTCACAGACCACTTCAAGTGTAATGGTTACACACAGGAGTTCAGCTTCCTGCATCCGGCACGACATTCCTGGTTATTTCTAGGCCCGGTGCGTTTAATGAACAACATGGGGAAAGGCTTGCGGGTGCAAGATCGACTAAGCGTAGCTAAAAACGTGACCTCAACGGACGTAGAGCCTAGTGCTCAAACCAACTCACGACGGTAGCTTGATGGTAGTACTGGGTACGCTGACAGTAGGAGGTTTAGTGCAGGTTAGAGTCCACACTGAAAGGGTAAAGGCTTTGAATGCTTTCTCCTCGTAAAACAAAAATATTATCATGTTTGTTTATTTACTTGTATACGCCAACGTTGCAGAAGACTTTCCAGGGAAAACATTCCAGAAACTAGATACTGCTCTCATCCCTCCAGTCAGTTACGAGTTTAAAATATGAAATCCCCACCGCGGCTGTTTTCATACTTCACATCTTTCATGAATAAAGCGTTTACAAAGTTTCTTTCAACTCTGCCTCTGCAATCGCGAATGGGTGTCGATAAGAGATCAGCAGCGGTGCACCGCATTTTCTAAAGCACCGCAAAAATACTTATTTTTTGAGTGGCTCAAAAAATAAGTACCCAGAAAAAAAATTCACCGCTACCGCATTGATTGAAAACCTAAATGATATTGCGGTATTTAGTGTTGTTTACACCGCATACCGCAAACACCGCATAACGCAAACACCGTATACCGCAAACACCGCATATCGCAAACACCGCAATCACCGCAAACACCGCATTTGTTTATTTGTATACTATTAAGTGTTGCCGGAAATTTTTCACACACTGCAAAGGTACTATAGGCAATTGAAAATTCATTTTTGTTTGTACATAAATACATAGATATGTGCGTCTGATTACAGCAAATTTTTTCTCAAGAATTTTTTTTTATTTTTGTTTGCTTTGTTTTTTGTGGCAGTGTTTTGAATACATAATAAAATATTTTTTTATAATGAAATAATCAAAAAATTTCATTTTTAAATCCAATACGACTAATAGGGCCGTCAGAATGAATACTTTTCCGTCAAACTAGCAATCCGTTTAATTGACAACATAGTTGAATTAAATGCATTTAAATGACGATGGACACATTCAGTACTTCATCTTTGCCGTAAAAAATACATTTAATTCAACTTTGTTTCTCAGCTAAACGAATTGCTAGATTGACGGAAAAGTATTCATTCCGACGGGCGCACAATGTATAAAAATACACATGTGTATTGTTGTTGCTCCAATAAAATGACAAAAACTTCGGTTTCAATCAATGTATCGTAGCCAATTTTGTCGACTGAATGAATGCCTCGTTGGAAAATAAAGAATTATGTCACAGACCAACAAAAGAAGCCATAAATGTAATTCAAGGATTTTAGGAAAAACTCTATTTCATGTAAATAGTACATATTTTTATCTTGAAATTCATTAGTCAAATTATTTTGAATGTAAACAAACTCTAAATTTTAAGTGGCCCTTTCAATGAAAAAATTAAAAAAAACCAATCCTGAGAGTTTTCCTGTATATATATTCTTTGGTTAAAATCAATTTGTAATCAATAGTATTTTTCATCAGAAATCCATAAGACGGTAAAAATTACAAACAAAAAATCGCACTGGCAACATTGTAAATATCTCTATTTGAGAAATGTGGTGTTTGCGGTATGCGGTTGTTATGGTTGGCATTCGAATATCGAGTGGAGCAGCAATGCATGGCGGTCGGCATGATCTAGGGTTGCACTGTGGCTAGTCATTGTCGGCTGGGCGGGGTTCTTGCCTACATTGCTGTCCTGCGCCATAAACAGAAAAAATTCATATCATGCCTTTTCAAACCAAAACGAGTAAAATCAAACGAAAACAACATCCGGTTTTAGCCGGATGCCACGGACGGACCGTTGAAAAATTCAAAAATTCAAAAGATAACCCGAAAAAAAATCAAATTCAAGAGGCCAGGCATCAGTTAAATTTAAATAAATGCAAACCGAGGGAAAATGTCGTTAAAATTTGAATATGAATTCTGAACGTACATATGTACGTTAAAGTCAGACGGACGTTAGCAAAACATTTAAACCGAAATTTAAATCGGACGGAAATACTGACAATCGACGGAAAAATTTGAAAATAGATAATCGGACGTTATATTTAAATAATCGCGGACGGAAGAGAAAAGATTTAGAAATTTAAATTTGAATACACGTTGAAATCAAAAAAAACTGTCAAAGTGAATTTGAATTTGAATATACATATATATCGCGAAAAAAAATCGTTAAATTTGAATTTAATTTGAATCAACCGGAAGGACCGGTTATTAACAGGCATCTGAAAATACATAAAAGAAGCTGAAATTTAAAATATATGAACAATCAAAAAAAAGTTAAAGGCCGAACTCACAAGGGGGTGGCGTTGCTGATGTTGTTGCAGCGCCGGTGCGTTTTTGTCCCACCCTAATCCATGGTTACTGTCGCACCCGAATACCAGTAACCCCTTACCTGTGTTGCGCCGCCGGTGTTGTTGCAGCGCTGGTGCTTTTCGACCCACCCTCATCCATGGCCATCGGTGCACCTTAAATTCGATGACCCCATTCCTGAAATCCCTATGCCATTTTAATTAAGGTGGATCAGCATTCCCATTATAATTTTTAACAATTTATTTGGGATTCATTCTTCCCTTTTCTATAGCTAAATCCCTACTCTATTTTTTCCTTCATTTTAGTACACTAGGGCGCCCTTTTTTTTTTCTTTTTTTTTTTTCAGAGAAATTAAAAAAAAATATATATATAAAATATATGGAAAATAATATAAATAGCTTACGACCTAGGCTCCAGTTGTAGTTGTTGACGTTGTTATGGTTGTTGGTGCTGTGTTGGTGGTGCTGCTGCTGCTGTAGTTGTTGTTGTAGTTTCTGCTGGTTGCTGTTGTTGCAGCGACAGAATTTTTTTTTTTTGCTTATGGCTGTTGATGTTGTTGATTCACTACCTGAGACGCTGTTGTTGTTGTTGTTTGCCAAGCCCAATTTGTTGTTGTTGTTGTTGAGCCAAATTTTTCGCTATTTGCTGCTGTTGTTGTTGTGCCAAACCCAATTTGTTGTTGTTGTTCTAGTGCAAAATTTTTCGGCTGTTTGCTGTTGTTGCTTCGGCTGTGCCGCTATCGGTGTTGTTGAGTCACTATCTGAGACGCTGTTATTGTTGTTGTGCCAAGCCCAATTTGTTGTTGTTGTTGTTGAGCCAAATTTTTCGCTATTTGCTGCTGTTGTTGTTGTGCCAAACCCAATTCGTTGTTGTTGTTCTAGTGCAAAACTTTTCGGCTGTTTGCTGTTGTTGCTTCGGCTGTGCCGCTATCGGTGTTGTTGAGTCACTATCTGAGACGCTGTTATTGTTGTTGTGCCAAGCCCAATTTGTTGTTGTTGTTGTTGAGCCAAATTTTTCGCTATTTGCTGCTGTTGTTGTTGTGCCAAGCCCAATTTGTTGTTGTTGTTGTTGAGCCAAATTTTTCGCTATTTGCTGCTGTTGTTGTTATTCGATATTTATGTTTTTTGGTGCGTAAATGTTCACTGCGGTTATCATTTAATTCATGAAATTCTATTGTTTATCAGGAAATGCAGCGACAAACCGACACGAATACGATATGACAAACGAATTTGAACGACGAAAAAACAGATTCTTGTGTGCACAGGTGTGTGTGTGTACGTACACGTATGTATATATTTCACTTTACAATCGAGTGTCTACGTAGAACTAGCCATGTAAACTAATTTAACATAATGTACATATTTTGCAAAATATACTGAACACTGATTTTATGTTTTCGCATCTATTTTTATTATTTAAGAAGTTATTTATATGCAATATAAAAAAAATAGTTTTACACCACGAAAAGAACCGTCTCGTTTTTGACTCTACCACTCAAATTGACTTTTCGAAAACTAACTCCCGCTGTACTAAAAAAAATTCTTATTAGCGCGTGCCTTCCACTTTTTCTTCTGTCTTCGTTTTGGAAGAGTCCCGTTTCTTTTTCCATATAGCCTGCAGTGGTGTAGTGACGTGTGCATAATAGTGGCGTGACTTTACGGTTACCCGAATGTCTATATCATGGTATGACGCTAGCAATGGCACAAGCGAGATGGAATGCGATTGCCATGTTACACAAATAAAAATACCAAAACTTTCGGAATAAAATGCCTCAAGCATTTTTCCCATGAAACTATCTCAAATTAATCGCTTATATTCGTGCCCTAGTAAATTTGCTACTGTAAAATTCTATTAGTGTACGTTGGAAATATTAATAGACATTGTTGTCTTACGCTCAAATTATAAAAATGGTAAGAGACAGGAAAATCTGATTAATGAAATAGTATGTTTGTTTCTTATTAAACTAGCAGCTAGCTGTCAAATGAAATGAAAAGAGCAAAACGGAAAGAATTACGCTCATAAAGAGTGAAATGAACAGAAAATCAAGAAACCTTCTGCCAGCCCAAACCTGGCTAACTATCCATAACTAGCCAATAAGAAACAAACATAGTAAAATTATTTGGTAAATAATTATTTAATTTTCTGTGAACTATGTAAAATTTAAAATTGTATGGAGCGCATAAGAACATTTTATAATAGGTGCATTTGAAAGTACTAAGTATCCGAATAACCACGTGTTACGTATTTTCACAATAAGAAGTGTTCATGGCAACCCTGGAGAACCAGTTTCTCCATCACCAATCCATGTGCATACCTCGCCATTGGAACGATTGTCAAGGTTGAGATGGGAAATTTGAGTTAAGCTTTCCCATGAAAGGCCTACTTATAGAGGTTGGCTCGATAGCTTGCCTATTTGCAAAAAAAATTTTCATGCAATCTTTAAGGATTGAAATCTGAAGAATGAATCAAAACCACATAACCATTTAGAAGAATAAAAAAAATCGGTGTAAATCTCGGATGCAATTACTTATTTAAATTTTGTTTAGACTCTTAGTGGAGCAAGAAAAGAATTAACTACAGGATTTTAAATAAAAAAAAATGTTACATTTGAGATATCTAGTGACTGAATAAGAAAGTACAAAACGTTATTATTGCCAGAACACCACCAGTGGTGCATGAAATTTACTCAAACAGGGAAATGACTCCTGTCAAAAAAAAATTGTCAGCTGTTGCCATCGAGACAACCTCAAAAGTCACCCTCGTTTCGCAGTGCGGCCACCTGTTACACTAGCCCATAGCTCAAACATACAAGGTCGATGCGAGGGAGAATCGCTCTTCTTCTTCTTGGCATATGTCAACTTATTGTCTGTTGCCTTGATTTTACAATTTTGCAGGCCTTGTTCGTAGAAGTAGAATGCTAAGCTCAAGGTTTATCCAAAGAAGGTTATATTAGTTACGTTTTGATGTGTGTGTTTCCAAAAAAAAATGTCAACGTGAAAGAGGAGAGAAATTATTTTCAAAGTAAAAACTTTTCCCCAATCGGTTCTATCTGACGTTCGCACCTTTTTTGCACACGTACCCAATTGCAATCGGCTTATCTGCCGCGAAATCCTTCTTTAAACAATCCCCGCTAAGTTGTGTGTTCACTTCTTTTCCCTGCTTTTGACATTTGAAATAAGCCGCCTAACGTCAATCGCATAAACTGCCTCACATGCGACGACCTGTTTAGTTTGGCCACGCGTCAACCATTCTTCTTCACCATGTCAGCACGTCGGCCATTATGAGATGGAAGTCATTGGAAAAGTACTAAGAAAAACTACTAAAATAGTGGTGATGCCACACAGACAGAATTGAGCAACCGAAATTAACCCGTTTATGATCGATATCAGCATTGATATCGATAGCAAACCATAACAGGCCTGCTTCGCTTCGAAGACCTGACGAGGGAGCGAACAGGAAAAAATGGTTTGCCTGTAAGGTTGTCGCGAGAATACTCAACTGTTAACTACGTGGGGCACGACTCACCCCTAGATAAGAGTCTCAAATTCTACCACAGCTAACCGGGCAACAGAGGCTCCATCAGGTGATACCAAAAAAAACATATGGCTATATGAACATGTCCAAACTAGTAATGTATGAAAATCCGAGAATAATTGAAAGTCAGGTATGATAAAAAAATTCATTTGGTAAAAAGAAACCAAGATGCGTAAGTCCGGTGTTGCGGTGTTTCTCTATTGGCTTAGGCCAGAGAAGCCTACTCCCCCCTAGGAGCCCTCCTCCTAGGTGCCGATCTTGGTCGGTCTTAACAACCTGTCCCCCCCGGCTGATCCAACCCCGCACGCTGGACCCAGGACAGGCGGTCTTGAAAAAGACCCTTGGTCCGCTGGTTTCTCGCCCCCCGGAATGGGCTTTACAAAAAAAATTAAATTATTCAGTTTCCTATTTTAAGGCTTCGCGGCCTTAGACATTTTTTTACAGGAGAACGCGTCTAAACTCCGAATACAATCACCCTATCAGCTGGTCTATGGTCCCTAATCTCGCGAAGCTGGACAAAAAAAACTTTAACAGGAAAATCATCAGTACTCCGTTTGAATAGACATTTTTGTATTGGAGAACTCGTCAAAACTCCGTAAGGTTAGGCATTTGATATAGGAGAACTCGCCAAAACTCCGTATAAGCAGACCAATTGGAATATGGACTGCTAGATGGTCCACGGTTCCCGGTGGGAGCGCTTGTGATCCACCTATTATTATAACTGCTCGGGGAGAATACTGGGCGAATTGTCCCCGACCGCCAAGACGCCCAGCGGAGTCTTATTGAGGACGGATATCAGAAGCATGGAATCGTCCTATTAATCTCCCTGTTAAGTCTTCTAAGTCATACAGAGCATTGCCTACTTTTCCACGAACTCGACACTTAATATATTTTGGCAGGAATTTCGCGTTTATGCCCTGTTTGAAGTTACTCAAGGCAAAATTTCTTCTAAATACTTCCTGACCTTCCCTATAATTCACAAGCCTAGAGCGCTTATTGTAAACCTGCTTGACTCTATCATTTGCATGCGCTAAGTTTTTACGGATTTGCTCGTGGATCCCTGTTAACCTATCAGCCCTACTCACTATCGGTACGCAATCTTCTTTAAGGCTATCCAATTTTTCTAATAACTTATACGCGGATGCGTGTTGGACCATATTCTGACCATATAATGCAAAGTACGGAGAGCACTGAATTGACGTATGAAAATCACTTCTCAGAACTGATAGAATTTCGGGTATATGTTTGTCCCAGTCCGTATGATCCTGCTTATCTTTTAGGAAAATTCTTATCTTGGAAACTATCTCTCTATTCACGCGTTCGGACGCATTAGCTTGTGGGGAATACACTCCTGTTCTTACATGCGTCACACCGTACTTCTCAAAGAACGCTTTCATTTCTTTTGAGATGAATTGTTTCCCATTATCGCTGTGGATATATTCTGGGACCCCTATGGCTGGAAAAATCTCTGTACTGAAGTAGTTCATTACATTGATAGTTGTCGCTCTCTGCATTGGCTTCAGCCACACATACTTTGAAAAATGGTCTAAAATAATAAAAATAAACTGGTTCCTGCGTTTTGATCTAGGATAAGGTCCTAAGAAGTCGCAATATAAGCGCTGAAAAGGTCTCTCTGTAACAAAAGCGCTTCCTATAGGTGGTCTTGACTGCTGATTCGTTGCTTTTACAGTCTTGCAAGTGTCACAATCCTTCACATAATCTCTAACGTCCCTAGCTTGTTGTGGCCAGAAGTATTTCCACCTAACTCGTTCCAAGGTCTTCTGCCAACCCCCGTGATAACTCCTAACCGCGTCATGTGCCATTCGTATTGCTTCCTCCCTAAGTCCTTCGGGCAACCACAACCGCCATAACGAGTCTTCTTCGCCCTCCACACCCTTCCGAAATTTAACCCTTTTAAAAATCAACCCGTCTCTAACACACAAATCCGGGAGAGCCTCACCGTTTACTGTAATTGTTCTGATAAGATCCAGATACTCATTGGCTCTAAATTCGGATGAGTCTAAGTCTATTTCGTAAGGCGCGGGAGATGAAGTCAACTCGTCAACGTCAAAACGCGACAGAGCGTCCGGTACTACGTTCAGGGCCCCCTTACGATGCTGCATTTCGAAATCATATCTCTGTAGTAACAGTGACCATCTAGCTAACCTACCACTAAGGTCTTTTTGCGTCATCAACCATTTAAGGCTTGAGTGGTCCGTGATTATACGAAATGGCAGCCCTTCAACGTAGGGTCTGAAACGCTTGACACTGACAATTGCGGCGAGGCATTCCAGCTCGGTGACTGTATAGTTGCGTTGAGCATTATTTAATTTCTTCGAAACGAAAGCTATTGGATGCTCTGCACCATTATCATCGACCTGGAATAACACGCCTCCTACTCCTATTTTGGAAGCATCACATTGAATGACAAATTCTCTGGAAAAATCAGGTTGAGCTAAGACTGGAGCGGAACTCAAAGCTACTTTAAGTTTTTCGAAGGCTTCTATTGCTTCTGGAGTGAGTTTGAAAGGACCAGGTGACTTACGTAAACAATCTGTTAAAGGGCCTGCTAAATCAGCGAAATTGGTAATAAATGCCCTGTACCAATTTGCCATACCCACGAACCTGCGAACCTGTCGAGGAGATTTGGGAATGGGGAAATTCTGCATTGCCTCGATTTTCTCTGGATTCACTTTCAAACACCCACTGCCTATAACATACCCTAAGTATCGAATCTCTCTCTGGCAAAATTTACTTTTTCTCACATTAATTGTAAGGCCTGCACTTTTCAAACACCTCGCTACATCTGCTAAAAGTTTGATGTGGTCGTCAAAATCCGCACTACATACCAACAGGTCGTCCAAATAAACAAAAACGTGTTCTCGCATATACGAGGGAATTGCTTTGTCCATGAGTCGACTCATTGTTTGCGGCGCGTTACACAGCCCAAAGGGCATAACTTTGTAATGGTACAAGGGTTTACCTGGCACCGCAAACGCTGTCTTCTCTTTTGACGACTCAGTTAGTTTAATTTGGAAGAACGCGTCTTTTAAGTCGATACCACTAATAAAGTGCGTATCCTTTAAACGACTCAATAACCCGTTGATATGCGGCAGCGGATATGAGTCCTTTTTCGTAACGGCGTTTACCTTCCTAGAATCAATGCAGAGTCTAACCTTACCAGGTTTCCGTACTAAGACAACTGGGCTACACCATGGCGAATTCGACTCCTCGATGACTCCCATTTTCAATAATCTATCAATTTCGCTGTAGGCTTCAGCCTGCCTTGGTGGCGAAAGAGGAAAATGTTTGCTTTTAATTGGGACTGCGTCACCCGTGTCAATATGGTGCTCAACCAGCTGTGTTTGCCCAAGGCCTAACTTTTCAAACGACGGAAACATTTCAATAACTTTTTGCAAATCGTACTTCTGGGATGGAGTTAAATCATGAAAATTGGGACCTTCTTCTATATCTTCCTTTGCTTCTAGACAAGATACACTTGGAAATATTTCGGGAGCTAAAGCAAATGCTTTCCAAAAATCTACCCCGAAGTAGGCTTCCTGGAGAAGCGAAGGAACAAGGTAAAATGATATAGATTTTGTTGTATTTTTAAAAGTGACAGGCAATGAACTACACCCTATTATCTTCCGTTTGTCGCCGCCTGCCGTATATATACATTCATTCATTTCCTTATAGTTGAGATTGTTCTCTTCTAAAAATTTCAAACAGTCTTTACCCAGAATAGAGACATTGGCTCCTGAATCCAATAATCCCACTAGTGACCCATTTCCTATCCTCACCCTAATCATTGGTCTTTCATCGTCTGTAAGGACGAGTGTGGTGCTTTCCAAAAGCTTTCGCACCTGGACACGTTTGCTATACCTCTTCCTACACTGCAAAATTTTTTCGGGTGGATATGGTTGGGAATCATTTGTGAAAATATTTGATCTAACCAATTGATAGTTTTGCTCTCTTTCTTCTAAACTGGGTCGGAAAATGGTCTGACAACTAACATTTCTAACTGAAGCTTTCAAAATACGAATTGGTCGAGAATTTGTTCGTGACGAAGTCGGGCTATCTGAATCTGAAGTATTTGAGTTATCCGTACTATCAGGGAAAGTTACTATTGGTGACTGTTGACTACTTGCGGAACCGGTCGAAAGTGGACTAGGCTCAGTACTCGCGACGAATTGCTGGGTATTGACCGAAGTAGGGGCTATAGTCCCGAACGAGTTTCCCCCTCTCTCTTCTCGCTCGGATAACGGTTTCCCTGACCACGGTGGTCGTTGGGACACTTCGGAGTCAACACTCCTCTCTGACCGCATTTAAAACAAAACTGAGATTTAATTGGCTCCTCACAGTATATATAGGAATGACCCATTGTCTGACAATTCCAACACTTAATCCCTGAGTAGTCTGGCCTACCCATGCGACGATAATTCAGTGCTTCTATCTGTGGATCTACTATATAATCCTCACTTCCGACCCTACAATCCGGAGCTATGGCACGCGCTTCGTTTACGCTCGGCCTATGGTAATTTGATACTAGGCTCCTGCTCTCCTTCAGCACCTGCTCGCCTCGTCGAGCTACATCGCGAAGGTCGTGCAAATCTCTTACACTTGCGTTAAACAGCATTAATTTCAAATTACCATTAACGTTGCGTTTGATGATATCAATTAGCAAGGCCTCAGACATGGGCTCTCTAAGTCTCGCGTTTAATGCCAGAATGTCCGTGTGGAAAACGTCGTAAGTCTCATTTGGTTTTTGTTTGCGCACCGATATTTCCATCATCAGCTCATGGTCTGTCTTCAGGGTGCCGAATTCCCGCTTTAGGGAGTAACTCAAAAATGGATAGTTTGCATTAGGGTTTTGTTTGGTAAATAACCAATACCATTCTTCGGCACGGCCTGACAAGAAAAGATGAAAACTGGCCATAAGCTGATCTTCTGTACACTGCGTGCGCTCACGCAAGGTGTCCAATTTAAACAAAAAATCTGAAACACTACCAGTACCGTCATAAGATATCTTCCAATCTTGTGGTTTCACAACCGTATTACTGGGTGTGGGAATAATTGAATTGCTAACGAAAGTCTGCGCTTGGTTCGGCTGCTGCCTAGTATCATCCCTAGTATCACATCTAGCATCACTCCTAACAAAATCCGCCGCCGTTCGAGAGGCTGCGACTGCAGCGTTCAGGGTATTCACATTTTCCCTAATAGCTCTCATCTCATGGCGCAGCTCTTCTTGTGACGTTTGGAATAATTGGTGTAGAACGTGTACCCACGAATTTAAGGGAGACACTTCGGGATGGGTCTCTTGGTTGGAAGCCCTATCATTGTAGACGTTTGGTTGTAACCGAACTTGTGGTAAAGCGCTAGCTTCGCCTACAGTATTTGTCGCGCATTGCTCAGGCGGATCCGGCATATTCCTAATAAGACTGTCTAGATCAAGGATATTTGCACTAACCGGTCTATCATATTTTTCGGGAAGGTCAGTATTTGGAACATTCCTGGATGGATCGACTGTTGCCTGGGTGACTATTGGGGAATGCATTACTAAAGGTCGGCTCGCTGGGGGTTTCGGAGTTGCACCTCCACTTCCTCTTCCTCTATAATATACCCCGTTACCTCTGTTTTTAGAACCACTACCTCTAGTCGAACTCCTAGTTTGCATCCCTTCAGCCGACTGCTGAGTGTTTTGAGGCATTTTCAAAAAAAAATCGAACGTTTGAGCGCTTCAAAAAAAAACAAGGCACGCTTGAACGGTTGTATCAAATCTAAAGCAATTATCTGTTTGAATAAGTCACGTTTGGTGTCAAAGCTCAAATGCAATTATTTGTACCAATTAACGAAATTGAAATCTTTATCTCGATTCAAAATTATGTCACATCCAAAAGAAATAACTTCAGCAATCATTTATAACGAATATTTGCTTTTTAAATCTCCATGCCGGTAAAAATTATGTCATATCCGAAAAAGTAATAAAACTTTAGTTGTCGCGTTTGGTGGAAAAATCAAGCAATAATTGTAATAATTATTTGCGATTCAAAAAAAAATTATCTTAAATTTTAACTAACAATATCGCTTCAAAAAGACTTCGCTTATAAAAAAAATATTTGTATAAATAAACGTGTTCATATACGTGTATATGTAAATGTAAAAAGATATACAATGCAAAATATATATATATATGTTCGTTATTCAATGGGAATGCTGACCTCCCATTATAAAAGGCACAGGTTACAGAATAAAAAAAAATATAAACCCCCTTGAAAAATAAAAACACAAAAAAAATTAAGACAGTGTGTGCCAACTGGTCTCCAGCGCACCAACCGCAATGCAGGGTTGCTCGGAAGCTAAATCCCTGAGACAGGCTGGCTAACTAAAGATAGTTAGCAATAACAAAAAAAAATCTAAATTTGCGAAATACTAACCTATCTCCACCGCAATGAAAGGGACGGTTTCAATCCGCTTTCCCCAGACTTGCGGAGACAGACAATACATCCTTGGGTCTCGGCTCAGCTCATCGCCATGAAGTGGTGCTAAATGTTCCAAGGCACCCAACTCAGGCATGAGATGAACTGAGGCCTGCATCGCATAACAAAAGAAAAAAGACAGAACAAAAGAAATTTGCAAAATACCCCCCTAATCTCCGCCGCAATGAAAGGCACAGCTAGAGGCTGCTTTCCCCAGACTTGCGGAGATGAAAAGTACTAACTCAGGTCTCAGACCAACCCATCGCAATGAAAGTGGCGCTAGGTGCAACCAACTCAGCCGCGGAATGGCTGAGGCCTAAATTGCAAAAAAAAATCACGAACACAAAAAAAATTAAAAGGACGAATTTTCCTTATGACCAACATCCTTGGCTCCGCCGCAATGAAAGGCACGGTTTGAAGCCGCTACCCCAGACTTGCGAAGAAGGATTGCTAGCTTAGGATCCAGCTCAACTCATCGCAATGAAGGCGGTGTTCGAAACACTACCCCAGACGCGAGATGAGCTAGGCCCAAAAGAAAAAAAAAATCCGATACACAAAACTGCACAAAAGACATATTCGGCAAAAAGAAATAAAAATAAATACTGAATCTAGCGGACATGCCCCTCGGACGACAGTGAAAACAAATTTAATATTTAAACTACAAAAAAAAATTAAGTGCGTTAAACACTGCCTCTCCGGGTGAAATGCAAAAAAAACAGACAAAATGACGTTAAGTCTCGTGGAGCCCTGAGCCACTAACACCAATGACTCTCCAATCAGTCTGATCAATTCCATCATCCCGCCGCAACGCAGTGGCGGCTACGGAGGCTGCCAATCTGGGACTTGCGTGAAGATGAAACTTCACTGACCGACCAGAAAACCACTGAAGCCAGCACCCAAGGCCCCACGTTGGGCGCCATCTGTTATGGTTGGCATTCGAATATCGAGTGGAGCAGCAATGCATGGCGGTCGGCATGATCTAGGGTTGCACTGTGGCTAGTCATTGTCGGCTGGGCGGGGTTCTTGCCTACATTGCTGTCCTGCGCCATAAACAGAAAAAATTCATATCATGCCTTTTCAAACCAAAACGAGTAAAATCAAACGAAAACAACATCCGGTTTTAGCCGGATGCCACGGACGGACCGTTGAAAAATTCAAAAATTCAAAAGATAACCCGAAAAAAAATCAAATTCAAGAGGCCAGGCATCAGTTAAATTTAAATAAATGCAAACCGAGGGAAAATGTCGTTAAAATTTGAATATGAATTCTGAACGTACATATGTACGTTAAAGTCAGACGGACGTTAGCAAAACATTTAAACCGAAATTTAAATCGGACGGAAATACTGACAATCGACGGAAAAATTTGAAAATAGATAATCGGACGTTATATTTAAATAATCGCGGACGGAAGAGAAAAGATTTAGAAATTTAAATTTGAATACACGTTGAAATCAAAAAAAACTGTCAAAGTGAATTTGAATTTGAATATACATATATATCGCGAAAAAAAATCGTTAAATTTGAATTTAATTTGAATCAACCGGAAGGACCGGTTATTAACAGGCATCTGAAAATACATAAAAGAAGCTGAAATTTAAAATATATGAACAATCAAAAAAAAGTTAAAGGCCGAACTCACAAGGGGGTGGCGTTGCTGATGTTGTTGCAGCGCCGGTGCGTTTTTGTCCCACCCTAATCCATGGTTACTGTCGCACCCGAATACCAGTAACCCCTTACCTGTGTTGCGCCGCCGGTGTTGTTGCAGCGCTGGTGCTTTTCGACCCACCCTCATCCATGGCCATCGGTGCACCTTAAATTCGATGACCCCATTCCTGAAATCCCTATGCCATTTTAATTAAGGTGGATCAGCACTCCCATTATAATTTTTAACAATTTATTTGGGATTCATTCTTCCCTTTTCTATAGCTAAATCCCTACTCTATTTTTTCCTTCATTTTAGTACACTAGGGCGCCCTTTTTTTTTTCTTTTTTTTTTTTCAGAGAAATTAAAAAAAAATATATATATAAAATATATGGAAAATAATATAAATAGCTTACGACCTAGGCTCCAGTTGTAGTTGTTGACGTTGTTATGGTTGTTGGTGCTGTGTTGGTGGTGCTGCTGCTGCTGTAGTTGTTGTTGTAGTTTCTGCTGGTTGCTGTTGTTGCAGCGACAGAATTTTTTTTTTTTGCTTATGGCTGTTGATGTTGTTGATTCACTACCTGAGACGCTGTTGTTGTTGTTGTTTGCCAAGCCCAATTTGTTGTTGTTGTTGTTGAGCCAAATTTTTCGCTATTTGCTGCTGTTGTTGTTGTGCCAAACCCAATTTGTTGTTGTTGTTCTAGTGCAAAATTTTTCGGCTGTTTGCTGTTGTTGCTTCGGCTGTGCCGCTATCGGTGTTGTTGAGTCACTATCTGAGACGCTGTTATTGTTGTTGTGCCAAGCCCAATTTGTTGTTGTTGTTGTTGAGCCAAATTTTTCGCTATTTGCTGCTGTTGTTGTTGTGCCAAACCCAATTCGTTGTTGTTGTTCTAGTGCAAAACTTTTCGGCTGTTTGCTGTTGTTGCTTCGGCTGTGCCGCTATCGGTGTTGTTGAGTCACTATCTGAGACGCTGTTATTGTTGTTGTGCCAAGCCCAATTTGTTGTTGTTGTTGTTGAGCCAAATTTTTCGCTATTTGCTGCTGTTGTTGTTGTGCCAAGCCCAATTTGTTGTTGTTGTTGTTGAGCCAAATTTTTCGCTATTTGCTGCTGTTGTTGTTATTCGATATTTATGTTTTTTGGTGCGTAAATGTTCACTGCGGTTATCATTTAATTCATGAAATTCTATTGTTTATCAGGAAATGCAGCGACAAACCGACACGAATACGATATGACAAACGAATTTGAACGACGAAAAAACAGATTCTTGTGTGCACAGGTGTGTGTGTGTACGTACACGTATGTATATATTTCACTTTACAATCGAGTGTCTACGTAGAACTAGCCATGTAAACTAATTTAACATAATGTACATATTTTGCAAAATATACTGAACACTGATTTTATGTTTTCGCATCTATTTTTATTATTTAAGAAGTTATTTATATGCAATATAAAAAAAATAGTTTTACACCACGAAAAGAACCGTCTCGTTTTTGACTCTACCACTCAAATTGACTTTTCGAAAACTAACTCCCGCTGTACTAAAAAAAATTCTTATTAGCGCGTGCCTTCCACTTTTTCTTCTGTCTTCGTTTTGGAAGAGTCCCGTTTCTTTTTCCATATAGCCTGCAGTGGTGTAGTGACGTGTGCATAATAGTGGCGTGACTTTACGGTTACCCGAATGTCTATATCATGGTATGACGCTAGCAATGGCACAAGCGAGATGGAATGCGATTGCCATGTTACACAAATAAAAATACCAAAACTTTCGGAATAAAATGCCTCAAGCATTTTTCCCATGAAACTATCTCAAATTAATCGCTTATATTCGTGCCCTAGTAAATTTGCTACTGTAAAATTCTATTAGTGTACGTTGGAAATATTAATAGACATTGTTGTCTTACGCTCAAATTATAAAAATGGTAAGAGACAGGAAAATCTGATTAATGAAATAGTATGTTTGTTTCTTATTAAACTAGCAGCTAGCTGTCAAATGAAATGAAAAGAGCAAAACGGAAAGAATTACGCTCATAAAGAGTGAAATGAACAGAAAATCAAGAAACCTTCTGCCAGCCCAAACCTGGCTAACTATCCATAACTAGCCAATAAGAAACAAACATAGTAAAATTATTTGGTAAATAATTATTTAATTTTCTGTGAACTATGTAAAATTTAAAATTGTATGGAGCGCATAAGAACATTTTATAATAGGTGCATTTGAAAGTACTAAGTATCCGAATAACCACGTGTTACGTATTTTCACAATAAGAAGTGTTCATGGCAACCCTGGAGAACCAGTTTCTCCATCACCAATCCATGTGCATACCTCGCCATTGGAACGATTGTCAAGGTTGAGATGGGAAATTTGAGTTAAGCTTTCCCATGAAAGGCCTACTTATAGAGGTTGGCTCGATAGCTTGCCTATTTGCAAAAAAAATTTTCATGCAATCTATAAGGATTGAAATCTGAAGAATGAATCAAAACCACATAACCATTTAGAAGAATAAAAAAAATCGGTGTAAATCTCGGATGCAATTACTTATTTAAATTTTGTTTAGACTCTTAGTGGAGCAAGAAAAGAATTAACTACAGGATTTTAAATAAAAAAAAATGTTACATTTGAGATATCTAGTGACTGAATAAGAAAGTACAAAACGTTATTATTGCCAGAACACCACCAGTGGTGCATGAAATTTACTCAAACAGGGAAATGACTCCTGTCAAAAAAAAAATTGTCAGCTGTTGCCATCGAGACAACCTCAAAAGTCACCCTCGTTTCGCAGTGCGGCCACCTGTTACACTAGCCCATAGCTCAAACATACAAGGTCGATGCGAGGGAGAATCGCTCTTCTTCTTCTTGGCATATGTCAACTTATTGTCTGTTGCCTTGATTTTACAATTTTGCAGGCCTTGTTCGTAGAAGTAGAATGCTAAGCTCAAGGTTTATCCAAAGAAGGTTATATTAGTTACGTTTTGATGTGTGTGTTTCCAAAAAAAAATGTCAACGTGAAAGAGGAGAGAAATTATTTTCAAAGTAAAAACTTTTCCCCAATCGGTTCTATCTGACGTTCGCACCTTTTTTGCACACGTACCCAATTGCAATCGGCTTATCTGCCGCGAAATCCTTCTTTAAACAATCCCCGCTAAGTTGTGTGTTCACTTCTTTTCCCTGCTTTTGACATTTGAAATAAGCCGCCTAACGTCAATCGCATAAACTGCCTCACATGCGACGACCTGTTTAGTTTGGCCACGCGTCAACCATTCTTCTTCACCATGTCAGCACGTCGGCCATTATGAGATGGAAGTCATTGGAAAAGTACTAAGAAAAACTACTAAAATAGTGGTGATGCCACACAGACAGAATTGAGCAACCGAAATTAACCCGTTTATGATCGATATCAGCATTGATATCGATAGCAAACCATAACACGGTGTTTGCGATATGCGGTGTTTGCGATATGCGGTGTTTGCGATATGCGGTGTTTACGATATGCGGTGTTTGCGGTGTTGTGATATCCATACTACCGTATACCGGAATTGATCAAGAAAATGCGGTGCGGTGTTTATTATGATCGCATATTTTGCGGTTGCGGTCATACTCCCACCGCATTTTTTATGAGTATACTCTAAATCACAAAAAATGTATCGCATGCTGATCTCTGGTGTCGATGTAAATACTTTCTTTGTCGTAGCATCTTCATTCGCATACAATCTGCCGTATAGTAATAATAATAATAATAATAATGACTATCTAAGCAAGTAGAAATGCTATCTGCATATTAACGTTCATGCATTAAGTGTAATTTGAACTTAAAGTTTTCAATAGCCCATGAATTTAAACGCGTCATAATTTATTTTTTACCTCAAAACGAACCTTTAAACGCCCACATTATACCACTGCAAATAGTCGCACGACTATAAAGTGTCGCCAAAAAATTGTAACTCGATGCTGCACCTTTAGATTGTAGGTAACGCATGAGCAAAGAATGTCGCCATGTTTAGTCGCAGTCAATATCGGTTTACCCAAAAATATGTCACAAACCAAAGCTTTTTGTGCATAACCAGACTCAAAGGATTTTTTAAGTTATTTTTTTTTTTTTGCTTTTTCGAAATACGCAAGGCAGATCTAGGAAGGTAGGCCCGGTGGCGAATTCAAAAATGTCCCATGTATTTTGTTAGTGTAATCGGTAGAGTGTAATGTCAAAATGAATGAATTCGCTTGGGGCTCGTCCATTCCTATTGGCCATGATGTGAATTCGCTTGGATTTTGACATTACACTCTACCTTTGCATATAAAAAAAGTAGTTTCTGAATTCGCCACCGGGCCTACCTTCCTAGATCTGCCTTGGAAATACGCAGCGCTTTTTTTATGACGAAAAACGTCGCCTTGCTGCTGTTGACACACTTTTCGCTCAAAGCGCGCGCCTACGCAAACAGCACCGAACTCGTCGCAGAGGAAAAATAGCGGAAATTACGTAAAGTGAAAAAAAGAGGAGTCTATGAACATGACCACACATACATTGATTTGAATCTACCCGGCAAAAACTGTTTGCTTATTGTTGACAAATCAGGTCTAAAAAAGGAGTACGCTGGCAGATCTGCTTCTGTTATGCACTCACTCTCTCTGCTTCTAATTCTCTCATATTTATCTAGGGCTTATTTCGCATGTCGGATAAGCCTTTGGAATAAGGTGTGCTCTCAGAGAGAGAGAGAGAGAGTACTCCTTATGGCTTGATGATATCAGCACAGGAAAATAAGCCTTATTTTAAGAATAACTTTTTGGTTGCTTGTTTTTCCGACAGCGTAGGAATATGATGTATTGTGGAACGATTTTCCGTCATCCCTTGTCAAGTTTGGTTTGGACACAAACCGGTTTCGGCTAATATGTGCCATCTTCGGTTTTAATTATTAAATAAGGCTTAGATTTTTTGGTGGGTATGTATGTGTATGCAGAATTGCATGAGAACGTGCTTATTTGTAAATTTTATTGTAGGCGCATTTTAAAAATAGTCGAGTTGGTGTTGTTGCTTTGAAGGTAATTTGCAGGGTGCGAAGAACGCTCAAAATAAACTCACTCAAACGAATTATCACTCTATAATTCTGAGCTATGCCATGTTCTCATGAGCGCAAATACACAGTGACAACGAACGCAAATGAACGCACGTCAACAGCGATTGATGGGTCTCTGCAGTGGCGATAAGCTCTTACATAAATTCATTTTAAAATGAGAAATCGTTTGAAAATTCATTTTTTGAAAATTCATTCTATGAGTTTATTTTATAATTTTTTGCGCTAGCGATCATTTTTTGAGTTTATCATTTTTTGATCGCTCTTTGAGTTATCATTTTTTGCGTTCACAAGGGTTTGTTATGCAGCAGCTAATGGCATTGTGAAGGCGCAATTTTTGGATGATGGCGTGCGTTTATTAGACCATAAATATGATGTATGTATGTATTTACATACATGTTCATGCATGTGTGTACGTATATATGGATGTATGTATGTACATAATTATAATATTTTAAAAAGCCTTAGCTCTCATAGCGATAGGTATGTATATGTACATATGTATGTAGGTATATCGAGTTTAAATTTTATTAAGTATGTATTTATTTAAACTAATTAAATTATTCAATTTATTTAAATTAATAGATATTTATAAAAATTTATATTTACATACCGATGTACCTACGTATACTATATTGATGTACATTTGTAGTCTATATGTATGAGTTAAGGGTTGTTAAATATTTTATTTAACATAGGTACATACCTACATACATATGTATGTATGTATTTAGTTCTTACTTGAAAACTAGAATATAACAATTGAGCGTTCAAAAAATAAGTTCGCATTTTATTTATTTGTACACATGTATGTATGTACATACATATGTATGTATATAAAATGAATGTATGTAAATATGTAATATGTATGTATGTCTATTCAATGATGGAATGTAGGTATTGATATTTTCCAGGTTTTTTATACATTATTGCCCTTTTTTGTACCTACACAGTAAAAAAGGATAGTTTATTTCTAATATCAGTTGGTACTTAATTTAATCATTCCTGGAATTAAATATATTATAATACCGTCACAGTATTTTTGGTTTAAAATCAAAACCAAAAAAAATATTAGAAAAAAAACCAGAAAAAGGTATAACAAATTAATACAAACTGTTTCTGAAAGTGAAATAGGAAGAATAAATTAAACTCATTAAAATAAATGGCCCAAAAAGCGAATTCTTCATGTCTGATGTACCTAGAAACTAATACAGGAGATTGGTTAAATATCTTATCGTGAAAACTGCGGGATGTGGGACATACGCATATGAACATACACACATACGCATGTTGGTATTTGCTCTCGTCCTTTTACTTAACTGATGGGCGGTACAATCTTAACCAAAAATTATAAATTTGCTATTGTTCGGAAAGCTCATGCAAGGTTACAGTATGTGAATATGTGCATATGCATATTTATACTCAGCTGTACTAGTACACAGAGTATTATAATTTTGATTTCATAACGGTGGATTGTAACATAATGAAATAATCGAGATAGATATGGACTTATATATATCAAAATGATCAGGGTGAAAAGAGAAATCGATTGAGCCATGTCCGTCCGTCCGTCCGTCCGTCCGTCCGTCCGTCCGTCCGTCCGTCCGTCCGTCCGTCCGTCCGTCCGTACGCACGATAACTCGCGTAAAAATTGAGATATTTTGATGAAATTTGAAATGCAAGTTGGTATCGAGACTGGGACGGTTGGTATTGAAAATGGGCGAAATCGGACCATGACCACGCCCACTTTTCCTATATAGAAAAAATCGGATATTTGGTATCTCAGCCACTACTATAGCTAGAGTGATAAAATTTTACCCACGTATTGAGCTCAGGGCCTTATGAAGAAATTTGATGAAGTTTTGGAAAATGGGCGGTGCCACGCCCACTTATTAAGGGGCAAACATTGAAAGTTTTATATGTCATTACTCAGCAACCGTTGAAGATATATCGATGAAATTTGGTATCCGTAATTTGCTTACTTAGACAAATGTTTTGACGAAAAATTATCAAAATCGGTGGACGGCCACGCCCACTTTTATATATGGGAACTATAAAGGGGCCTAATAAAAACATTTTAAGCGATATCTCTGTCAAATATAAAGATCTATCACTGAAATTTTGTGGTAGGAGTCCAACTACGGACATAAAACAAAAAATACAAAAATTTTTGAAAATGGGCGGTGCCACGCCCACTTATTAAGGGTCAAACATTGAAAGTTTTATATGTCATAACTCAGAAACCGTTAAAGATATATCGATGAAATTTGGTACGCGTAATATATTTACTTAGCCAAATGTGTGGACGAAAAATTATCAAAATCGGTGGACGGCCACGCCCACTTTTATATATGGGAACTATAAAGGGGCCTAATAAAAACATTTTAAGCGATATCTCTGTCAAATATAAAGATCTATCACTAAAATTTTGTGGCAGGAGTCCAAAGACGGACATAAAACAAAAAGTACAAAAATTTTGGAAAATGGGCGGTGCCACGCCCACTTATTAAGGGTCAAACATTGAAAGTTTTATATGTCATAACTCAGAAACCGTTGAAGATATATCGATGAAATTTGATATGCGTAATTTTCTTACTTAGGCAAATGTTTTTGCGAAAAATTATCAAAATCGGTTGACGGCCACGCCCACTTTTATATATGGGAACTATAAAGGGGCCTAATAAAAACATTTTAAGCGATATCTCTGTCAAATATAAAGATCTATCACTGAAATTTTGTGGCAGGAGTCCAACTAGGGACATAAAACAAAAAATATAAAAATTTTGGAAAATGGGCGGTGCCACGCCCACTTATTAAGGGGCAAATATTGAAAGTTTTATAAGCCATAACTCAGAACCGTTAAAGATATATCGATGAAATTTGGTACGCGTGATATATTTGCTTAGCCAAATGTGTGGACGAAAGATTACCAAAATCGGTTGACGACCACGCCCACTTTTATATATGGGTATTATAAAGTGACCTTATAAAAACATTTTAAGCGATATCTCTGTCAAATATAAAGATCTATCACTGAAATTTTGTGACATGAGTTCTACAATAGACCGGAAACAAAAAATAAAAAAAGTTTATAAAATGGGCGTGGCACCGCCTCTTTTTATACAAAGAAATCTACGAGCCTATTACTCGACAAATAACTGAGATATTATGACGAAACTTGGTTTATACACTTTTATAACTTGTGTTAATAGACACGCAAAAATGTATTGAAATCGGTTTATGACCACGCCTACTTTTTAACAAAGATATTTCTGGAACACCCTTTTGGAATTTGTAACGTGAAGCCTTTGTAACTAAAAGTCATAGAGGGATGCAATTTTGCACTAACAATAATATTTATATGCTTATTTGGATGATTGATACAAAGTTTGAAAATGGGCGTGGCTGCGCCCTGTTTATGCAGCACTCGTTTCATATAAAATACACCCTATATCGAACAAACGCAAACAAACAATGAAAGCATACAGCTGAGTATCTAATGTTCGATTCCACTCGAACTTAGGCTTCCTTACTTGTTTTAAGTACAAAATACCTATATATGCCATATTTCAATAACTGGTTAGTGCCTTTGAGTCTAGTCTTATAAAATACTCAAAAAGATAAAAATGGCGGAAATAGAAGTGATTTTGTAGTTAGCCGTAGAAGGAAACTAATTGAAATTATAAAACTTTATTTGCGTTTTCCCAAAAAAAAATTTTTTTTGAGTTAAATCCCTATTGCATAAAACGTGCGATATGTATGTTAAATAAAATATTTATATAGACTAATATCGATGGCTATTTCAAAAATTGTTTGAAAAACGTCTTATTTCCGACTTTTTTTCAATAACGTCCTATTTCAGAAAATTATTCAAAACGCCCTATTGCAGAGAAATACATACATATATACATATGTATGTGTCGAATGAACACAAATACATATGTATGTAAACACATGCATATATAAAATTTTTATTAGATTGAATAAATACATAATAAAATTGTTAAAGTGCAACTTCAATATACATATGTACATATATATCGCTATAAGACCTAAGGCTTTTTAACATATTATAAATATATACATACATATATACGTACACACATGCATGAATATGTATGTACATACATACATACATCATATTTATGGTCTAATAAACGCACGCCATCATCCAAAAATTGCGCCTTCACAATGCCATTAGCTGCTTAAACCTCACAACAAACCCTTGTGAACGCATAAAATGATAACTCAAAGAGCGATCAAAAATGATAAACTCAAAAAATGATCGCTAGCGCAAAAAATTATAAATTCAAACTCAAAGAGTGAATTTACCAGAGAAATTGTACGATAATTCATTTTTGAGTGAATTTATGCATTGAGTTTACCGCCACCGCTATGAGCGATCGATTGCTGTTGTGCTTTAGTTCGCTCGCTATTTGAGTGTTTATACATTTTTCTTTGAATATTTGTTTGTGATATGAGTAGAAGGTATTTTTGAGCGTTCATGAGTGAGTTTTTCCGTACCCTGGTAATTTGATGCATAAGCGAGTATTCTTTTCATGCTTGGGTACGACAGAAATGCGCCTTGTGTCGTTTAAAGTGTAAGACATTTTTAGTGGTGCAGAGCGGTTAAGTAAATTAGGTATGCAATTATTTAGTACACAGTGGAGTTTCGGGATAGTTTATGAAGGAACTTTATTTAGTCTTATGTTGTACTGCCACAGAGAAATAATTCGATAGCATTAGTCTTGGCTCGAAAAAGACTTTAAATGGCTCTTTAAGCATGTAAATATTGAGTAAACTTGATGTGGAGAAGAACTTTGCTAATATTAGTCTCGTTTTTTTAACCTTTCAGAACCCATTTTCTGTGAGGTTTTTGGCAGAAGCTTTTGAGCTTCCGAGCTTTCTTGGGGTTCCAACTTTTTCACAGGCTTCCACAAAAGTCAAATGCTAGAAAAAAGTGAGTGAAAAAATTGAGCTTTTCAAAAGTTCGCGCTCTTCTACCTTTCTTTTTCGTTTTACTCTCCCACTCCTTTTCTCTCTACACTTTTATCTAGCTTTCTCTTTATATTATTTCCATAACCTTTCGTTTGCTTTTCCTTTTTCTTTTCATCTTTCTTTTCGCTTTTCCTTTCTCTATCGCTCTCCCTTAACTCTCCTATCTCTTCCTCTCTTTTCTCTTCCCTCCCCTCTTTAGTCACCGGCTTGCGAATCATAATAAAAGAGCTATATGAAAAATTACCGCTTAATACCCTTCATTTGATACCAGTATCGCTCAGAAACATTCCGGGGCCAGCCGGATCCACATTTTGACCCATATCTGGAGACCCCGATCTAGGATTCATAATGAGTTCAGCTCTACATAAAAGCCCTGCTCAACACCTTTCACAATGGGCGAGTCCGAGATGTTTTATTCGATTGTCTCGATTGTTTAAGCAACTCGAATGTCGTCGAGGATTTTCATTCGAACTTAAGTCCAGCCGCGATTGCTTTCAAGGCAACTCTTAACTCTTGATTTTTTGGTCGAGGAGAGAATCAACTTTTGACTCGATGGCGATTTGGAATGATGACGATTTATCTCTGACTCAACCATCAATACTTGAGATTATCCGTTCGGACGATTTATGCAATTTTAATTTTTTTTTCAGAGGGATAGGCATTGCTTTGAAGATCGACTTTTGGGTTTTTTACCTCTAGAAGATTTATTATTTAATCTAATTTTATATATCTTTGGAAATTTAGAAACATTTATAATCATTTTAGTAGATCCAATACCGCGACAGTTCATTCTATGATATTCCATAAGATATCACCACTAACTCTCTCTCTCTCTCTCTATCTCTCCCACCCTCTCTCTCTCTCTTTACTTCTCATTTAGCTAACTGAAATACATAATTGTTGTGCAAAGCTTCTGTGACTGCACCCGATATGTTGGCATAACAGCTTGACAGCCACCCACCATTTCTCTATTCATATGAATGTGTGACTGCAACTGACTTGACGTGACTGCTGCCACTTGCCGCCCCATTGAGAAGCGTCGTTTAGATGAATATGTCAGCTATAATTGGAGATACATAGCAGCAGCAGCATCAGCAGCAGCAGCCACGGTGTGAAGCCACAAATACGATGGATGGATGGGTGCTTGCTTGATTGTTAATAATAATAAAGATGAAAGAATGAAGAAGAAGATCGTCAAGAAGAAGAATAGCAGCGACACCAAAAAGTCATTGACTCGTTGAGTTATGGTAATAGCGTTTCCGTTTGGCACACAAACGACGCGACGAGCTCAAAGCTAATAGAGAATGTTGGCTACTAAATACATTGAATACTCAGCGTAAATATCTGCATAGACACGTACAAGTTGTAGAAAAATAGACATACATACAAATAGAAGCCCCTATTTCTAGCAAATAAGCATAACAATGGCTGTGCAATGGAAAACGCTTTAAGCGACAATGAGCTAACAAGACTTCAACGGGAGATCCATTTTGTGTTCTGTTTTTTTTTCTTCTGTTTGTTCGCTCTATTTGAGCTTGCACCACCCGCTGGCTATGTGTTTGGTATTGTTTGTATGTTTGCTTGTAAGCAAATACTCAAATAATTGTGGATTCGGGAAACATGTTATGTAAAAGCCCGTCTCCACATAACTTGATTCACCAGAGAAACATGTAGCAAAACATCTCGCTCAATAACCCGTCTCCACGTGGCTAATCGTGATTCAGTTTGACATTTCTCTTTCTTGTTCTTCTTAAATGTTTGTATGTTTGCTTGTTTTTGTGTCTTTGTTTTGGTCTGTGTGAGATTTCGATAGATTTTCGATACAAAATTAGAGAAGACATCGATATCATCGAGGTTGGCAAGATGATTCAGAATGAAACAGCGTTTCAATCTTCACTTGCTCTCAGAAATTTGGTTGGAAATTGGCGAGTTTCGGCATTGGTTTCCGTGTCGAAACAATTTTGAGAGAGAAAATGCAGAAAAAAGAGCGAAACACGTTATGTGGAGACATGGTATTATTTGCTTGGAATTCCTTACTACATACATACATATCCATACGTATACTAGCTGACCCGCCAGACGTTGTTCTGCCTAAAATTTATTCGTATAAAGCCTAAAGGAAAAGTCCTAGATTACCGTGTTGCCGTATCCTTATCCCTATCTATATCCCTATCCCTATCCTTATCCTTATACCTATCCCTATCCCTATTCCTATTCCAATCGCTAACCCTATCCCTATTCCTATTCCTATTCCTATTCCTATCAATATCCATATCCCTATCCCTATCCCTATCCCTATGCCTATCCCTATCCCTAATCCCTAATCTCTAATCGCTAATCCCTATCCTTATCCTTATACCTATCCCTATCCATATGCCTATCCCTATCACTAACCCTATCCCTATCCATATACCTATCCCTATCACTATCCCTATCCCTATCACTAGTCCTATCGCTATCCCTATCCCTATCCCTATCCCTATCACTATGCCTATCCCTATCCATATACCTATCCCTATCGCTATCCATATCTCTAGCCCTATCCCTATGCCTATTCTATCCCTCCAGACTTTCTAGGGTCACCCCTCGTCCACATTTTGGTCGATATCTCGGAAAACGGGTTGCATAGGGTCTTGAAAATCAGCTCTTTTTTAAATACTCACCAACACCTTTTATTTGATACCCATTTTGTAGAAAACCCGTTTGGGGTCACACCTGGTTCATATTTCAGGAAATACCTCGAATACGGGGTCTTATAAGGGACCAATAACTACACCATGTTCAAGCACTCGTCAAAACCTTTCATTTGATACCCATATCGTACGAACCCATTATAGGGTTACCCTGGTCCACATTTTGTGGAATATCTCCAAAACCTTTCCGGTTTCTTATACTTTTTTTTGGCCATAAACCATGTCGGGCTCAATCGAAAACTACGTGCAAAATTTCATTTAATTCAGTCCAGCCGTTCTGGAGTTAAATCATCAGGGAGGAAAATGTGACTTATTTTTATATAATAGATGTACATATATTTACATGGCTTTCATACACAAGTCTGTTTATAACTAAACATGTTTAAGGACATATCAGCGTAAAATGGCTTTATGTACATACACTAGTTTCTTCTCACTCGCATCTCTCGCATTCCCAACTGTCCATCTTCTACTTATACTTTTATATTCCTATCATGCCATATTCCTCTATCTATTTGCCTATCTATCTAGGTTTATGTTCATTTGTTTGTGCCGTGCTTTTGTGCAAAGCATGTACTACGCTTTGGCATACACTCGAGTGCTTGTGGCATGTTAGCCGTCAAAAGTGTAAGCGAGAAAAGAGAGACAGAACGACATTGGAATGTATGTACATTAGAGCTTATCACGGTGTAGGGAGGAAAAAAAAGTTGAAAATGTCCCCCCCCCCCAGTTTGAACACTTACTTATGAGGTTTTCAAAAAAAAAAAATTTTTTAACTTTTTTGTAACCCTGTAAAAACAGGGAAATTTGTTTTTTTTTTTTTTCTATAATTTCTATATTTTACGTTCGATTTTCAAAAGTGATACATTTTTAGAAAGGTATTCACCAAGGCAATATTTCATCCATAGAAACTTTTAGTCCATCATGCCAAGTTCAGCTTTTATTCTATTTTTACTAAAACCAACACCCTGTATTTGAAAAAAAAAACTTGTTTCCTGAAAACTAAGAGCTGCTGTAGCTTACGCCAGGTTAAGATATTTCACAAAATTGTGTTTAATGAACACTTTTCTTGCTCTATCTTTTGTTTCACGAGTATGCTCAAAACAAAACTAGAGTAATCTAGATCACAAATTTCTGCTCTAGCTGTTTTTGTGGAGTAAGTTAGAGCAGAGAAGCAATTGTCAGTCAAGAAAAAATAAGTTTTTGAAAAGTTCAAAGAAACTAGCTTGCAAGAAAAACCACGTTTGGCATGCGTGCATTTGTGCATTTGCATTAATTTTGAGGATTAAAAAAAAGAAATAAATGGAAACTATCAAGATTCAAGTGTTTCATGGCATTTCTGCTCTGAGTTGCTCTAATTCTATATTGACAGTTGCCCTACTCTGCTCTAACCTGCTCTGAACTTTTTTTGTTCATTAAACAGAGCTAATATTAATAAATAATAATCTTTTTTACTCATATAATGATGTAAAAACTATATTCAAGGCTATATTTACTTTATTCAAAAAAATTTTTTAATACAGGGTGTTGGTTTTAAATAAATTTTAATAAAAGCTAAAGTTGGTGTCGCAGGTTAATGACTTATATGGACGAAATATGACACGGGTTAAAACCTTTACAACAATATATTGCTCGTTGAAATCAAAGACCAAATAGAAAAGTTATAAGCAAAAACGAATTTCGCTGTTTTTACAGGGTGCCGAAAATTTTTTTTTCCATTTTTGAAATCTCCAAAAAGTAAACATTCGAACCAGGGGGGAACATTTTAAATTTTTTTTTGGCGATACGCTCTAATGTACATACATTTTTATGTATGTACATATGTAAGTATGTCGATATCATGTGCGTAACTGCATTAGGGTGCCAGTTTGTTTTCAACTTTGACCTACCTCTGACCTAATAAGATCTCAAATGGAAAAGATAATTATAACAAAATTATATTATGTAAGTATTCTAAGTGAATACGGCAAATTAGTGGGTTAATGCCTAGTTCACATGCAAGAGATTTCGAACTTGAAGCACAAGTCGGTAAGAAGGAAAATAAAGTTGAAGTAGTACCTAGGGATCTCAGTAGTATCAAGAGTATGCTCAGAGAGTACTTCTGCAAACAAAAGCCTCACAAAGGTCCAACTGCTCTGGCCTAACTAAGTACGTACTAAAACCCAACCTAATGATGAATGCCTTGCTGACTCCTTTACCATTTTATGTTTTTGAAATTTAGCGCAGCCAAAACCAAGGCCTAGCCAAATAATCGTGCCGACTATCAAGCAAGCAGAGATAAAAGCAAAACAAGGCAAGAAGAAAAAAGCAAACGAAACAAAAACAAATAAGCATGAAGTCAGGTTGACGTGCCGCAATCGACCAATGTGGAATAATGTGGAAGGTAACCAACTAGCTGGAGTGACGACAGACTGCGGTGAGATGCGGTCATGTGTACTAGTTACAATTATAATAACAAAAACAGCAAAAATAACAACAACAACAACAATAACAAAATTTAACTAATGATAAAATGAGCAACAACGTAAAGGTAACTGTGTTGGTTATTATTGCTGTTATTGTGGCTTTTTGGCACAGTTGTTATTGTTGTTGTGCTGCTGAATGATATTTAAGCCACAGCTAAACAGTAACGGCGCCGAATATAATCAAACCAACCACAAAGGTATATAGTAGAGGCATATGTATGTATTTATGCGTATGTACATTTATATATGGGAAAATGTACATGTTTCTATATGTATATATGTACATTAGGGTGATTCCCAAATGTATGGGGACACAATTTATAGCATATTTCCTCAACCTCACCCCCTAGGTCGATACTAATGTAGTCGAAGATACCAAATATAAATTTTGTTAATGTTCGGAGACGGTTAAGGGGTGTCGGATATGGGTGCCATATGGTTATCTGAGCTATGACCCCTTTGCGATACCCCTTAACCGTCTCCGATCGGGACGAAAATTTATATGTGGTATCTTTGACCGGGCTGTTACCGATTTAGGGGCTGAGACCACAGAAAATCGCCAATTTAATTTTAAGGACCACCCTAATGTAAATATGTACATACATATTCGCATTTAGCGACAGCATTAGTTACAATTGTGACAATGACAACCAATTCCTATGTAAATACACAGATATGATCTCATTACGAATGAATAGTGCTATATTAGCGAAATTAGTAAATATACTATGTATATATGTGTGTGTATGTAGGTATACCCTCCATGCCAAATATTAAACGACTACCCTGCAAAAATTCCGAGTACTCCATTCGCTAATCCATGGAGTGCTCGCTATGGACCAACCGATTACTCCATAACTTGCCACATTTCATACAAAAAATATGGTCCATTTAACATTGCATGTCATTGCAATGGAGTATATACTCCAGTCCCGCATAACAATCATATTAATCCATGGAGTACCTACATTGGATTAATTGATGGAGTACCTAACAGTTAGCCGAACATAACAACAAAAACCAAATGTTTATGTTTATGTAGCTATGTATGGATACACATATCGTCTTCGTCGCGATAAAAATTTGGTTTTTGTTATGTTCGGCTAACTACGAACCGATGCAGATACATGAATCGGTCGTTTGGGCTATGTTAGTGGTCACTTTGAAAGTACTCCAATTTACCACAAATGGAGCATATAATCCAATGATTTTTGCAGGGTACTCACTGATGAAGGTGCATATATGTATGTATGTAGATGTCGAGAACAACTTAATACGATTTAACCCTAAACTAATCATTTGAGAATACTTTGAAGAATAAGAAGTTATGGATGAATTTGAGAAAAATATCTCGTAGGGGGAAGCAGTGATAGCCGAAAAGTGCTAGGCTGCCACTCGCTAAACCTAATGTTATGTTGACATGCCCATTAAGGAACTGAGTAAGATGGAAATTGAGTTCACACTGCTCTCTATCTGTCCAACTGTTTACATTAGGAATTAACGTAAAAGTCCACCGACCTTTAAACGAGGTTTGCCAGCGCTGATGCCACAATAGACCATTATGTTTGTAGGTTTGTTTGTATGCTTGTAAGCATGCTATTACTTTTTGCATTGCATACTTTAATTTGAAGTCGTCTATATTGAATGGTAGTTTTCCAGTGTAACGTATATCTATCTACGTGCTTATTTGCAGGATATATGCACATGTATGTATAGCCGTATTCGATTGGGCAAGAGTTAGAGACTTGCGAAAAAAACAACCACTGGTATAAAAACAAGTGAAAATTAAACGACCGTTCGTTAAAGTAAAGGAATTGGAAAAAAGTTGTGTTTATTTTAGAGCTCCAGATTTTTTTTGAACATTTTCGAGTAGCCCGAACAAATGTTGTTCAAATGCTCAAACAGTCGTTTGTTTGTTTATTACCCGTATGTTTGTACGGGCATTTGAACAATTCGGGCATTTTGAAGTTTGTTCTTTTCTTTTGTTTATTATTTTTTTTCTTCTTCATATGTAGTTGTTTTTATTTTTGTTTTTTCGATACACATTTTTTTGTTTGTAGGCTCGAATGCTCGAATGTTTGTACGGGCATTTGAACAACAAACGGGCTTCAAACAAAAACGATCAATTCGATTTGTTCGATACCCGGGTATCTAGAGCTCTAGTTTATTTGATGAAATTTCTTCAACTTTTTATCGATAGATGTCTGCCCTATCTTCGAACACCGTTCGTTAAAGTACGTACAAAGAACGTATATTGTACAATATTGTACAATATACGTTCTTTGGTAGGGAATTGGAAACATTTTCTAATGAACGGTATTGCGTTGAATTCGAAGATAGGGGAGACATCTATTGACAAAAATTTGAAACCATTTCACTTATTGACAATAGAAAAAATTGGCATAAGTAATCAGTAAAGATCAGTTTAATGAATAGCTGGCATACTCTCTAAAGGTCTCTTAAAGTCTCTAACATTTTGTATGGGAACTGTCAGCCAAGAGAGCAGAGTCGAGTATAGGCGAGCAGAGAAATGCCCAATAAACACTCCTTATGTATGTAGGTATGTATGTAAGACTATAGTTTGGCTTACTCTCACGCACACCTTTGTGGCCATTATTTGTACTCCGTGCGCTGTATTAATTAAAACAAATTTTTGGGAATTTATTTGCTTAAACTGCGCATGCATAGAACTATCGGAAAATGACTAGTGAACCATGTGAAGTGCTGAAAATGAAAGCAATGTGGTTAAAAACGACCTCTCCCGAATATCAGCTCAGCAGATTTTTACACTGAGAGAAAAAAAATATATGGAGGGGTCAAAGAAATTGTTTACCTATTTTGAACACTACTTTCTTTGTTTTGAGGAAATTTTCCTTAAAACATGTTAAAAGGTTTATAAAATATTGTTGTTACATACGTTACCATGGTTTCATATACTTGTTTTGAAAAAATTCATACATTAAAATAATGAAAAATTCTTTAAGCGCCATTCCATTCCCAACTTTCCTTGTTTTGAAGACTTGATTTCTTTAATTTTGAGAAATTAAATTCCCATACAAATCCCCATGGCAACGAATTTGTTTGAAAGTTTTTTTATGTTTTTTCCACATTTTTGAGAAAATTTACACAAAACAAAGAAAATTTTGTATTGGGTCGCGTGTTCAAAATAAGGAAAATTATGTCTTTGATCGAGAGAAATTTTTTTTTTGAGTGTACATAGAGAAAAGTCTTGTGGCTGGTTTATGCGACTGGCTGAGAATGGCAAAATCATACAAACGAATGCTTTACACACACTACTACAAGCATTTTACAACCCACTAGGCCCATTTGTGAGGTGATGCGATGTTTTTCATACTGCTTTTGTAAGATATACCGCAGATACTCCTAAAGTATGTTGAACGGCACGTAGAAATTGAGCACAGATCATTACTTCACTGACTAAAGTAGGAGTTAAGAAGAGTAAGAGTTGATGATTTGTAGATCTTTGGGCCTACTGGGAATAGACATACATACACATACTACAGTATTCTACTTATACACATTGATATATTACATTCCAGCAAACACTGAAGTTAGATACACATTTTAGACTGAGACGAAAACTAGCCCCTTCCTCAAATCTGCAACAGCAGGCGAGTCGAGAAGCTGCCGAAAATCATAGCGTTCTCAAACAAACTGGGGAATAGTTCTCAAATGGAGAAAATTATAATAGGTACTCGAATCGAATTCTCTATGTAGTTCTCTAATGAGAGTCTAATGAGAATTTGCAAATACTTCTTTCTCTAATAAGGTTCCAATTGTATTCTAGTGCAGTTTTCTATCCCCGCTTATTGCTTGCGATTAGAGAATTAAACTAGTTTGATATAGTGAAGTATCCAGAAATTCTGTAACGTTAGTGATTGTGTTTGCTGGGATAGACAAATATGTACATCTATATTTGTAAGCTGTAAATAGGTGTTAGACACGTTCATCTACATACACACAAACATACAGATGCTGGCACAAAAACAAATTACCAACAATTTTCGCATTGCACCACTTTCATTCTCGTATTTTCTATTTTACAACAATTGTTTGTATTGAGTTAAGTTGTTGTTGTTGTTTGTGTTGTACTAGCATTACTTGTACAAAGCTATTTAGAGCATTGTTTACGCATTTTTATTGTAGTTTGTTTTTATGTTTATGTTTTTGTATTTGTATTTTTTGGTTACTCCTGTTAACTAGGCCTTATCGTTTGAGGTGTTTTATGCCAATGTGTGGCTGCCAATGCTGCCAGTTCTGCCGCTAATGTTGCTGCCTTGCTCTAGTTGAGGTTTTTGTTATTCATGTGTACATTAATTTCTTTATACAAACAACTGAATGCCATAGGTATTCATAAATTTGCACATACCCTGTAAAAATCATTGGATTATATGCTCCATTTGTGGTAGGTTGGAGTACTTTCAAAGTGACCACTAACATAGCCCAAACGACCGATTCGTGTATCTGCATCGGTTCGTAGTTGGCCGAACATAACAAAAACCAAATGTTTATGGCGACGACGACGATATGTTTATACATACATAACTACATACATACATATGTTTGAATGTATACACTTCATTCGTCATCGTCGCGATAAACATGTGGTTTTTGTTGTTATGTTCGGCTAACTGTTAGGTACTCCATCAATTAATCCAATGTAGGTACTCCATGGATTAATTTGATTGTTATGCGGGACTGGAGTATATACTCCATTGCAATGACATGCAATGTTAAATGGACCATATTTTTTGTATGAAATGTGGCATGTTATGGAGTAATCTGTTGGTCCATAGCGAGCACTCCATGGATTAGCGAATGGAGTACTCGGAATTTTTGCAGGGTATGCATGCATGTATAGATGTACTTCTACATGTAAACTTACAAGCATATCTGTATACGTATGTCTGAATACGCACACTTTATGGCCATGCATTTGTTTGGCATGGATTTTGTGTATTTGAAGAGACTTTAAAGTTGATTAACTTCGTTAGATGAGTGCTTTTATTGCCGACCGAAGGTAAAACACACACATATATACATAAGTTCTTATCCTAGGCCTAGGCGGCAATCTGTGTATTTACATACATACATATGTACATACACATTGATATGCATATTTACGACAGCCTTGCTATTTTTCCCCAGTAACCTGTTGACCTTAATCTACACGTTTTTGTGGTAATTTGTTGAAGTTATACTTACACACAAGTTTATGTATACAGCTGTAAAACATTTTACATACATACATACAAAAATTACATATATACATATGATCTTAATATGCGTGTTTGCCATTTTATGTATTTGCATGTGTGTGTGTGTGTCCATTTCAATTTCGTCTGAATCCATTTACTTCATTTGCTCATTCCTCAAACAATTGGATTCGATCAAACGATGTAAGTTGCTTTTCTAAAAACAAAGGATAATGAACGTAATTTAATCGTTTTGTTTTAGTGGACATGTTAGATGTACATGCGTACATACATATGTACATATATATGTATGTATGTATGAGGATAAGATTGTTTGTTTTTGTAGGTTTTGGATTAAGTTTGGAACTTTTGTCAAAGAAAAATTGTTTGGCTACGATGAATGGCTTTGTATTTCTCATTTTACGGTATCTAGAAGTCTACTGGCATCATCATCATAAAAAAAAATTCAAACAGGTGGCAGCCTTACCATTTTTTTTTGCAATGAAGGTTCCTAAATTTTTGCGAAAAAATACACGACATGCTATAAAAGTTTTATTTTATTAATATACCTAACTAAAATTTTTAAGAAGGTGGCAACGCTTACAAAATATATTCAGCGATCAGCTATCTTAAACTCATTTAATTTGATACCCATTTTGCAATAGATGTTTAATTGGTTTTTAGAAATTTTATTGGTCTAAAATTTTCAAACAGGTGGCAATCCTCAAAATTTTTTTTTGCAATGAAAGTTTCTACATTTTTTTCGAATAATTGTACAACATGTTATAAATCTCTTATTTCATTAATTTGACTAATTTACGTTTTTTATAAGGTGGAAACCCTAACAAAAATATTTCCAGCGATCAGCTTTCTTAAGCTTATTTAGTTTGATACCAGTTTTACGGTATTTAGAAGTCTATTGGCAATATAATCATCACCATCATCATCATTATCACCACCATCATCATCATTGTCATCATCATCATCATTATTATCATCTTCATAATCATATTTGCATTTTCATCATCTTTATCATCTCCATCATCATCATCGTCATCATCATCATCATCAGCATCACCATCACCATCACCATCATTATCATCATTACTACATTTATCTTAACGTCTCGTCTAAAATTTGTATTAAAATCGAAAAGTCAATAAACTTTTGCCAAAAACATGTGTGTACATCTCGGTTTATCAATTATAATCACAATCCTTCCGGTCACTGGCATCTACTAAACCACACTTCCTTCTTGTCCTGCACATTTGCTGAACTCGTACCTTACTACCTTATTTCTCCTCCTAACATAACCAACTAAACTAATAAATATAATTTTGCTTCAATGCTTTGCCTTGCGGTGCGGTCAAAAGCACGAAAACGATTTTCATATTACGGAAATGGCTTTGCATAATTACAGGAATGTGCTACAGTACATGCAAAAGTACATACACACATATATACATAATATAAATACGTGTGTGTCAAGTACATGAGCGAACGATGAAAGTGGAGTATATGTGAAGTAGGAAATCCTATGTAGCCTTATTATTGCATAAAATTATTGGATACCTACGAAAGACAAGTTTGTGCTGAATTTTATGTGTAATTTACATGGCATTAGGGTGTAGTTGTGCTTAAAAAACTTCACCAGCGAAGCTGCGCTGCAAAACCACTTGCATTTGGTGTGGGTGTGTGTGTGGGGGGATCAAATAGAATTTGTGTACAAATTATTGTTGCTTTCGCATTTCATGCATGAAATTCTGTCATTTTAAATTGCAAATTATTCATAATTAAATGCATGTGCATTAATTTTGAGGTAGCACTTCTCCATAAGTAAATGTTACGTTTACGCCATGTCCACGTTTTACAAGCAGCTTCGCTATCGTATACATGGCTTGTATAAATCCACTGCTATAAACAACATCAACTCCTTGTGCTCGAATACCCACTTCGTCTCATACATATTTGCTTATTTTGTTGTCGATCCATTTCATTTATTATGCTCTCAACGGCTTCCTTTCATGGCACATAAACAAATTTAACAAGTTTTGTTGTATTGCATCGAAATACACTTTAACGCTCGTTTGCTGTTGAAGTTTATGGCAAAATCATGTATTCGCGTTGCTTGATGTTTATTCGAGATGAATGTGAGTGGGTTTATTTTGTAATTAATTTGAAATTAAACACAGTTTGCCATTTACAATGGTCTTTAGTTGCAATCGAGGTTGCTGTTAGTAGAGAAATTATGTGAAATTCAATGGTCAAATTGCATATACACATGTGTATGTATGTATTTATGTACTGATATGTATGCATGTAAGTAGGCATGTAAGCAGAAATATGCATTTTGCATATTTCAGTGCCAATTATACATATATCTTGATTTCTATTAAAGAAATATTTTTACTTCCAATTTGCAATTAATAACGAAATAAATTAAAGGCAATCAATGTGAAATTATGAAATTTAGAAATTTAAAATACCAGATAGTAATTGTTAAAGAATTTTAGAATTTTGAAAAAAAAGTGGCAACCCTAACAAAAATATTTGCAGCGGTGAGCTTTCTTAAACACATTTAATTTGGTACCATATTTTAATATTTAATTGATTTTTATAAATTTTATTGAGCAAAAAATTTCAAACAGCTGCCAGCTTTTAAAAAAATCTTTTTTTTTTGCAATGAAAATGTCCAAAATACACGATATGCTAAACAACTTTTATTTTATTAATTTACCTAATATAAGTTTTTTTAAAAGGGTGGCAACACTAGACAATAGAATAATTCTAGCGGTAAACTTTTTTAAACGCATTTAATTTTATACCTATATTAGGGTGGGGGGATTTATATGGAGGGAAATTAATCGATACCGCGCAATCGAAATTCGGATTCCTCTCATTTTTCTGAGTAGAAAACTCCTCCACGGCATTTGTCTAAAATTAATTTTGATGTTCCGGAATTTGGTTTTTATGAACCAAGACGAATTTTCGAAAATAAAAATTGGGCAAAAATCGATCAAAAAATATCCAGGCCAATATGCACATCGAATTGAAGAAGAATTTTATGCTGAATCCAGATATGAAATCGAAACTAAAATCGGCTGATCCGTTTTCGAGATATAGCCTGATTTCCGGTTATGGAGGCTGAATGCCCAAAATCGCGATCATCTCTTGTTGTGTACAATACATCTTAATTTTTTTTGCAAACAAATTTCAGAAGCATAAGTCTACGTTTTAGGGAATAATACTTTAATTTTTACAGCTAAAATTCTGAAATTTTGTATTTAGAGCATTTATTGTACACAAAGCGCTGTCGGCGAAAATCATCGGTATCGGATGACTATAAAATGGAGATCCCATACCGCGCTTTTGGGCCAAGGAAAAAATAGTGCATTCTAGCTTTCCTATACCGGAAGATAAATTAATATTTTAAAATACTGTTCATATATTGTATTAACTTATCTTTAAGAAGTTTGCAAAAAAAATTAAGATGTATTGTACACAACAAGAGATAATCGCGAAAATATGCGATTTTGGGCATTCAGCCTCCATAACCGGAAATCAGGCTATATCTCGAAAACGGATCATCCGATTTGAGTTTCGATTTCATATCTGGATTCAGCATGAAATTCTTCTTCAATTCGATGTGCATATTGGCCTGGATATTTTTTTTGTCGATTTTTGCCCAATTTTTATTTTAAAAAATTCGTCTTGGTTCATAAAAACCAAATTCCGGAACATCAAAATTAATTTTAGGCAAATGTCGTGGAGGAGTTTTCTACTCAGAAAAATGAGAGGAATCCAAATTTCGATCGCGCGATATAGGTTAGTAAATCGCCCCACCCTAACCTATATATGTATTATTATTTAATTGATATTTAGATATTTTATTGAACCAATTTTTTTTAAATAGGTGGCAACCCTCAGGAATATTGTTTGTTTTGCAATGAAAGTTTCAATTTTTTTTGTGACAAAATGTACGAAACGCCATCAAACTTTCACTTTTGTAATTTAGCTAAATAAACTTTTAAGACTAACTATAAAACTTTTATTTTATTAATTAAATTTTTTAAGAAGGTGGTAACCCTAAAAAATAGTTCCAGCGATCAGCTTTCTTAAACACCTTTAACTTGCTAAGCATATTTTAATATTTAATTGATTTTTACCAATGTTATTAAGCTAAAAAATTTCAAGCAGGTGGCAACCCTCAAAATATTTTTCTGCAATGAAATTTTCAAATTTTTTTTTTCGAAAAATTACACGATAAACTATAAAACTTTCACTTTGTGAATTTACCTAATCAAATATTTTTTAAGAAGTTGGCAACCACAAAAAAGTATATCTCCGTCAATCAGCTTTCTTTTAAGAAATATGCTTAGCTTGATACTTAACTACATTTTTATTATCTAATTGTTTCTTTTTTAATTATCATGATCCAAAAATTTCACAGGTGGCAACCCTCAAAAAGGAAGTTTATAGATTTTTTTCGACAAAATATACGACGTGCTGTAAAACTTTGAATTTTGTAATTTATGTAACTGAATTTTTAAGAAGGTGGCCACCCTAACAAGAATATTGGTCAGCTTTCTTAACACTATTTCATTTGATATCCATATAATAATATATAATTGATTTTTAGAAAATTGTTTTTTTTTTTTTAAATTGTGGCAACCCTCAAAAATTATTTATTTGGCAATGAGAGCTCCGTCATTTTTCGAAAAAAATATTATACCTAGGTATGTGATATATTTTTTAGCAGTAGATATATATAGCCTATATTATTTAGAAAAAAACATATTTCTTTAATAGTGATATTTTCATTATGATAACTGCAAAAGTTTGTGTCTGCCATTAGATAGTATATTTAGAACAAAATTTTCCAATTGCGCCCTTTTCTTACTTATGCAATTTATACGTCTTTTAGCTGCTGTGATTTACTACCCCACGTAAAATGCCGCTGTTTTTGTTTTTGTTTAAAAAGCATTCCATGGAATTTTTTCATAGTCTCGTGCATTCGTCTGTTTATATTACCTAGAAGTGTTTTAATACTGTTGTATAAGATTTTATTCAGAAGTGAAACTTGGCTTCTTCTACAGCGTTTGTTGCTTAAAAAAAAAAAAAATAACAAAATACAAAATAAAATACATAAATATCTGCATAAGTATAAAAGTGGGTGATATATTAATGGCCGCATGTTTCTTAGATTATAAAAAATTATATAAAAAAAAAAGCACATTAAAAAATAACAACTTTTCAGTATCAAATCGCCGCGCCACATTCTTATCTTAGTCGCGTTTGGCGTAGACGGCGAAACGATTTCGGCATTTAAATTGTTGTCGCATTGACCTCCATGACCTTTTCTCCTCTTCGCACCATTTATTACGCATGAAGTTCGTCGTCCATTTGCATTACGTTGTTGCTTTGATTGCTTTAGTTGGCGCTTGTGCTAGTAATTCTGTTGTTCCCGCTATGGTAGCTTGTTGTTTGTGTCGCTTTCTCTGCTTTGCCATTCCATCCCACTTGATTTTACGTGCCCACACTCTAGCCAAAAACTAATTTATTTTGTAATTAAGTTTTTTTCCCCGACAGCCTCAGCTTTTTCAGCCTTCAGAGTTATAGAGCTTCAGTTTCAACCTCGGCATCGCCATCACGTCCATCGGTGTTGCTAACATTTAAGGCTAACCACCACTCCACTCACTTTGTGTCACTAATGTAGTTTTCCAAAAAAAAAAAAAAAACATCGGCTTTATTTAGCATCTGGTGTTTTTATTGCGTCAAATGGAATTTTAGCTACTGCGGAGAAAATCTTTTTTAATAGCGCTTACACAGTCTAATTGGCCGAAATTTTACCTATTTACATTTCTACATACTTATGTATATTTAAATGATTTTGGATTTTAATGAGGTTATTTTTTTTTTTTTTTGTGCTTATTAAAGGTTATAATACAGATTTTTTAGAATTCTAGTACAGTTTTCTACCGTTGCTTTTGCTAATAGAGTAGTTAGAGGACTACACTAGTTAGCTTCATTTGTTGCTGAATATATTTTATTAAAGATAAACACCAATACATTTTGGAAAAGTTACTTTTCTAGCCGCAGTGGTCCCTAGCAAGCTTTGAAAATGAAAAATAACGCGTTTACCTTGGCTGAGTCAAGTTATAAGAATGAATGAAAATGTTCCGACCCAGTAAGTATTTCAATCGACACCCATCAGTGGCAGCAAAGGAAGAAAGAAGCCAGGTTAGAGTGCGTACATACAGAGGGATGGATGGCCAGACGGATAGACGGACGGACATGGCTCAATCGATTTCTTTTTTCACCCTGCTCATGTTTATAATATAAATTATATAAGTCCATATGAGTAGTCCACTCTCAAAAGTGGCTATGTGAATTTTTCATATTAAGCTGCAAATTAGAAAAAAAAAAACAACACGGCTTCTAGCTCTACTCTATTCGCATATTTTTTTGTTATTACCTGAAAGCTTAGCCCATAAGGAATTAAGAAGCCAAGTTAGAGTGCGTAGAGACAGACGGACGGACGGTCAGACGGATAGACGGACGGTTATATAACCAAATCAAACTTGACAAGGGATGACGGAAATTCGTTCCACAATACATCGCAATCCTACCCTGTCGGAAAAGCAAACAACAAAAAAGAAAGTATAAATAAAACATAGATATTTTTGAAAGTGTTTAAATTAAACATACAGACTTTTGAAAGAGTATTTTTTATTTAACCCTAATTAGATAAAGCACGTCGAAATGACGTATTCATTTTTATTTTTACTCTCTCAGACTTTCTTTTATTTCCGAAGCAACTTCATACGCTCAATTTTCTCAGTCGGTGGTTGTAGCTCATTGCTGGTGCTCGATTTTTTGCCATAAGTTTTTTTTTATCTGAGTTATGATCACAACATACGTCAAAACGACGTAGCTTTATCTTTAGTGTGACATTTTGGTTTTTCCATTGCACGAATTTTTTAGCACTTTTGTGTTTCAATTTATTAGATTAGTATGTCTTTTTGTTTTTTTTTTTAGTTTTAATTTGTTAACAAATCTGTGGATGAAAACAAAACTTAAAATATCTTCTTTGCAAAGAACTTTGCTCAACACCATACAAGTTGCCCTACAAAATTCAGATGGAGTTAGTGATACCCAAGAAGACGACAAAAAATAACACCAGCAATGATCTCGGAGGCAGTAGAAATCAGGCCCTTCCCAGAAAATAAAATACTGTTGGTTCTGTCCTTCTAAAATAAGACGCATGTCAAAAAAATAATGTTTCAAGTGTAACACACCTCTGTGTGGACAACACCAAAACCAAGTTTGTAACACATGTATATAATCTGGCTTGATTTTATTTTTTTTTTTTTAAATATTATTTAAAGGGTTGTTTTGTTAAGTAAACTAAAAAACTTCTGTGAATTTAGAATTAAGAATGAAATTTGCACCTTTTTATGAAGGCTGTCTAATTTTTGTAGCTTTTTGTCAAAAAAAATGAATTTCTTTATTAATCTCATATTATCTTTAATTTTATGTTTAAATGTTCCACATATGACTGGAAATAAATGAAATAAATTATCTCAGTCAAAAAACAAATAAGTTTTATATTTTTCACCTCCTTAAAAGCCATTAGATGAAGATACGTCATTATGACGTATCTTTATCTTTGCACGGGTATAAAATAGCGTTATCTATCTAGGATTAATGCTTTTTCTTCAGAATACGGAAGTATTTTGCATTACATTTTTAATGACATTGTACCTACACCTTTAAATACTGGTACACAATCTATCAAAAACCCAATATCGACAAAAAAATTCACATAGACACTTTTAAAAGTGGACTTCTCATATCTATCTCGATTATTTAATAGCGGTACAATCCAGCGTTATGTGATTAAAACTATAATACCCTGTGAACTAGTACAGCTAGGTATAAAAACTAAGTATAATAAAGACACTCGTCAAAGCATCAAAGCGAAAGTGGAGACCAGACTAATTAAAAAAAGTTTGAATGCAATTATTAATTAATGCAATCACGTAAAGCGACTATCAAAAAAACTATTGTTATTATACATATATAGATTTATGTATGTATGTATAAGTGAATTTATATGCATGTTTCCATGCACAATCAGCTGCAGATGTGCTTGCTGGACAGTTGTCTGCCTGCTTGCAGCAATCAAATCGCAAAGCTCTCAGCTGATATTCTGCTTTTCCAATACGAAAACATTCGCCCAACTAAATCTCAAAAGTATATACACATTTGCTTTTTGTGCTCTCTCATACCACCCAGCCATTATTGGTATTGTGAGTAAGCGAGTGAGGCTTGGAGTGAGTGGCTTGGGAGAAGCGAAAGAGTAAATAAGTGATTTGTTAAAAAAAGATGAAAATAAAAGGCAACGCACTTTTTATCGCCATTTTACTAACCTTATGCTGGCCTCTTTGCTTTCTACTTTCCTTTCTCCTTTTCTTTCTTCATTTCCTTCTATTCATAGCATAGTTGCCTTACATAGTTGCTTTTGTTTTTGTGCCTAACCATAGACAACACAATTTGTTATATGAAAGCAAACTGCCACACACGCCCACTGCTGCCGTCGAAGCCGAAACATACGGGAAAACAGATGATAACAAAGTGCCGAAAAAAGCGCGGCATATCGGGTAGAGCCAAAAAAGGCAGAAAGAAAGCAAAATAGCAAAAACTGATAAGAGCAAAGCAATAAATTGTGGACGGTACACACAAAAGTGGTGAGCATGCGCATTGCATGGCCGGCACAGAAACATGGCTGCCCTTTAGTATATGTACACAGTTGTGCGTGAACAAAACACGGAAGAAGATTGAAAGTTTGCAACATAAAACACCACAACAAAACGGAATGTCAAAACTTCAAGTAGCGGTAAATGAAACTCGCCAAGCAGACCGTTGCAATCGCTTCCGAGCCAGCCAGCCGGTGCTCAGTTGCAGTTGATAGCTCGAAGGATGTGCACGGTTTAGCGGATAACGGTAAATGACGCCAGCGAGTGAGTTTGTGTGCCAAAATTAAGAGAACGAGAGAGAGAGAAACATTTGTGAGCTCCAGCGAAGAGAACCTACACTGCCTTGTATGTGGAAAGTAGGAGCCGAAGAGGTGCCCCCCTCCCGCCCAATATAAAGTTAGTGCGTGTGTGTTTGAGTGAACAGCACCTAACCGGCTTGTGAGCGAGAGAAATTTTTGCGAGAGCCCCCTCCGCACATACATACTGTGTTAATTGCATGTGTATTGGCTGCCGCTGATGTTGTTTGTTTGTGTTGTAGGTGGTGTTGAAAGCTGTCGGGCCTCGTTGTTTTAATGTCGGTTGAAGTTGGTGTACGTTCTGTACGTGTGTATTCTGTGCGGCGCGTATGTGGCGACGGCTTTGTAAATGTCAAGTGTAATGCCACAATCAGCGCAGTAAATGCTTGCGCCAGCATACAACAACAACAACAATAAACCTACATTTTCTAGCACACCAACGTCAATTGGCGAGGAAGTGATTGTATGAGTGTGTGTGTGTGCGTGCGTGTAAGTGAGCGAACGCGCGGAAAACGGAAACGGAAAGAGCCGAAGCAACGAGGAAGTAGTTAGAGAAATATACACACATACACATGCAGTGAAAGAGAACGTGTGATTAAAAGCGGCTGCTGCAAAGCGCACTCATTCAACATTCATTCGACGACGAGGACGCTGCCACCGTGTGTGCAACTCAGTGCCCAGTGCGGTGTGTTGTGTGTACAAAGTGTTGCCGCAAGTGTTGTTGGAGCGCTGTGAGGCGAGGGCGGCAGAAGCAAAAAAAAAGTATATGCATATAAGAATCAACGCAATCGAAATGCGGATTGAATTGAGCGAGTGGTAATTATACATAAATTTGATGCAACATTAAAGGTGCGGAAAGCGATTTAATCAGTGCGCGGCAGACAAGCGATGCGGAAAGTTCAAATCGGGTGAAAAACGGGGAAAAATATGTTTGGAAAAGTGTTGGATTAATGGAATAAATAGGAAAAAATAGGTGAATATATTCATGTGTATACATATGACGTGAGGATAACTTAAATTGGAACAGAATTTAATGGAAAGCCTATACAAAAAAAACACACACACATACAAAGAAATGAAAACAGTTGCTTTTTTTTAAATTAAAGTTCACACGTTTAACTAAGAAGCAAATATAAACGTGAATTTTTATTAAAATGTCAACGAATACAGTAAAAAATCTAGAAACTTTCAAAGAAACAGCAAATAAGTGGCAGATCGAGCGCTAACCGCTGAAAGTTAAAAAAAATAAAACAAAAGGGAGAAAACAAAAAGCAAAAAAAAAATAATAATAATAAAAAATAAAAAATATTATGAATAAATAAGCGAAATAATAACATTTTTTTTTGTCAAAAAACAAAAAGGAAAAGAAAATTAATTAGAAAGTGAATTAAAAAAATAATGAATAAATAAGTGCAATAATAAGAGAATTTTTCAAAAAAAAAAAAACAAAAAATATAAATATAAATAAAAAATAATAATAAAACAAATTATGAATAAATAAAAAAAGTAGTAACAGCGATAATAATATCAAATTAAGAAAAAAGTCGTCATAGTCATTTAAAGTAAGCTAAAAAATCTAATCAGAAATTAATTTACGAAATCAGTGAAAAACCAAAATGGAAATCAAAACTCAAATCAAAATATTTCTACTAACGATTTGGTGAGATCAGCAAAAAAAAACAGAATAAAATTATTACTAAAAATATAAAATAAAACTAATCTTAACAACAAAAGTGTGAAATTTTACACTTAAAATGGTGTTTGAGCGCTTAGGAAGGCAAAAAAAGTGAATTAATGAGTTTCAAAGAATATACAATATAAAATAATATTTCTTTGCAGAAGCGAAGAAGTAGAAAAGTGTAAAGGAAAAGTCATAAAAACCCTAATAAAATTCGCCAAATCGACAAATATCCAATAAAAAAAAAATCACAAGTTCAGAGCCAATTACAATATCCATATATGTATTAATTGTAAATGCAATTTGAATCAAAAACCAACAAAAAAATCATCACAAAAAGTGCAACAAAAAACAATCAAAGTAAACTTAAATCAAATATGAACAAAAACTCAGACGACGAGACGACTCAAGGCAGTCAAAACAAAAGCGCCATGCGGATTAGTTGTTTTGCGAGTATACTTGTGCCGCTGCTGCTGTTGGCACATCTCGGTGAGTGCAACAACTTTTATTATTTTTTTTTGTTTCTACGAATTTCTCTTCCTACAACTCACACATACACACAAACGCGCTCTGTTTTGTTAAGAGAAAATTTGTGCTTTTTTTTATCAAATATTTTACAGTGCCATCTCATATCGTCTCTTGACTTGAAATTCAAGTTAAGATTGTAAATATACAATGAATTTAATTATAAGAAAAATACGTTTAATCTTTTATTAAGGCCCATCTGGTTTAAAATAATTATATTTACTAATATCTATAGTCTTACCTGAAAAAAGGGTCATAAATATGAGCCCAATAGGAGTCTTTTATGACTCTTAGTCAGGCTCATATCATGCATGAAATTAGGCTTGTTACTGTCGAGCGACCACCTTAAGAACAGAAATACTCGTACATATATTTCGGCCTAAAAATTAACTACGGTTTAATATTCCTTTCTGGCTCTTATGACTCCGAATGTTTGGTGGGTTAACGTCCATCTGGTTTAAAATAAAAGGAAGTGATTTAAAATATGCTACTCCTTCGTGTTTATCTACTTTGAAGTTGTCTCTTCGTTTGGACAAGAAATATTTTATTTTGCTCCAAGTTAAGATATATACATAAGTCTTATACAGCCAGAGCTATTGTATGTACCAGAGATCAGCATGCGATACATTTTTTGTGATTTAGAGTATACTCATAAAAAATGCGGTGGGAGTATGACCGCAACCGCAAAATATGCGATCATAATAAACACCGTACCGCATTTTCTTGATCAATTCCGGTATGCGGTAGTATGGATATCACAACACCGCAAACACCGCATATCGTAAACACCGTATACCGCAAACACCGCATATCGCAAACACCGCATATCGCAAACACCGCATACCGCAAACACCGCATTTCCCAAATAGAGATATTTACAATGTTGCCAGGGCGATTTTTTGTTTGTAATTTTTACCGTCTTACGGATTTCTGATGAAAAATACTACTGATTACAATTTGATTTTAACCAAAGAATATCTATACCGGAAAACTCTCAGGATTGGTTTTTTTTTTAATTCTTTAATTGAAAGGGCCACTTAAAATTTAGTGTTTATTTACATTCAAAATAATTTGACTAATGAATTTCAAGATAAAAATAAGTCCTATTTACATGAAATAGAGTTTTTTTTCCTAAAATCCTTGAATCATATTTATGGCTTCTTAGTAATACACATAAGTGTTGTTTATACATTTTTGTTTGTGACATAATTCTTTATTTTCCAAAGAGGCATTAATTCAATTTTCACAATCGACAAAATGATTGAAACCGAAGTTTTTGTCCTTTTATTGGGGCAACAAGAAGACACATGTTTATTTTTATACATTTTATTATGCGCCCGTCGGAATGAATACTTTTCCGTTCATCTAGCAATTCGTTTAACTGAGAAACATATATAGTTGAATTAGATGTCTTTTTTACGGCAAAGCTGAAGTACTGAATGTGTCGATCGTCATTTAAATACATTTAATTCAACTATGTTGTCAATTTTTGATTATTTCATTATTGAAAAATATTTTATTATTCAAAAAACTGCCACAAAAAACAAAGCACACAAAAATAAAAAAAAATACTTGAGAATAAATTTTGCTGTATATCTTATAATCACTAACACATATCTACATATGTATTTATGTACAAATGAATTTTCAATTGCCTATACCTTTGCAGTGTGTGAAAAATTTCCGGCAACACTGAATAGTATACAAATAAACAAATGCGGTGTTTGCGGTGATTGCGGTGTTTGCGATATACGGTGTTTGCGATATACGGTCTAAACAACACTAAATACCGCAATATCATTTAGGTTTTCAATCAATGCGGTGGCGGTGAATTTTTTTTCTGGGTACTTATTTTTTGAGCCACTTAAAAAATAAGTATTTTTGCGGTGCTTTAGAAAATGCGGTGCACCGCTGCTGATCTCTGGTATGTACTTTGTGTTGTCTAAAATTCTTGAAATAAAAAATGGAATATTTTCAACATTATTACTGCAAATGCTGAGTTGCTTCGTCAAAAATCTGAAAATTTATAAGATAAAATATTCAATGTTTATGTCACCAGAGATAGCTTTCCGTAATTTGATACTCGTTGCCTCGACGTTTCAATTCGATATCGAACCGGTGACGTTATCGCTTTGCTTTCATTATTTCGATAGGAACACTTTTCTTATAATATTTCAAGAAGTGCATCGAAGGCCTTTATTATCAGTTAAGAGGTGTGTTATGAACAAATTATAAATCACTTAAACCCACAAAAATATCATAATTTTGAAGTTATATTTTCCTGCGGTTGACATTTTCGAAAAGGCAAAGCGATAGCTAAGGTGACGTCGAACCGTTCCTATCGAACTTTCGAAACAGAACTTCCATCGCTACCAAATAATTCTATAGCTTAAAACGATAAATATATGTAAATATATACAAGAGGGAATGAATTTATCGAAATTTAACGATAGCAATACGGGTACTGGATAGCTTGTGGTATACTCTGGAAATACCCACTGCGGTATTGATAAAATTTCATGCAATGAAATATTTTGTTATTGGAGGATAAATACTTTTAAACCAATCAAAAATGTGCATAGTCGATTCGTAATGTTGTTATCTCTCTAGTTCTAAGATGCTACATTGCCACTAAAATTTGTGTGCAAAATATTGCTAAGTGAAAATTTAATTTTTCCCTGTCAGATTTCATATAAAATTCAAGTAAAATAAATTAAATTAAACTTAAATTCCTTCGTGAAACTGTCTGTAAGTGCATTAAAAAAGTACGCTTTAAATTTGTTTGCTTATTCTTTTGCGTCGGTAACTGGCCAAAATGTATTATAATACATACACATATGATGACCTAACGAGTCTCGGAGGAGCTTCACTCTCAATTCAAGGCGTTATGCTATTTTATTTTCCTATAAATTCGGTGGAACCAATATTTTTATGCCGACTTTATGGTTTATAAGCTCGGAGGCCTTACCTGTCCAGGTATATTTTTTTAAAAAAAGTAGCCGTGTATTTAAAGTAAATTTTAGGTAAACTCTTTTTCTTCATACAAAAAATGAGAATTATCCTTCAATATTTAGCAAACAAACACTGAATAGCGCGAAGGGGAGCAAAATTTTATATAAATGTAATTTTTTCACTTGAAAGAGTTTTTAGTGCTTAGCACGAAATTTTTATTTTTAATTCAATTTTTAATTGTTGGGGTAAGTGGAAAAAAATTCAACAACTATTTTCAGCGAAGGTTGAGTGTATAGCTATTTCACGAAAAACCATTTTCGATCATCAGCACTCTTTTCGGAAGTGGATGCACCGGGGATTGAACCCGAGTCCATTCCAACTTCAGCCGCAATGACCCAACGGATAAACACACTCGGCCATTGAGACTCTGTGCAAGCTGTTGGATTTTCCCCACTTTTGCCTTTTTCATTTTCAACATTAACGTTAGTGTGTATATGCTTTTGCATATATTCTCCACAAACGTGCTGAATTTTTGTTGTAGGCAGTTCGCAATGAACATTGTTGTTGGTATTTATTTTATGTATATACCAAACAACGTTAACAATTTTACTTGAAAGAGTTTTTAGTGCTTAGCACGAAATTTTTATTTTTAATTCAATTTTTAATTGTTGGGGTAAGTGGAAAAAAAATTCAACAACTATTTTCAGCGAAGGTTGAGTGTATAGCTATTTCACGAAAAACCATTTTCGATCATCAGCACTCTTTTCGGAAGTGGATGCACCGGGGATTGAACCCGAGTCCATTCCAACTTCAGCCGCAATGACCCAACGGATAAACACACTCGGCCATTGAGACTCTGTGCAAGCTGTTGGATTTTCCCCACTTTTGCCTTTTTCATTTTCAACATTAACGTTAGTGTGTATATGCTTTTGCATATATTCTCCACAAACGTGCTGAATTTTTGTTGTAGGCAGTTCGCAATGAACATTGTTGTTGGTATTTATTTTATGTATATACCAAACAACGTTAACAATTTTACTTGAAAGAGTTTTTAGTGCTTAGCACGAAATTTTTATTTTTAATTCAATTTTTAATTGTTGGGGTAAGTGGAAAAAAATTCAACAACTATTTTCAGCGAAGGTTGAGTGTATAGCTATTTCACGAAAAACCATTTTCGATCATCAGCACTCTTTTCGGAAGTGGATGCACCGGGGATTGAACCCGAGTCCATTCCAACTTCAGCCGCAATGACCCAACGGATAAACACACTCGGCCATTGAGACTCTGTGCAAGCTGTTGGATTTTCCCCACTTTTGCCTTTTTCATTTTCAACATTAACGTTAGTGTGTATATGCTTTTGCATATATTCTCCACAAACGTGCTGAATTTTTGTTGTAGGCAGTTCGCAATGAACATTGTTGTTGGTATTTATTTTATGTATATACCAAACAACGTTAACAATTTTACTTGAAAGAGTTTTTAGTGCTTAGCACGAAATTTTTATTTTTAATTCAATTTTTAATTGTTGGGGTAATTTTTTCAATATTTTTATCTTTTGGTAGGTCCCAAAAATGGACTCAATGGCGCATCATGCATAATTCATATTAGATAATAAATCAAACACTCTTCCATTTACTTCCCCTTTTATTTCACATAAAATGCCAAACAAATAAAACAACAATAAATTCAAATGCATACATTCGCTGACACTTAAATATTTAATAATAAAATTTCATTAACCTAATTCAATTGAAAACTTCACCCTTTTTCCTTGTTCCCATTCAAAGTTTAGTGGTTTAAGTGGTTTGATATTATTAGCAGTCTCATGCTGACCCCCGCATGTCGTCGCCACAGCAAGCGACCTTTTAACCACCAACATTGCTGTCAGAGCAAATGTGCCAAATACAAATTAATAGTCACTTTATTACATTTAAATGATACCGCAATTTGATTGTGACAAATTTTCTTATAACCACATACCGGGATAAAGCACCAAAAAAGCCAAGACACACCCACACAAAAGCGAACAATCACAAACAAACATACACGCCCACATGTACATACATACATATATACATAAAAGCTTCTGCGAAGGACAATCTTAGCGCACACATTTCTTTTTATAGTATAGTTTTCGTTTGCATATAAATTGCTGGTAATAATGCGAAATTATTTTGCATGCTGATTTCTCTCCCCCTGTCATCACATATCGGCATGTGTGCACATACAAACATACATATCTTCATACGCAATCACTTCGCTGGCAGCGTGTTGTTTGAACAAACCGATTTGCCCTGTTTGCCACCCCTAAGACGATAGAGGTTACATATTCGCATATGTGATTACATACATATATTTGTACATATCTTTATACACATTTGCGTTTTAAAAATAAATAAATAATAGCTTAAAAAACTAAAAAACACGCTTTAATCTTAAAAATCGTACTAAAAATTGAGAAATAATTTAATTAGAAACAAAATGATGAACGAAAATATAAGTATTTAAGGAAAAGCGTGGGGTGCTCAGTATGTCAAAAAATATTTAAAATCGGTGTTTTTTTACTAATAATTTTATTTTGACTTTTTTGAGATTTCATATATCGTACTCTTTAATTTCGCAACTAGGTATATTTTTGTACTAGTTGTACGAATCGAATATTTTCATGTTCAAATATTATTGAGCACCCCCACGCTTTTCCTTAAATACTTATATTTTCGTTCATCATTTTGTTTCTAATTAAATTATTTCTCAATTTTTAGTACGATTTTTAAGATTAAAGCGTGTTTTTTAGTTTTTTAAGCTATTATTTATTTTTGACTTTTTAGTGAAATTTTTCATTAAAGGATGTTTTATGCGGACGCAAGAATAAAAGTAAAAAGAAGTCTGATGGGATGTGGTGTTCTCCGAAATAGATCTACAGCTATGGACACATAAATGGCACACCTTGTTAGAAATATTTTGTTATGCTAAAAAAACGCGAATAATTTTAGCTACCACCACATGTTTGGTATTTTTTCAAACCTTTATTCTTTACATCATTGACTTCATTCCACAGGTTTTCTATCGGATTTAGGTCGGGACTCTGGGCTGGCCAATCTAATACATCAATCTTCTCCGCACTGAACCAACTTTTGACTAGTTTAGACGAGTGTTTTGGGTCGTTGTCTTGCATAAACCTCCACTTAACTGGCATTTTTTCAAAGGCGAATGGCTCCATATGGCTTTTTAAAATATCTAAATACTGAAATTTATCCATTTTGCCGTTTATCTTTACGAGTGGCCCTATACCATGCCAAGAAAATGCTCCCCAAACCATAATATTACCGCCCACATGCTTGATCGTCTTCTGGGTGAACCTTGTATTGTATTCTTGGCTTTTCGGGCGATGAACATACACTCTGCCATCTGGCCCCATCCGATTTATCTTGGTTTCGTCACTCCACAAAACATTTTTCCAAAAATTTAGACATTTTTCTTTGTGAGCTTTAGCGAAGTCCATTCTCTTTAGGATATTTCTTCTTGACAGGAGTGGTTTCTTCCTGGAAATGCGCTCAAATAAATTTGCTTCATTCAGACGTCTTCTGACAAGCCTACTAGATATTTCTGTGCTTAATTTTTGATTTATACTACTTGCTATCTCTCGTGATGACTTAAAGGGATCACTTTTCACCATTCTTACAATAGAGGCATCCGTACGTGCATCTGTTTTTCGTGGCCTTGGCTTCCGAGTTTTGCCTCTAATTAACACATCAGGGTCATCCATACATGAATTTATGGCATTGTATGCCTTTTTGCGAGAAATCTTTAAAATTTTTGCAATTTCTGCAATTTTTCTACTCGATTTATACATTTCCCAAATAAATCGTCTTTCTTCATTTGTGGTATGTTTTCCTGAACCCATTTTCAAACGCTCTTCGTCTTAAAACACTTTTAATATTAAATAGCGAGGAAATAAGCAAAATATTGTCTAATTTGATTGAAAGTTACACGCCAACTGCAAATGAAATTAGTTCGTGCCATTTATGTGTCCAGCCAAAAAGTGCATTGTTTACATAAAATTGATAACGGTAAGCAGTAAACACAACAAACTGACATATTTTTGCGTCGCAGATGCGGCACACATTACGACAGCAACTAGAAATGCAACAGTTTTGTATTACGATAATCTTTCAGCTAAAAATTTAAATTTGTAGTTGATATGAAATTTTGTGCCATTTATGTGTCCACAGCTGTACATACATATGTATTTATAACTTCTACCAAAAATCCCAATATGCAGTGAAGTAAACTAGCTTATTATGCAATATTTTCCAAGCCCTTTTATTCAAGGTTTTCCAAACTAGTTTGGAAATACAAAATTTCCCAAACGTTTTGTTATATTTCACAATCAGAAAGTGAAGAGAAGTTGAGGTGAAGCATTTGAAAAGAACAAAAAAAAGAAACCTGATTGAATAAATTCGAATTTAGACAATAAAGCTCCGAATACGTTTGTAGCGTAATGGTGAGGTATGCTGCCTACGGACCAAGGAGCTCAGGTTCGAGTCCCGAGTGGCGCATTTTTTTTTTTTTTATTTTTTATTTTTATTTTTTATTTTTTTTTTTTTAGAGAAATTTTTTTCACCTCACGTTTACAAAACATTGTATAAAAATGTAATTAGGGTTCCTTTTCGTTGATTCAGCACTTACTATTAAATGAATTACAAACAAAACCAGTTCTTGCTTTGCATACATATGTATGTACATGCGATTGTTTTTATTGCAAACACAACAACGACAAAACAAAGCTTGTTACACAAAACACAAAACCAGTTCTTGATCTGCATACGTATGTATGTATGTACATTGTACATGCGCACAGTGGGGGCACCTCCATACAAACGCGGCCAAAAATAGTAATAATTGAGCTAGAAACTTTAAACTCGGAACTTAAGCTTTCTTGATTGAAGATAGTAAACTGTGAAAATTTGAACAAAATCGGCCCACAAATACACCCCCCTCCCATATAACGGTATTTTTGAAATTTCAATATTTTGTTAACTATTATAGCTAAAATGCTCAATTTTAATAAGAGCACACATTTTTTAAATATAAATAATATACAGTAATCATTTTGGAAAAAGCGCAAAGTATTCCATGGTTTTCAAATTAAAAATATATGCACTTTTGAGCATTTTATAAGCATTCATCATAAAATTTTCCTTCAAAAAAATCACATTTAAAAAAATTTTTATACCACAAATGAAACTATACTTTTCTAAAGGATTTCAGTGTGCTGAATCTGAATCTGAAGTCAGAATTTTCAAATTGGTTCTAGTTTTTGAGATATTCATGTCCAATTAGGCAAAAAAACACGTTTTTGACTATATTCCCTGCTTAATATCTTGTATGTAATATTTTTTTATTCAAAATCAAATACACCGTTAGAAAGCATAAACCATCCCCCTGAATATGGCGTTTAAATTTTTCAGATATCTTTATTAGAATTGGAGAAATTGTTGTTTAAGTTTCATTAACTTGGCAAATTTTCCCCATACAAAATTATTAATACTTTTTGAAGCATACTTTTGGGGATTTTGTATGGGAAAAATGTATGAAAACTTAGAAAAACTCACTCCATAAAAAAGTTCATAAAACAAAAAAGCGCAAACGAATTTTTAAGATTTCTTCACCTGTTTATAAAGCACGTTCACTAGCACCAAATATTAAAAATTTGGAGAGGTCATATTTTGTATTTTTTTTTTATTTCATGTTGAAATTTTCCAATTTTTACACAATTTTTTTTTCTGTTCGAAAAGAAAAAGGCTGCAAAAAAATAATGATAACGCTGATAAAAAAAATTCTTTCATAATTTGAAACTATTGCCTACAACACGGTGAACAAACTATTCGATTAGTCGCCTAAGAATAAGATTTTTCATAATGTCAAAAGTAGCCTAATTATTGCATTTTGAAAAAGGCACTTTTAGTGAAATGGGAAAAAGATTATTTAAGCGAAAAGCGCAGGTGGATTTCAAGAATTAAAATGCAGTTTGATTAGTGGCCGCTGTGGTGCAGTGGGTAGAGTGCTCGCCTGCTATGGCAGAGGTCTCGGGTTCAAACCACGGTCCGAGCCAAACAAATTTTTCTAATTAGTAAAAATCCAATTATTGGGTTTTTTAAGAGCAGCGGTCACCTCTCGGCAGTGGGCGGCATACCCTCCGAGAGTATTTCTGCCATGAAAAAGCTTCTCACAAAAAATGCATTCGCCGTTCGGAGCCGGCATAAAACTGTAGGTCCACCCAATTAGTAGGAAAAACAAAAAGGAGCACACCTCGAATTGGGAGAGAAGCTCGGCCATAAAACTCGTCAGAGTTATAATAGCGCCATTGTATTATTATATTATATTATTATATTATTGATTAAAAATATATCATTTCAAAACATATGAAAAAATTGGGGAGGTCATATTTTTTATTTTTTTTATTTTTTTGTTTAAAGTTGAGCAAAATTTTTTTTTTACGACTTTTTTTGTCAATATTTGAAAGTTCATATAAATCTAAGAGTTACCGCTGGTTACAAAAGGCTTATTGTTTCTAAAAGGCCAAATCAATATCTATGTAATGATGTATCACTCGATTACATACGTTAATAATTGAATGAGTTACAGCATTTGTATAAGGTGTAATTGTTGAGAAATAAAAGGGCCTATTTTTTGCTCAGTTTTTAACACCCTGTACGGCTAAACAAAACGAGACTCAAAAAATTTTATATAAGCTTTTTTTTTACAAATTGTTATATCTGTCAATCACTTTCAAAAAAATTTGATTTGCTAATACTTTAATTTCGATTTTATTTTTGGCCGCTATCACCCAGTGTGATGCGGTTGATTTCATTGCAAATACAGCAAACCCAAAACAGAAGCTTCAAGCTTTATTTTTGAGTGAATTTATGCATTGAGTTTATCGCCAACGCTATGAGCGGTCGCTGGCTGTTGTGCGTTAGTTCGCTAGCTATTTGAGTGGTTATACGTTTTTCTTTGAACATTTGTTTGTGATTTGAGAAGAATGTATTTTTGAGCGTTCGTGAGTGAGTTTTTCCGTACCCTGAAAGCTTGTTACTTATTGGCTTGCATACGGGCGTGAATTGAAATTCATAGCGGCTATTTTTAAGAAAGGTAACATAAAAGCCGCAATGAAGCATAAAATATAATGTTGAATGTCCTACTATATAATGCCGTTGGGCTGTTGATGTCATGTTTCGAAACAGGAGGAGAATAGAAATAATAGAGAGAACACAAAAAAGTGAATGTTTGAAAGATATAATAATTTAGTTAAATGTTGCAACTTTTAGGATGGGATGAAGTTACATACATACATACATACATATATACATGCATGCATACATACATACATACATACATACAGGTGAAGCTAATAAAAGCGTGTTAAAAATAACTCATCTCAACAACATTCGACATTAAAACTTAGCATACCAGTATAAAAAGCGGCAATCATTTGCTGCATATTAAGCGTGTATGGAATTGCAAATATGAAAAAGGGATTGGAATATAAAGTGTCATCAAATAAAGAATACAAATTTGAATTCTTGTTTCTGCGAAGAATTTGCAAAAAATAAAGAAATTTGCCTAAGGAAATCTTTTTTTAAATAAAACACATAAATTTATGCATGTGAAGCTTTTAAGGTTTGCATTTGAATGAAGAGAGGGAGTTAAATTTAGCGTCGTGAGTGGAATTTTAAATTTAAGCAATAATATAATACAAGGACGTGAAAAAAACTCTAATAGATTTTAGGCCGAGCTTCTTTTCCAATACGAGGCGTGATCCTATTATTTGGATGGACCTACAGCCGGCTCCGAAGGTGAGCTGGAGAGAGAAGCTTTTTCATGGTAGGAATTTAATCGGAGGGTTTGTCGACCACTGCCGTTGGTGACCACCATTTTTTTTGTGAAGACCAATGAGTTTAAGTTAATTCTAATTTATGTATGTAAAATTAAGGATTTTAGAATATTTGGCATCTTAAATGTTTCGGGACTGCATTTACTATGGTTTTTTTTAAACAATCGGAAAACAGTTTGAGAGCCAATAGATATAAGCTCTCATGATTTTTTTTACTTTTATTTCGACGGCTGAGTATAAGATCGCCCTATTTCAAAAATTGTTTCAATAACGGTCCTATTTCAGATTTTGCTTCAAGAACGCGCTATTTCAGAGAAAATTCCATATATATTTCTCTGAAATAGGGCGTTTTTGAATCATTGTCTGAAATAGGACGTTATTGAAAGAAATTCTGAAATAGGGCGTTTTTGAAGCAAAATCCGAAATAGTACGTTATACAATCTTATTATTCTAGCGATATTATTCTCAGCCGTCGATTTAAAGGTCTTAGGTAGGAAATTTCATTATGATTATGAGTTTGCTGATTGAGAACAGTAAAACTCTTGAAAACTCATATCACATAATAATACAATAATAATACAATGGCGCTATTATAACTCTGACGAGTTTAATGGCCGAACTTCTCTCCAAATTCGAGGTGTGCTCCTTTTTGTTTTTCATACTAATTGGGTGGACCTATAGTTTTATGCCGGCTCCGAACGGCGAATGCATTTTTTTTGTGAGAAGCTTTTTCATGGCAGAATTGCACTCGGAGGGTATGCCGCCCACTGCCGAGAGGTGGCCGCTGCTCTTAAAAAACCCAATAATTGTATTTTTATTAATTAGAAAAATTTTTTTTGTGTTTGCTCGGACTGGGGTTTGAACCCGAGACCTCTGGTATAGCAGGAGAGCACTCTACCCACTGCACCACAGCGGCCACACTCATATCACATACGTACATTAATTTGTGTCTACTCATACAAATACGTATGTATTGTCTACATATGTGTTTATGTATATCAGTCATTGATTCATCTACATATATATTTGTACGTCATTAAGTCGGAACGGAACCAAAAAACGATGAAAGTATGTCGGTCATTGCTGTCATTGTTTTGTCGCCAAAAGTAACGAGCGAGCTGTTTATGTTCGGTTATTTATACAAAGGATATTATACAAAGGATATGCGGTGTTGCAGAGACAAAAATGCACCGAATCATGTGATTGATTAATTTTCAAAAGCATATGACAGTTTCTTCAATATGAACTTAGTATTGTACATACACAATAGTACATTAGAGTGCGTTTAATTTGTATGAAAAAATTAAAAGTTCATAAAAAGACTGTATCGCCCCCTCTATTAGGTTCGATAGTCAAAGTAAGATAGTAAGATAGTCAAAGATATCACATATAAATTTTGGTTCCGATTGGTGGCGGCCAAAGATCAGATTACCTACCATAAGCGACACCAAAAATGTAAGTATTCTATGGCTATCTGAACTTTGACCTCCTTAAAATATCCCTCAACCCTCGTCCATCGGGATCAAAATTCATATTTGATATTCTTGAGTATAGAAGTATTGATTATGGCTATTAAAAAATTATTTAGATTTTTTGACCCTTTATAGAGATTTCTGAATTTTAACCTCAATATACCATGTCCTAACCGCCACCAATCGGAACCAAAATTTGTGTGTGATATGTTTGAGCATGTTACTACTGATTGAGGGGGCGATATAGTAAACTATCGATAGTGTGAATTTTAAGGGCACTCTAATGTATATATGTATGTATGTATTAGGTACATATGCAAGTAGAAAAGCTTTATGAAACTCATATGCATGTCTATTGATACAACAAAATTCAGGCGTAAGATTTATATAGCTGCTATTGAAGCTACCCTGCAGCGAAAGTAACCAGTTGCAAACTAGAATTATACCAGTTTGCAGGGTACAGTCAACTACTTGCCCGACTGCAAATTTCTCATGTAAACATCTGGTATTTTTCGTGTGTTAATGTCTTACTAAATGGCAATTGTCTTCCTCTGCATAAGCTCATAAAGTTAAATACCAGTTTGTATGGGTCAGAAAAATACTAGCAGCATCTACATCAGCGAATACCAGATTAGGTATGCAAAAAAAAAAATAATTTTGAAGTCTATTTATTTCAAATCATTATATTCCTTCATTCAATAAAAATAAATATTGCTTAGATCGCTAGCTTAGAGTGCAAACTGTGTAAGTCCATTTTTATGAAAAAGTGTTTTTAAGTGTAGAAAGCTAGAAAAATTCAATACGCACCACGCTAAACAAGTCTGTGATACTTGTCATATTTCTACTCGTTGCTATTCAGTGATACGCAAATTGTGTAAGTCCAAAAAGAGAAGAAAGTTGTGTAAGTCCAAAATTTTTCTATGAACAGAAAATTTTTTTTCATTTTGAAATTTTTTTATTTTGGGTTTTTTGTCTCTCCTACAAGGTTTGAAAAATGGACTTACACAATTTGCACTCTAAGCTAGCGAGATATAAATATGTGACAGTTCAGTTTTATAAGCAAAAACAAAATGTAAGATACATATTCAGTAATTAAAAAAACAAAAACAGACACATTGTATAAAAATTCAGGCACTCAGAAATCTTAAAAATATTTCTTAAATATTTCAGTTTAAAAACAAAAAACTTAAGCCGCATATTCAGTAAAAAAAAACTCATAGTATAAAAATTCAGGCACTCTGTTTTTTTCAATACCTTCACTTTTTTTTTGGAAATACCCCTTTTTGTTCAATTGAAATGCTTTTCGTAGCTGGACTTCATCAAATTTCTTTATACTGGATAAAATAAACTGGTATGATGCTGCCTTTTGGATACCAGTTGATAAACTAGTATTTTGATAACTAGTTTGTGGTTCAACTGCATTTAACGGTATAATACTAGACAAAATAAACTGATGTGGTATTATCATACGAATACCAGTTAATATACTACAATTTTGGCATACTAGTTAGCTGTTTCGCTGCAGGGTATATTCACATGTATGCATGTACATTCATATATGAACTTTTGGGAAATTAGCATTACTTATGATTATATCAACGTTTAGGACTCCGAAAACTCTCATTTAAGGAGGCCTAAAGGTGCACTTTTTCCATATATTTCAAAAGGTTATTTTATCCATTGGGAGGGCTTAGGGCGTCCTAAAGGAGCACCGTGATGACTCCTCTGGTTGGTTGGGTAGTCAGACGTGGTTGGGTAGAGACTTTAAACAAAACGAGCTCATACAAACAACTTTTTTTTCTCATTAACTGCTCCTCGCTACCCAATCTGAAAATTCAATGTATGCATTTCTAAGGAAAATATATGTTTTACTGTCCATAAATAAAATGCCACACAAAACAAAAAAAAAAAAAATTAAAACGAAAATATTGACACCTCTAAAATGGACTTTCAATTTCCGGCCCACAGAAGTTTAGATTTTTCTTTGCTTATTGCAAAACTTACCAACATTTTATGCACGTGTGTACATCTATTTTCATGCACACATGTACACATACATACATACATATACAAGAAAATGAAGAAGATAGAAGAAGAAGAAGAAAGTTAAATGGCGAAAGAAGAAAGTGCCACAAATGAAAGTTGGTTTACTTGCTCATACAAAAACACACACACACATGCACAAATGAGCAAGCACACATACATATCTACATACACACATGTGACAATGTCTCAAAATCGGATTATCCCCTTGAGCAGCAGAGAGTTGTGCTGCGGCTGAAGTGAGTTGGAGCTGCAAGGGAAGTATGTAAGTAATAGGGCACTTACACGATCAAATCATTTGATCAAATCGCGTGTCTGTGTAATTTGATCAAATCGTTGTCAAATAGCTCATAAAATAGCCCATCAAATTTCATTCTAGCTTTCTATTATTTACAATAGATATTTTATCACGTATTAATGCTGACATTTCTTTTAATTTGTTTATAGAATTAAATTTTGGAATACAAAATGAGTGACACTGACGATTGCATTGCATATATTGCGTTAGCATATAATGCAACACACGTTTATTTACATTTGAAATTTGATCAAATGGTTGCAACACACGTCAAATGCTAATTTGGCACTGAAATTTGATCAAACAGCACCTTACACGCATCCACAACGTACGTCAAATAGCCATCCAATTTGATGGAAAACAAAAATTTTTGATTTCGGTCAAATCGGCATCAAACACGTATGTGTGAAAAACACATAGACAATTTTACTACCACATATACACGATTTGATCAAATATTTGATCGTGGAAGGGCCCTATAAGAAGAAACTATAGTAAATAGTTTTAGGGCTTTAGTTAAACTCAAAGACTTGTCGTTCGTCATGTCTTGTGTTCCTTTCACACTTATACGCCCTGTCATGCCGTGTATAGGAAACTATTACCAAAGTATTGTCAATAGCAGTTCGAAAGTAGTTATAGCCAAGTGATTGTTGGCTGGCGGAGCTGTGAATGAATGCGTTCAACGTTGGGAGTGATTGTATGGCTTCCAACTTTGTGTTGTCTTTATGTATGTATATATGTATGTATGTATGTATGTATATGTATGTATGAATGTATGTATGTATGTATGTATGTATGTATGTATGTATGTTTACATGTGAGCCAATATCGCAAATATCTGTGTAGGTAGATTATTAAATTGTTAGTCGGCAAAGTTTTTGTTAGCGGTGAGGGGAAAATAAGTAAGTATATCTTTTTTCATCACTTGCGCATTGATTTTGATGAACTTCTGCATTGAGAATGTTATATTTTCGGGATTGCAAGGATTTGTAATGTTGAATGTGGCAACTATGGGAAATAACTCTTTAATCAGTTTTATGTTGGTTCTAAGCTGACATATTTTGATAATGCATTTAAAAAAATTAAAAATGTCTACTTTTTACAGTAAAATTCCAAAATGTCTAGTTTTTAAAGTAAAATTTAAAAATTCTACTTTTGACATAAAAATTTTAAAAATTAAAAATTTTATAGTAAAATTATTTTACAGTAAATGTCTACTTTTTACATAGAGACACTATGTCTACATTTTACAATAAAATTCCAAAGTGTCTGCTATTTACAGTAATATTCTGAAATTTCTACTTTTTATTTTAAAATTTTGATTTGTCTACTTTTTACAGTAACATTCTAAAATTTCCACTTTATAAAAATGTCTACTTTTTACAATAAAATTCTAAAATATCTACTTTTCCAGTAAGACTCTAAAATGCCCACTTTTTATAGTAAATTTCTTAAATGTCTACTTTTTACAGTAAAATTTTTAGATGCCAACTTTTTATAGTAAAATTCAAAAATGTCTACTTTTTACAATAAAATTTTAAAGTATCTATTTTTTACAGTAAAATTCTATAATATACTCCTTTTTCAGGAAATTTCTAAAAAAAATTTACTTTTTACACTAAAATCTGAAAATGTCCACTTTTTACTGTAAAATTCTAAAATGTTTACATTTTCCAGTAAAATTCTAAAATCTCTACTTTTTACACTAAAATTGTAAAATATCTATTTTTTTTATAGTAAAATCCCAAAATGTCCAATTTTACAATGAAATTCTGAAATGCCTACTTTTTACAATAAAATTCCAATATGTGCCAAAATAAGTTACTATATAAATTGTGTCTGTTCCAAAGTCCGGTAATAAAGAGACTTCGGGTTTGAGATGTCCATTGAGCAGTAAATATGTATCTAATGTGTGTAACTCCGTGTCTTTGTGCAAAACTTTTTCCGCCACAAGAAAACCGCACAACTTTCTGTCACATCAAGCAAAACTTTTCGCACTCCCCGCGCCGCACTCATTTTCTATCCGCCTTACCATGAGTTTCTGGGTGCTGCTGCTGGTGTTTACAAATGCCAATAGCAATTGATAGAGCAATAAAAGCAAAAAGCAACAAAAACAACAACAAAAAAAGCAGCTAATGATGCGTAATTATAATTACCGTTAATAAAAGTAAATAAAGTTAACGAATGTAATGTGTAAATTTGTGTAATTGGCAGCATTAAAAGTGTAGCGAAAAGCAAAAGTTAGTTTTCTTATGGAATGTGACAGCTGTCATTAAAATTAAGAAGCTCCATTTAGATACATGGACATGGACGGGGACATTTGAGAAAGAGAAAATTGCTACGTTGGAAAAGGAGCTTGATTTTCGGAAGAATGGCGAATAAATCCGCAAATAAATTAATATCATTGCTGTAAATTCTCATTTACTATTTTATTTACTATTAAAATAAAGGCATTTAATAGTGTAGATAATGACAACAAAAAACGGCTAAAACAATTTTACATTCCATTGATTGCAGCTACTTAAAGCGAATAATACGGCAATTACGCCAGCAAATAACTATTCGAACTTTTTGTATTTTTTATTTATCGTCCCTAAAGAAAAATGCACAATTTTCCGGTCTTTTAAATTTCAATGCAACAGCGGTGCTGGTGGTATGAGAGAATCGACGAAGAAGCAACGAAGCAGCGCTCCAGTTACGGCTATTAAGCCATAGATAGCAAAAAGAATAGCAAAACAAACGGCAGGTACTTAATAGCGAAGAAAATCAAGGCGGCATGTTTACAGCAAATTGCGATATTTTCTTGTTTCCTTGTTGTTGTTGTTGTCCCAAGTACAAAGTCAGTATGTACTTCTCGGCAAATCTTTCGCCTCTTGCACCAAGCAATGGCTGTGGGTGCTGCCATATACGCGCATTACTTCCTCAGCGAGTGTTGAGATTAAGGTTGTTCTCTGTGTCTAATATTTTTGCCGAGATATCATGATATCTTGAGAAATTTGCCACACAGAGAGAGCGCACCTTTAAGAAAATAAAATTCTAACTGACTTCATTGTGAACTAGCATGTTAGTCATATTCCTTCCACTCTTTATACAACTGTTGTCGCTTTGCTTTGCTTGCTTCAATTTCGAATTAATTAATTTTTTATCTGAATAAAATAAAATACTTAAAAAAAAAAGAACTTGAAACATAAATTCAAACTCACTTCTCATAGAAGACCATTGTGAATGTAATAACATGGTTGCATTTCCCGTGATATTTTTCTCATGATATCACATATCTCGGGTTGGGGTATGAGAAATTTGCCGAAGCTCCAAATTTGACAAGACGTGTATTTTGTTGTTGTGCTCGGCAAATTTGTCACACTTATGTCATCTCGGCAAATTTGCCAGGCCAAAATCACAGAGAGAGAACAACCTTATTGTGTTTTGCTTAAGTTTTTGTTCGCAGCTCGATGTTGCAAATGCAAATTCCTCTGTTTTGTTTTTCCATTGCTGTTATTATTATAAATTGAACTGTTGCTGAGCTTAAATCCTTACATTTGCATGTACCTACATCTGAGAAATATGCATTGTATACAATTATATACATACCTAGTTATGTACTTATGTATAATACTTATACTATATGTTTATATACTAACTTTCTACCATAAATATTTGTGTTGTTTTTGGAAACTGTTGCATCTAGATACAATTTGGCATTATTTATGTATAACTACATACATACATACGCATTTGTTACTTTTCAAGGTCATCTTTTGCCAGGCGCTTATTTGCCTGCATATTCTAAGAAACCACTTTCATATCTGTGCATTATTTTAAAAAATTTATTACATCTTTTTGATGCATAAATTCATAGAAGTCTATGCACATCCATGTGTATCTTTATATGTATGTATATACTTTTGAACTTTTGCTATGAGTCAAGTTTTCTCAAGTGGGCCACCTAAAAGCGAGTTATTCGCGGTCAAAGTTTTCTTAACGGTTTTTAATTTTTTTGAATAACTCGGTAACCAATGTTTCGATTCTATTGATTTTTTCGGCATTAGTTAGGAAACTTATTTAGCAACAAGATGTAGTGGCCAGTTTTTAAATTTTAAAAATGGCATAACCCAAAAGTTCATTTTTTGAAAATAATCGCACTTTTCCCCCGTTTTTTCCACGTTCTCATATGTTTAGGAAAAAACACCAATCAGCAGTCTATGCGCTTAATATCAGCCTTCATTTTGCAGAAAAGAAATTTTGGTAACTCCGTACCAAAAAAAAGTTACAACGTTTTTAGTGAAGGCCGGTTAGGGGTTAAAATCATTTTTTTTTATATTTTTATTTTTTTTTCTACTTTACAGCTCAAAAGCACGTTAGGGGGAAATATAGAGCGTCCCACGACTAAAATAATGAAATTTTAAAAATCGGATGTAAAATAAAAAAGTTAGAATGAAAAAACCATATGCGCGGAATTTGGCGAGATAAAACAAAAGCAAAATTCGTCCCTTAATCTCCTCAACCATAAGCTTCAAATTCAGGAACTGACTTTTGCAAATTTTTTCGATTTAAAATGGTTGGGTCACCTAACCGAATTTTTCGTCCATAAAATGTCCCTTTGTCTCACCTGAAAACAATTTTATTTTTGTGTTTTTGGGTATCATTGCATACAAGAATATTTTGCGCTAAAGTTACAAGCGATAACCACAACCTATACCATTTTCGAAAGACAATCAAAATACGCTTCCAAAGACATACAACTAGCGGTGTACAGCAAAAACTTGGTGAACTAGAGCTCGTCAAATTAAAAAATTTTTAATTTCTTGCAATCGAAAGCAAAAAATTTGGTTTTAAAAGTAGATTTTTTATAAGAATTTGTAAAAATCAGGAAAGCTTTATTTTTCCAAAATTAGCCTGTTAAATTGCAAATATTTTAACCCTAACATTACTAGGATATGTTGAATACTTTATTTTTGATAATTTTTTTTAGGTGAAACAAAAGGATACTTTGTGAACGAAAAACTCGGTTAAATGACCCGACCACGTTAAAACGAAAAAAATTGTAAAAGTCCGCCCTTAAATTTGAAGCTTGTGGTTGATAGGGTTTCGGGACCATTTTTGTTTTTGTTTTTTATCACGCGAAATACCGCGGAAATATTTTTTTTATTGTAATTCTATTATCTTACATCCGATTTTTAAAATTGATATGTCAATATTTTAGTCTTGTGATGCTCTATATTTCTCCCTAACGTGCTTTTGAGCTGTAAAGTAGAAAAAAAATAAAAATATAAATATAAAAAAAATTGATTTTAACCCCCAACCGGCCTTCACTAAAAACGTTGTAACTTTTTTTTGGTACGGAGTTACCAAAATTTCATTTCTGCAAAATGAAGCCTGATATTAAGCACATAAATTGCTGATTGGTGTTTTTTCCTAAACATATGAGAACGTGGAAAAAAACGGCGAAAAAGCGCGATTATTTTCAAAAAATGAACTTTTGAGTTATGCCATTTTTAAAATTTAAAAACTGGCCACTACATCTTGTTGCTAAATAAGTTTCCTAACTAATGCCGAAAAAATCAATAGAATCGAAGCATTGGTTACCGAGTTATTCAAAAAAATTAAAAACCGTTAAGAAAACTTTGACCGCGAATAACTCGCTGAAAAATCAAAACTAGCAAAAACGCTTTTACGATCATACTACAATGTTTGTTAGCTTTCAAAATTGATCCATAAACCATACAATATCGAAAAATCGATTTTAGGTGGCCCACTTGAGAAAACTTGACTCTATGCAATTTCCAATTCCATACACTCTACAGTCGCTGCCAGCAAATGTTTTCGCTCTTAGAATAAAATTTCCTCAATTTGTATAACAGCATGGAATCTAAGTACAAACTACTTTGCAGACATCTAAATTGTTTATACATAAATAAGTTGGCGTGAATGTTGGTAGATTTCAGTATCTACATATATACGCATGTAAGTGCTACAACGCAACATACATACGTATGCACATTACTTCTGAAGAAGATTTTGCATATTTTTACCAATTTGGCTTAAGATATACATATTTGTGGCCATGATTACTCACTTTTAGACTTAGTAAGATGAATAGTGTTAGATTTGTAAAAAAAAATCAATTGTAAATCAAATGTCTACTTTTTACAATAAAACTTTAAAATATTTAATTTTTATGTCCAAAATGTCTACTTTTTACCAGAAGAATGTCTATTTTTTACAGTGAAATTTTAAACATTCACTTTTTACAATAAAATTTCAAAATGCTTACTTTTTACAATAAGTATACGAAATTTTACAGTAGAATTTTAAAATGTCCACACTTTACATTAAAATGTCAAAATGTCGACTTTTTTCTTTTTGAGGAACTTCAGTAAATTTCCAAAATGACTATTTTTATACTCAGCTGTACTAGTGCACAAAGTATTATAGTTTTAATCACATAACGGTGGATTGTAACAGAATGAAATAATCGAGATAGATATAGACTTATATATATCAAAATGATCAGGGTGAAAAGAGAAATCGATTGAGCCATGTCCGTCCGTCCGTCCGTCTGTCCGTCCGTCTGTCCGTCCGTCTGTCCGTCTGTAAACACTCTAACTCGCGCAAAAATTGAGATATTTTGATGAAATTTGGAATGCAAGTTGGTATCGAGACTGGGACGGTTGCTATTGAAAATGGGCGAAATCGGACCATGACCACGCCCACTTTTCCTATATAGAAAAAATCGGAAACTTGGTATCTCAGTCACTAATATAGCTGGAGCGATGAAATTTTACCCACGTGTTGAGCTCAGGCCCCTATGACGAAATTTGGTGAAATTTTAGAAAATGGGCGGTGCCACGTCCACTTATTAAGGGTCAAAAATTGAGGGTTTTATAAGCCATAACTCAGAAACCATTGAAGATATATCGATGAAATTTGGTACGCGTGATATACTTACTTAGGCAAATGTTTGGACGAAAAATTTTTAAAATCGGTTGACGGCCACGCCCACTTTTATATATGTATATTATAAAGTGACCTAATAAAAACATTTTAAGCGATATCTCTGTCAAATATAAAGATATATCACTGACATTTTGTCGCATGAGTCCAACTATGGACATAAAACAGAAAACAGAAAAACTTTGAAAAATGGGCGGTGCCACGCCCACTTATTAAGAGGCAAACATTGAAAGTTTTATGAGTCATAACTCAGAAACCGTTGAAGATATATCGATGAAATTTGGTGTGCGTAATATACTTACTTAGGCAAATATTTGGGCTAAAAATTGCCAAAATCGGTCGACGACCACGCCCACTTTTATATATGGGTATTATAAAGTGGCCTAATAAAAACATTTTAAGCGATATCTTTGTCAAATGTAAAGATAATTCATTGAAATTTTGTGGTATGATTTCTACAATAGACCGGAAACAAAAAATAGAAAAATTTTGGAAAATGGGCGTAGCACCGCCTCCTTTTAGACAAAGGAAGCTACGAGATTTCGGAGCCCATAACTCGACAAATAATTGAGATATTATGATGAAACTTGGTTTATACACTTTTATGACTTGTATTAATAGACACGCAAAAATTTATTGAAATCGGTTTATGACCACGCCTACTTTTTAGCAAAGATATTTCTGGAACACGCTTTGGAAATTTGTAACGTGACATCTTTGTAACTGGAAGTCATAAAGGAATGAAATTTTGCACAAAGAATAATATTCATATGCTTAGTTGGATGACTGATAAAAATTTTGAAAATGGGCGTGGCTACGCCCACTTTATGCAGCACTCGCTTTATATAAAATCCATCAAACCCAAACAAACAATGAAAACATACAGCTGAGTATCCAATGTTCGATTCCACTCGAACTTAGGCTTCCTTACTTGTTTACATAAGAATTTTAAATTTTCTCTTTTTACTATAAAATTTAAAAGTGCTTACTTTTTACAATAAATGCCCGAAGTATCTATTTTTTACAGTAGAATTGTAAAATGTGGACAGTAGAATTTCAAAATGTCCACTTTTTACAGTAAACTTCTAAAATTTTATCTTTTTGAGGAACTTCAGTAAATTTCCAAAATGTCAATTTTTTACAGTAAAATTTTAGATGTCCACTTTTTACAATAAAATTTAGAAATGCTTACTTTTTATAATAAATGTCCGAAATATCTATTTTTTACTACTTAGAATTCTAAAATGTCTACATTTTACATTAGAATGTAAAAATGTCCACTTTTTACAGTAAAATTCTAAAATTTTATCTTTTTGAGGAACTTCAGTAAGTTTCCAAAATGTATAAATGTAAAATTTTAAATGTCCACTTTTTACAATAAAATTAAAAAAATGCTTACTTTTTATAATAAATGTCCGAAATATCTATTTTTTACTACTTAGAATTCTAAAATGTCTACATTTTACATTAAAAAGTAAAAAAGTCCATTTTTTACAGTAAAATTCTAAAATTTTATCTTTTTGAGAAACTTCAGTAAGTTTTCAAAATGTCTAAATGTAAAATTTTAAATGTCCACTTTTTACCGTAAAATTTTAAAAAGCTTTTTTTAAAATGTTAAATTTTTACACTAAATGTGCCAAATGGTTATTTTTAGAGTAAAATTCCACATTTTGCAATAAAATTTTAAAGTTTTTACTTTCCACAGGGAATGTCCAAAAAGTTTTCTTTTTACAGCAAAATTATAAATAATTAATTTTTACAGTAAATGTCAAAAAATATCCCAAATAACTATTTTATGTAATTTTAAATGTCTACTTTTTACACTAAATGTCCAAAATGTCTATTTTTACAGTATTTAAAGTAAGTAAATTTTACAATAAAATTAAAAAAAAAATTTACTTTTCACAGCGAATGTCCAAAAAGGCTATTTTTTACAGAAAAATTATAAATGTCCACCTTTTACAGTAAAATTACAAATTTTTAATATTTTGGGGAACTTTAGTAAATGTCCAAATTGTCTATTTTTTACCGTAAATTACTAAAACGTCTATTTTTTACAGTAAAATTTTAAATGTTACCCTTTTACAGTAAAGGTCCAAAAAGTCCACTTTCTACAATGAAATTAAAAAATTTTACTTTTCACAGTGAATGCTCAAAATGTTTACTTTTTACAGGATATGTCCGAGAAATCTATTTTTTACAGTGAAATTCCAAAATGTTCACTCTTTACAGTAAAATTCCAAAATTTAAATATTTGAGCAACTTAATAAGTTAGTACCTACTTATACGTAAGTAAAAAGGTAAAAGCAACCAAATACAGTAACTATCAGTGTCTATTTGTATGTTTCTGCATATTTTCGCAAAACAAAATGCATTCGTAAACTGACTGCCACAGCAACAGCACACCAACAACAGCACCACAACAACAACACACCAGTCAAAAACAAAGTAAAGAACCAAATTAAGAATTCTCAGGAGCACGTTTGTTTAGTAAATGTTTTGCACTCTTTGGGAGATGTCAGACTGTCAATATGAATCGCGATATTTGAATCGCGATTCATATTGATGGTTTGATGAATCCCAAACTGGTGCTACACGTTCAATATGAATATTGCGATATTTTTCTCGCTCTGAGATTCAAAATATTTTACTTCCGTCCTTTTCACACTTTCACTTTCAATTCGTTTATTGCCAATATTGCGATCCAGATCGCGGATTTCAAAATTTCTAAAAATACATGCATTTTGATGGATCGCAAAATTTTCATGCTATACAGTCAATCCGTATTGTCAATATTGCGATCCGGATCGCGGATTTCTAAATTTCTAAATATACACGCATTTTGATGGATCGCAAAATTTTCATGCTACACAGTCAATCCATATTGTCAATATTGCGATCCGGATTGCGGATCGCAAAATTTCTAAAAATTCGCGATCCAGGATCGCGATCCATCAATACTCGATGCTACACTGTCAATATGAATCGCGATCCACGGATTTCATCAATATATATTGACCGTCTGACATGTGCCTTTTATGCTTTGCAACTTCTTTAAGAGCTCTGATTTCAATGATTTTTCCCAATACACGAAATTTTGTGTGTGTGTGTGTAGCTCCTACTTTTTTGCGCTTGCATATAAACATGTGTATTTTGTTATGCATTGGATTTGATTTTTGATTTTTGTTTTCTTGTTTTTGTTCGCTCATATTTTTTTCTGTTTGCATAATTTACTGCTTATTCGGTTTTTCTTACACTTGTATTGTTTTTACTTTGTTTTAGCGCCTTAAGTAGGTCAGTGAAATAAGCAAAGCAAGCAAAACAAAACAGCAAAAAAGCAAAGAAAACAAACAAAAGTTAACCAAAAAATAGATATAAGAACATCTTCTTCTTGGCATTAATCCAAGTTTCTTTTCTTGCTCGCACACGTTATAAGAAAAACTTTTTACCCAAAGTGTGGCAAATATGACAACAATTGACTAAGCAAACAAACAACCAAACAAGCAAGCGAACAAGCGCTGCATATGCTTCATACCTGTTGAATTGCTAGTGATTTTTTCTTCTTTTGGTTTTTGCTCATAAAAAAATGTACTGCCATGTTTGCATTTCTCGCTAGTGTTCTTATGTGCATATTTAATATGTAAATTTAGTGTTGTTTCAGGTTTGAGGAGTTCTCACATTTTTCGTGTTTTGCCATGTCGTATGCGCAACAATGCGCTAAAGGAAATTTTGTGCAATTTCAAATGAAAATCTGCATGTATATTAATACATACATATGTATGTAAATACCCTGCAGGCAAAATTAAACTAGTATGAAAATAAACTAGTTGATCAACTGGTATGCAACGGACAAAGCTATACTAGTTGGTTTTCTACTACTTGATCAACTGGTATGAAACGGACAAAATTATACTAGTAAGCTATCTACTAGTTGATCAACCGCTTTTAAAAAGACAAAATCATACTAGTTGGTATTCTACTAGTAATATACCAATTTATTTATTAACTGAATATAGCAGGTTGTGCAATTCTATCACAAACTAAGCTTTATTGGCGAATTTGAAGTAAATTTACGCTATTATTTAACAAAAGGGTCAGAATAGTTATTATCAATTTGCAAAAAAAAAACAACCATTTCTCACAAAATAAATATTTTTAAGGCTTTTCATTTATTTTTGTGCAAGGGTACACGAGAACATTTATATATACATACATATATGTTTGCATCAGGTGGAAAGAAGGGTTTAAGAGAGCTTAGTTAATTGATTTGGTTTCATCCAAATAGGAGATTCCATCAGCCAACTGCCGCAGTAGCACGAATCCATTATTCTACCACCTTTGCGTGTAATAATAATAATACAATGGCGCTATTATAACTCTGACGTGTTTTATGGCCGAGCTTCTCTCCCAATTCGAGGTGTGCTCCTTTTTGTTTTTCCTACCAATTGGGTGGACCTACAGTTTTATGCCGGCTCCGAACGGCGAATACATTTTTTGTGAAAAGCTTTTTCATGGCAGAAATACACTCGGAGGGTATGCCGCACACTGCCGAGAGGTGACCGCTGCTCTTAAAAAAACCCATAATTGGAATTATACTAATTAGAAAAATGTTTTTTGGTGGTTGCTCGGACTGTGGTTTGAACCCCAGACCTCTGGCATAGCAGGCGAGCACTCTACCCACTGCACCACAGCGGCCACCTTTGCGTTTACTGTATATAATATGTAGTAAATGTAACTTTAAAAAGTACTGAGCTAATTAAAGTGAGCTTTATTAAATGAACTAAAATGCTATTTTTTCACCTAGATGAACTGGCATTTTTCTAGTATTATTCTGACTGGTATTCTTCTAGTATGAAACTGATGTGTTGTCTACTGGTATGAAACTGAGTGCTATTTTTCTAGTATGAAGCTTATGCAAGGGAAGACAATTGCCATCTCGTAGGCCATCGCCACGTTAAAACTACCAGTTGCTTTCAAGTAAAATGGATAATTGGGCAACTAGATGCCGACATTTTCAAACTGGTAGAATTGTAGTATGCAACTAGTTGTTTTGCCTGCAGGGTATATGCTTGCATTTGAAGGTGTGGTAAATATGTAGATGGAAATTCTGCAATGAGCTTGAAAATACATTGTACGAACTGGGCGTAGCGGCCTAAATTATTCAAAAGCCTATTCGACTGCATGGGCCAGCCCATTTTCATTCATGTATGCACATAATTAGGTCAATCGTCGGCCATTCCATTTCATATTTATAGAGACCTTGGCTTGCATTTGCTGATTGCAAATAAAACTTGATTGTTATGTTACTAAAATACAAAACGGAAATTGGAATTTTGATTTCGCTTTTGGAAAAAATCATAATAGGCTGAATAATTTTAACAAAAATAAAATTGAAAAGCTTTTTTTTGGGATTCTAAAGAGTGAAGCACTGTAAGTTCTCTCCTTCTTAATTGGCGCCCAAACGTCTAGTGGATTCTGGCCGAGTCCAATAAAGCGCACCAGTTGTTTCTGTTTCGAGAAAATTCCTATCCTGTTTCCGGCAGCGGTAATTTCCGTTGCAAATAGAGCATTGCAGGCCTCCTTTACAGCGAAAACTTCGGTCTGAATAACGTTTTTGGGAACCCAATTGATGAGTTGCGAAGATTCCTGCACCCACTTTGCATGCCATCTTTGATCCGTCTGTAAAAATTGAGACATCGGATCTCTATATCCAATCTTACCATCTCCGCATTCCTACCTAGATGGAAAAATAATCTCATAGTTGGTATCGAAGACTGTTATAGGATAGATATAATCTGTTTTGGTATAGATGTAGGAGTCAGTAACTTTGAGCAGAATGTAACCGTGACCGTATGTGCGTTCTTTCCAGAATTCCAACTGCAGCAACCTAAGGACACCCTGAGACAAAAATATCATTGGGCAGGGTGTGCGAATAACATTCAGAGCCGCCGTGGGATTCTCTATGTATACTCATCATTCCTCGGAAAGTCACCCGATCCCTCACATTAAATGCCATTTATGACTACTTCTAGGGAATTGGTCTTTTATTTTTTTCAAACACCTCAAAATGACGTTTTGTTCCATTTCGTGGAAAAATCGCGACACGTGTACGAATAAAATGTTTTAAGCTTTTCAAGTTCGACCTTATTTTCATACAAATACATATATGTACAAACATAGATGGATATATTTTTATCCTATTTATGCTTAGTTTTCCACTAAATAAATTCTGAAAAAGAAAACAAAAAATTCTTTTTCCAAATTACTCGTACCTTGCTTTCCATTTAGATTTCTATTGATGTCACGGTCTCAATTTGCAACTCATGCATATTTGAATGTGCAATTGTAGGTGGTTTTGTGTGTATGTGTGTATGTATAGAATTGCTATAGCAATTTATCTGCAGAAAAAATCAATGTTGTCTCTTCTAGTTAAATGTGACCGCAAAAGCTGTAATGCAAAAGGAGCAAAAAAAAGCTGAATGAAAAGAACAATGAATGAGTTGCACAATGTGCTCTGATGGGCGTCACTCCTGTGATTGAAATAGCAGCATTTGTGCAACGATGAGTGATGCCACATGTTGAAAATTAAGAGAGGGAATTTTGTATAAATCTTATCTTCACAGTAGTAGATTTTTATAGGCTCAACGGTTCGGCAAGAAATGCAGTTTTTTTTAATCAAATCCAATGAGAAAAATCTTCTATCAACTGGCGAACTGGCGATTAACTATTTAAAATATTATGAGAAAATTAGTGAAAGTTATGAGTTATTTCCTCATCCTTGTTAGTCAACTTAATTTTTATATATCCAGTTCTCTTCATTCTAGAGAAAAAAATGAATTGAAATATTATAAAGCAAGAAACTCTGTAACAATATCCCAACAAACACTGAGGTTAGTTATCGATTTGAGAATGACTCGAGAACTAGCCTCATTCTCAAACCTCTAACGTTAGAGGACGACTCGAAAATCTATCGAGAATCATAGCGTTCTCAAACAAAAGGGTACCTAATTCTCAAATCGAGAAAATTATAATTCTCGAATCGAACTCTAATGTAGTTCTCTAATGAGATTCTAATCAGAATTTGAAAATACTTCCAATTGAAATGAAAAACAAAGCTTTGTCTCCTTTTACATGATTTTTTCATTGTTTAGATTTTATTAACGCAATATGTGCGTAAATTGCATATGATTATATATATTGACATGCATATGTTTACCACATTTATAAGAACTGAAATTTAAACAAAATTCAGTCTTATTATTTAAATTAAAGGTACTTCTTGTACTTTTTAATGGAAAGCATTGTACTACGGTAATATTAACTTTACCATTTTTTAGTATCTAATTTCAATATATGTATGTATATTCAATATATCACAGAAATATATTGAGAATTGATAAAAGGCGTGAGATTTGGCTCCTTCTCTAATCAATCGCTAATCGAATTCTAGTGTAGTTTTCAACCCTAGTTATCGATTTGAGAATATATAGAGAATTACACTAGTTATCTAAGGTAATATCGACAAAATTTCTAAAGTTAGAGACTGTGTTTGCTGGGATGGCATCACCGCTAGCGCCGCGTAGACAATAGTAGAATATGCCATCAAACAAACCAACATTTCTTTCAAAAGCGCGTTCGCAATCCGTTCTTGAAAAGCTCAAAGGAAATCGAAGCAAGCCAACACAGCTAACGGTGTTTAGGTGCGGCGACGGTGACGGCGGTGGCTGCGTTGACAGTTGCGGCGACTGATTGTTGACTGGATTGCATTTTGCAGTGAAAAAATTACTTGCATATCTTCCTTCTATTTCGCTTATCTTTGAATTATTCATACTTTTTGTGTCTCGACGTGGATTTCTTTATTTCTTTATTTCATCTTTCGCTTTTCAATTTTTTCTTCTTTCGCTTTTCATTTTCATTTTCTTTTTTTTTCATCTTTATCTTTTCATTTTTTCTTTTTCACTCATTACAGTTGCCTTTTGCCTTGACATGTGCAGTCATTAATCCTTTTTTCCACAGAGCTCATATCTATTATCTACCTATAACAAATACAAAGGCAAGCAGGTTGATGCGCTGCCGTTACTTCTCGGCTATTACTATTGGTAATAGAGAGACTTTAAAATACATATAAAATCTGTGAATTATAGGGGAAGCGTTGGAACTTTTGCTCAAAAAAAAAAATGCAGCGAAAATCTTGTTGAATTCAATGAAACGCCTTAACTAGCATATCCTCGTTTCAGCTACCCTATGTGATGCTCTACTTTAATTAGTTCATTCTAATTTACTGGAATTTGTAAAAAAACTGAAAGCTGTCAGTCGTCTCTTTTTTTTCTTTAGAACAGACCCAGAAATTTCTAAGAAACGTAAGTTCTATGAACAAAGTCTTATAATAGATCTTATTTTCATGTATTGATGTCAACAGGCTATAAGAGAGAGTCCTTCTCTCTGAGAGGAAAACTTATTCCTAGGGCTTATTCGCCATCGGAATTAAGGATTAGAAAATATTACAAGAATAATATAATAATATAATAATACAATGGCGCTATTATAACTCCGACGAGTTTTATGGCCGAGCTTCTCTCCCAATTCGAGGTGTGCTCCTTTTGTTTTTTCCTACAAATTGGGTGGACCTACAGTTTTATGCCGGCTCCGAATGGCGAATGCATTTTTTGTGAGAGGCTTATTCATGGCAGAAATACACTCGGAGGGTATGCCGCCCACTGCCGAGAGGTGACCGCTAGGTGACTAGGGTTTGAACTCGAGACCTCTGGCATGGCAGGCGAGCACTCTACCCACTGCACCGCAGCGGCCACAAGAATAAGGCATATAAAAGGGCTTGTAAAAAGCGTTTTTTGCCTAGCTGTATAATTCACCATTTAACTAACCACTTGCTTGGATGCCAGTTGAAAGCGCACTGATTATATTTTCTAAGCGACGATCGCTTGGACTGGAGAACAGCGACATTGTGAGAGAGTTTGTGCTGGTGAGCTCAGACCGCATACCGAATTGGGCTACATTGGTTAAAATGTATGTGATGTTTCTCATTTGCTCGTATGAGCAGGGTTGCCACTTTGGTTAATTTTTACCAAAATTTGTTACAATTTTTTCGTTTGGTTACGTGGTTAGTTTCGGTCGATTTTGGTTACCTTCAAGGTCCATGTATTGAGCAGACCATGGTAAGCTTTTTCAGGAAAATGAATAAGGCAGGAGTGGGAGAAATTCAACAGCTTTCACAGAGTCTCAGTGATCAAGCGTGTAAAAGCTTTCGTACATTGCGGCTGAAGATAAAATGTATCCCGGGTTCGATCCTCGTGAGGAGCATCCACTTCCGAAAAGGGTGCTAATGATCGAAAATGGTTTTTCGTGAAATTGCTATACTCAACCTTCGCTGGAAAAAGTTGATGAAATTTTTCCATCTACCCTCAACAATAAAAAATTAAATTAAATAATGTTCGTGCTAAGCACTAAAACGCTTTTAAGTCGAAATAATTTATTTGACAGGAGTAAGCGCCACATTAGAAATAAATCTATTCTGGCGAATTTTCGTCAGGCGATTTTCGTCAGCTTTTTGATTCTGTTCATTCTCATACCTGGCCGTGTTTTTAAACGTTGATAGACGCTACGACCGGGCGATATTTCGCTCGAAGTTGGATCTGTTAAGGCTTAAAGATGTAAAACAATTGATAAGTAGCCCTAACGTTAATAGGACAAATGCCTATATTTTTATACTCAGCTGTACTAGTACACAGAGTATTATAGTTTTGATTTCCTAACGGTGGATTGTAACAGAATGAAATAATCGAGATAGATATAGACTTATATATATCAAAATGATCAGGGTGAAAAGAGAAATCGATTGAGCCATGTCCGTCCGTCTGTCCGTCTGTCCGTCTGTCCGTCTGTGAGCACGATAACTCGCGCAAAAATTGAGATATTTTGATGAAATTTGAAATGTAAGTTGGTATCAAGACAGGAACGGATGGTATTGAAAATGGGCGAAATCGGACCATGACCACGCCCACCTCCCCTATATAGTATAAATCGATAATTTTGTATCTCAGTCACTAATACAGCTAGAGTGATAAAATTTCACACACGTATTGAGCTCAGGCCCTTATGAAGAAATATGGTGAAATTTTGGAAAATGGGCGGTGCCACGCCCACTTATTAAGGGGCAAACATTGAAAGTTTTATAAGTCATAACTCAGAAACCGTTGAAGATATATAGATGAATTTTGGTAGGCGTGATATACTTACTTAGGCAAATGTTTTGACGAAAAATTGCCAAAATCGGTTGACGACCACGCCCACTTTTATATATGGGTCTTATAAAGTGACCTAATAAAACATTTTAAGCGATATCTCTGTCAAATATAAAGATATATCATTGAAGTTTTATGGAAGGTGTCCAACTATGGACATATAACAAAAAATACAAAAATTTTGGAAAATGGGCGTGGCACCGCCTCCTTTTAGAAGCAGGAATATACGAGATTTCTGAGCCCATAACTCGACAAATAATCGATATATTATGACGAAACTTGGTGTATACACTTTCACTACTTGTAGTAATACATGTTCAAAATTTTAGCGAAATCGGTTGACGACCACGCCCACTTTTATATATGGGAACTATAAAGGGGCCTAATAAAAACATTTTAAGCGATATCTTTGTCAAATATAAAGATAATTCATTGAAATTTTGTGGCATGAGTTCTACAATAGATCGGAAACAAAAAATAGAAAAATTTCGGAAAATGGGCGTGGCACCGCCTCTTTTCAGACAAAGGAATCAACGAGATTTCGGAGCCCATAACTCGACAAATAATTGAGATATTATGACGAAACTTGGTTTATACACTTTTATAACTTGTGTTAATAGACACGCAAAAATTTATTGAAATCGGTTTATGACCACGCCTACTTTTTAACAAAGATATTTCTGGAACACCCTTTGGGAATTTGTAACGTGACATCTTTGTAACTGGAAGTCATAAAGGAATGAAATTTTGCACAAAGAATAATATTCATATGCTTAGTTGGATGACTGATAAAAATTTTGAAAATGGGCGTGGCTACGCCTACTTTATGCAGCACTCGCTTTATATAAAATACACCGTGTTTTCATCAAACGCAAACAAACAATGAAACCATACAGCTGAGTATCTAATGTTCGATTCCACTCGAACTTAGGCTTCCTTACTTGTTTTAATTTATTTTGGTTACTTGTTTCTAGTTTTGGTTACTTTTATTTTGTATTTTGGTAAGTTTAAAATTTTTTAAGTGGCAACGCTGCGTACGAGTGAAAATGCCGCTTTAGAGATCTCCAAAAAGTATGTAGTCTATTTTAAGAGAGAGGACTCTTTCTTATTCTTTGAACCTCAAGAACACTTGGTCTATTCTGAATAGAACTAGTAAGGGATTAACTATAGAGCCGCTTACATAACTAATAACCAAAATATGATACTTTTTTTGATAAGTGAGTGAGTGCTTTACATCTATTTTTTAAAGGAAGCATGTTTTGTTCGACGTTGTGGACAGTTCAAGTGTATTCTCATGTTCCCTAGGCAGCGCTCTATAATCGCTCAAAGAATGATCACATTTCCTATTAAAAAACCACGGTTCATTTCTTATGTACTGGGCTGTCCTGTGAAAGCTAATAGGCATCTTCTGCTTAAGTATATTATCCTCCTCGCCATCTCCTTGTCAACGTCAGTAACGGAATTTAGTTCGCCAAACATCATCTTTGGAACATTTTAGCTAGCAAATTTGAGCCTTCTCGGTGCCCTTTTAGATTTCTATATACTATTTCCGACGGACCCCCGTTAAAAAAATAAAAAAATACGTACACCTTTTTGGTTAATTTGAAAACATAAAACACACTCAATTTTATTTCACTGCATTTACAACTTTCATTCTAAGTAGAATGCACAAGAGCTTAAATGACTGAGCATACTAAGCCACCAAACAAATGTTGTATGGCTGCCTTTCTTTTCCTTAGGACATCGTGTTCCAAAACACATTTCCTTTTTTTTTTTTTTCAAATTGTGACTTCAACTGTCCGTTACTACTACATACTTTGAACAGTAAAACAGCAAAGGGGAAAAGTAATTTACGCTTTTTAACTTAACGTGTCTTTGTGTCTTGTACCGCTTTTGTATGGCATGCGTCGGCATGCGGCGCTTCTGGCGTTCTCTTTGTCAGTTTCCGTCTACTTCGGTCTTTTTGTGCAAAATGCTTAGTGACTTCACATCCTCTTTAAATTATTGTTCCCTTAAGTAGAAATGTACTTAACTGGCGCAAAATTTTTGTGTGCTGTGTTGTGCGACAAACATTTTTTTTATTAGCCATGAAAATATTATTCGCTTTTTCACTTTTCCGCAAAATTTTTGTGTTTTTTTTTACTCCTTTGAAACTCCCACATAGTCACTTCTACATATATACATAGTAAATATGGATTCGTATATTAAGTGGCTCATAAAATTGTATATGCTGGTAGATTACTATTGTATTTCTTGCATTCTTGAGTGGCTTAATATTGTTTTATGTACTATGCAGAGCATAGAACAGTCCCGTGACTTGTGCTTTTGTATGCAAGGCTGTGTCTGTGTCGCTGCTCGCTGGTCGCCACCATCACTTTTGCATCAGTGACGCCGAACAATAGCTGTTGTCCCAAGCGTTGCAAATAAACTCGCTTTTGCACTCACTTCATATTCGAAATGGTGAGAAAGGGGTACTAAGGGCTGGCTGGTTACATACATACACATTTACTTCCTTGCAGGATACCACGTATTCTTTTGGGGTTGCGCATGAAAGCGTAAAATTTTGTGCTGTAAGTGCATATGTATGTATATAGGTATGTATGTATATACCAGGGCCGTGCGTAGGAATTAGCCTTGGGGGGGTTTTAATTTTGGTTTGCATTCGCATACATTTTTCGCTAAGATAAACATATTTGCTGAAACAGATATCCAGACCCATACACCATAAATTTAAATGTTCTCTAACTTTTCTGAAACTCATTATGATTCATCAAAACCTAGTGAATAGTACACGGAAAGAATTTTTTACTAGAATCAATGCCGAGACAAGAAAAATTAGACTTGATTTTGAACTTAGAAAATAATTTCTTAATATCAAGAAAATCCAAGAAAATTGGATTTTAAATAAATAAGTAAAAATTTTCTTGCTTCAAGTAAAATTGGATTTTAAATAAATAAGAAATAATTTACTTAGGGTAAGTGTTTTTTTCCTGTTTTTTGAAATAAATAATTAAGAAATTATTTTTTTGTTGCAAGTAAAACTTTTCTTATACGAGCTTAAGTAAGTAAGAAAATATTAAATATTAAATAAAGTAAATATTTTCTAAAAATATTAAAAACTTAAAAAATAAGGAAAATGAAAACTAATCATGAGGGATTAGAAAACCATAATTAGTCAACTAGTATTTTCCTAGGACTTGTTTATTGAAATGACAACATTTTATTTAATATAAATGAAGATGCAAATAGTGAACTCCTTATACCAAATGCTTCACTAACAATCTGAGAATTGCAAAAATATTCAGAAATATGCAAAGCGGATGGCAAATGAAAAAAAAATACATGTAACTTTGGAAATGCAAATTCAGCAAGAAAAATTTTACTTCGCTCAAGAAAACGTTTTCTTATTTATTTTCAATTTTTTTTTCGCTGTATTTTGTTGTTCCAATTCGTCGAAACACAATTTTCTTAAATTCTTCTTGATATTAGCAAAAAGATTTTCTTCATTTAAGTAAATTTAAGAAAAGATGTTCTTATTTATTTAAACATTTTTTTTCAACATTTTTTTTCTATAGATTTTGTTAGTGTTCTTGAATAAGAAAATAATTGTCTCATTTTTGGAAAACTCAATTTCTTATTTCCAGTAATAATTAAGTCAATTTTTCTTATTTCCCTTAAAATTTTCTAAATTGAGTTCAAGAAAGCATTTTTCTCCATTCAAGTATACAAATTTCTTTCCGTGTACTGATTACAGTACTTGTTAATTGAAACTGCACACTGTTTTCACAAAATGAAAATTTTTTGTTATCAGTACAATTTTTTAAAAAATGCCAAACGAACATATCGCACACTAAATCAAAAAGCGTTACAACTCAAAATTTTTCGAAATCGGGTTTCTTTCATAAATCGGTACACAGAAAATATTTCTAGCGACTGATAAAAAATCTTTTCCATCAGAGCCTTTTGTAACTGAAAAATAACTATTATACGTGGCCTTTTCCCATATCATTGCCTATAAAAAAGAAAATGTTTTTTTGCTCTCCTGAAAATTTTTGAATTTTGAGTTGTTTCCCTTTATGATTTAGGGTGCGATATGCTACACAACTTTGTAATTTCGGAAAGCTCCAATTGCAATTCAAAGTGCCGAACTTATGTATTGGCCAACCTTATTTTTTGCAACTTTCACCAATTTCTTCTTCCGTAAAATTATTGTAACTAATTTTGTCAAAAATTATGAGTCAAGATTCAATGCAAAATTTATAAATTGTATTTTGAAAATTTTTGCAAAATCATTGCAACTTAGATTTGGTCATGGGGGGGGGTTTAACCCCCAAAACCCCCCCGTGCGCACGGCCCTGGTATATATGCATACATATATATCGTGCATACAAATTTTTAATGTTTTAAATTGCATTTCATCTGAACGTATTCGTACTCAGTGATACAATTCTGCTGTGATGACGGTGTGCGTCAACTGAAATGTATGGCAATTCTTTTAGAATTAAAAATCAGAAATGGGTGAACTCTAATAATAAATCAGACATCAAAAGTCATAAATTATAAATCATAAATCGCAAATTACAAATATCAAATCAAAAACCACTAATCAAATATTAAGAATCAAAAATTAAAAACACGAGTCAATACCCAAAAATCAAAAATTAAAAATTAAAAATAAAAAAAATAAAAAACTACAAAATAAAAAATAAAAAATACAAAATTAAAAATTAAAAATAAAAAATAAAAAAATTAAAAAATAAAAAAAAAAAATAAAAAAAAAAAAAATTAAAAATTAAAACTGAAAACTAAAAACTAAAAATTACAAACTTAAAAAAATAAAAAAAAAAAAAATAAAAAATTAAAAACTAAAAACTTTTTAGGTTTTACAAACTAAACAAATTAAAAAATACAAATAACAAATTAAAATCAGGAATTAAAAATTAAGAATCATAAATCACTAATCAAATATCTAGACCACTGAGCTAAAAAAAATTACAAATCATTAGCCACTAATCAAAAACCATAACCCATAAATCACAAATCTTAGATCGCAAAATACAAATCGCGAATAAAAAGTCAACCATCCAGGATTACAAATTTCAAATCACTAATCACACGCCACTAATCAAAAATCAAAAATCGCAAATCATAAATCACTAGTCGGAAATTACAAATCAAAAATCAATGGTCATTAATAAAAAATCATAAATCACAAATCGCAAATCACAAATCGCCAATAGCAAATCACAAACAAATCAAAACAAAAAATACTTATCAAAACTCATCAATCAAAATACATTTTACAAATCTAGAGTCACTAGTCACTAACCACAAGCCAATAATCAAAAATCGAAAATCATAAATCACTAATTAAAACTCACTAATCAAAAATCACTAAAAAATTAAGAAATCACAATTCACCAGCTAAAATTCAGAAATCACGAATAAATAGTAAGAATTTCCTTTCAGAAATTATTTAGTTTGACAAAAGCATTTCTAAAATCTGAAAAAAAATGGCTTTACACTTTAGTTGAGCCTTACTGTATATTTAATGTTTCAACGCAAATACATACATACATATGTATGTAATTTGTATATATGTATGTTTCTACATTTATATGAGTGTCATTTTGGTGTTGTCATTTTTCGGGTTGTTGGTTGGCGTGCGAGTAAGTGATATCATGCAAGTAATTACTTTCCATTGTCAGACTGAAGGGTGGCAGCACTTAAACATTCATTCATTTCATTTTTGGGTTTATGACATACATTTCTTGCACTCGTACATTAAATAACTTATCTTTTAATATTTAAGATTGCTGAAAAAGATAGTAAAAAAGGAATTGCCTTATATATACACAATTATGTATATGCAAGTACATAAAGATAAGAGCTGTAAATAAATATGTATGGGATAGAAATCTATTATCTTTTGTCCATTTGTTCGTTTACTCTTTCGTGATAGAATTTTCTTTTAATGCAGATTGACTTTCCATATATGTACATAGATATATCTCTTTTGATAAAATATCTTGATCAGAAGCTTAGAGGATTGTAATAAATCGGGTAGTAGCTCAAGAGTTAAGATGATTTTTTTCACTATCCAAATATCGCACAGTAATTGGTTCAGCAAGTCGGCGAATAAATTTAAATAATAGTCGCATGCCCTCGTGAAAAAAGTCGTTTTCAATAAGAAAATTTAGGTATTCTATGAAAATGGTGCGCATTATTGCTTGAAAAATTCTTCTGGAAGAATTAAAAGTAAAACTATAAGCAAAATCAGTCCAAATTTCACCATCTCATCGAATGTATGAGAATTAATCCCTTGTGCGAAGAAAATAAACCTCAATTAGTAATCGTCGCGCATTTATATTATAAGCCGTATATTTTAAATGCGCAAGGCGCATGATTTTGCGATGTAAGGGAAATGATGCTTATGCCGTTTTCTTTTATCGAAAAAATGTTGCCCTGTTTGATTTTCTTAGCCATTTTGTAAGCTTGTGTGGTGATTTCAACGAATGTTGTCCTCTGACTAAGTAAGAGGGCACCATTAACTACAAATTCAGCCATTTTATAGAAAGTCATGTTACGCAATTCGATAATTGAGATATTAAAGGGCAACATTTTTTGTCAGAAAAGAAAACGCCATTAAAGTGATTTCGTTTGTGAATAATGTAATGTGCAATATTTAAGTTGAATAGGAATAAATTGCAAGCACGATTGCCACAAAGGCCACAAATGAAGATGTGCGCGAAGGAACAGCATTTTGCACAAGACTAAAAAGAAGCATGAAAGGGCGCCAACACAATAGCATAATATACTTATTTATAAAAAATCCCAATCACGCTTAGCAGGTTGTATGTAAGAGCGCGCCTTGGTGAGGGATTTGAAGAGAGCAGTTTATGTTTACAGTATTGTGCAATATTAAAGCAATGTAAACGCGTACTATTGAAAATTGTGCTGACATACTTCAAAGGCGATCCTTAAAAGGATTTCTAGCAATTTCAGTCTACGGAGCGCTTCTCATCTAGCATGGGTATCCGGACGTAGAGTAAGACGCAGGAAAAGAATAAGCTCTTACTCAAGAGGCCTCAGCGTCAAAGTAGCAGATGGTGACAGATGGAGAAATTTCAGCAAAACTTCTCTAACCGAAAGGGTTTTTGCTATAGCCAAAGGGGTTATTTCTAATTAATAGGAAGACTTACAGGCCGCCAGACGTGTGTCACATTATTCTCGATAAGCATGCTCTTTTAGCTAGGCGCACCTTTGGCAGGATTTTGTAGAGACGAAGAGGAATCTGAAATACTCTGCTTTGAAACAAAAGGTGGCAAAAAGATCATCGGCAATCTCTCCTCGTGTAATAAAAAACCTATTAAGGGAGGACATAAACTTGCTGGAAATCACAACCGCGGGTTGGGTGGGCCCCCCATTGAACTCATACAGGCATTGGTTGAGATCTCAACTCATTAAACAGGCTAACGCTAGATAGGCCAAGGAGTCCTGGTTTAAAATGGATGAATGGAGATCTGCATCGGTGACAAATCTGAACCGGCTGTTGCTATAGTTTTTGTTGTAGCCATCAAAACACTCCTCGAAGGTTTTGCGGTGTGTAGGGGAAGTGCCAATTCTATGCCGGATAAATCCGGTACGCTCGGGTACTAGTTCCTTCTGATGCTAGCCCGACTATCTTGCGAACGATTAGATTTTTTTTGCCATTATCAACCTTCTAGACCGAATCCATAGGTCTGCAGGTAGGATTTCTAACAGGCCACTGTCTCATGGGCATTCATGCCTCTCGTATGTGGCTCAACAAAAAAGATTTTTGTCGCAGTTGCAGAGGCGTGGATTAAATTGAATCTTTTGAGCACTATATATGCCACTGCGCTACACAGTTGTTAGACAGGTATTTCTCCTTCCATAAACACTTCTTCCAGTGTCTGGTGGAGTTGGAAAATGCAAAGATACTAGATTTTTTGCGCCTCATTAAGCAAACGCACTTATTTAGCTTCACAGGCATCTAATCTCTACCCATTTTAAATCTATTTTCCGGAAAGGTTTTTAAAGTTATCTAGAAAACTAGGGCTCCCACATGGTATCGCAATGGGCCAATTCGGCCTAAGTATTTCACCGCTTTGTAAAATTGTGGAGGCAGCCACCTCAACCTAACCTAACTTAAGGTTTATAAAGCTCCTTCTTCCTGTGTTGGTTTGCTTTTGCTCGACACTGTAAATATACATAAATGCTAATATGTGGCACAGCTGGCGTTGTTGGCAGTGACTTTTGAAAGATGTAGTACGTCTGCATACTTAAGCGATTTCATTGCTACTTAAAGCAATGGGCGCACTTCTTATTTCAATTGTATATGTGCAGCTCGCATGCTGAGAACAAAATGCGAATTAGCATTGCAAATCTTTTTTGTTTTTTTTTTGTTGTGCCTTATGCATATCTACATACATATTGTTTGCCGCACTTGGTGTTTTTAACTGCAATCTTGTTATTTCTCTCGGTTTTTTACTACTCCTATTTAGTAATTTTTGGCATTCCGCTTTCTTTAAAATTGTTTCTGCCAGGGACCGTAACGGTTATAAGTGATATCCAAAAAGTCGATTTTTAACGATTATTTTCTGAGTTTTATTTTTTGCTCAGAAAATAAAAGTTTTTTCTTGAGTTTTATTTTTTGATCAGAAAATAAAAGTTTTTTCTTGAGTTTTATTATTCGCTCAGAAAATAAAAGTTATTTTTTGAGTTTTATTTTTCCCTCAGAAAATAAAAGTTATTTTTTTAGTTTTATTTTTCGATCAGAATATAAAAGTTATTTTTTGAGTTTTATTTTTCCTTCAGAAAATAAAAGTTATTTTTTGAGTTTTATTTTTCGATCAGAAAATAAAAGTTATTTTTTGAGTTTTATTTTTTTGCTCAGATAATAAAAGTTATTTTTTGAGTTTTATTTTTTTGCTCAGATAATAAAAGTTTATTTATAAATTTTACGTATTTATGTGACGCGAGCACATATATACTATTAAAAATGTAATTTTATGTATGTATGTGATTAGGTACATAAATATGTATCATTTATAAACTCTGTAGAAGGACAGAAATATAGTTGTTGTATGTGAAGCATTTACTTAAATCTAATAACTTTAAACGAGCAATTCTTGTATATATTTATTTCTGTCCTTCTACAGAGTTTCTAAATGATACATATATATGTACCTAATCACATACATATGTAAAATTACATTTTTAATAGTATATATGTGCTCGCGTCACATAAATACGTAAAATTTATAAATAAACTTTTATTATCTGAGCAAAAAAATAAAACTCAAAAAATAACTTTTATTATCTGAGCAAAAAAATAAAACTCAATAAATAACTTTTATTATCTGATCGAAAAATAAAACTCAAAAAATAACTTTTATTTTCTGAAGGAAAAATAAAACTCAAAAAATAACTTTTATATTCTGATCGAAAAATAAAACTCAAAAAATAACTTTTATTTTCTGAGGGAAAAATAAAACTCAAAAAATAACTTTTATTTTCTGATCGAAAAATAAAACTCAGAAAAAAACTTTTATTTTCTGAAGGAAAAATAAAAATCAAAAAATAACTTTTATATTCTGATCGAAAAATAAAACTCAAAAAATAACTTTTATTATCTGAGCAAAAAAATAAAACTCAAAAAATAACTTTTATTATCTGAGCAAAAAAATAAAACTCAAAAAATAACTTTTATTATCTGAGCAAAAAAATAAAACTCAAAAAATAACTTTTATTTTCTGATCGAAAAATAAAACTCAAAAAATAACTTTTATTTTCTGAAGGAAAAATAAAACTCAAAAAATAACTTTTATATTCTGATCGAAAAATAAAACTCAAAAAATAACTTTTATTTTATGAGGGAAAAATAAAACTCAAAAAATAACTTTTATTTTCTGAGCGAAATATAAAAATCAAAAAATAACTTTTATTTGCTGAGGGAAAAATAAAACTCAGAAAATAACGATTAAAAATCAATTTTTTTATAAAAATCCAAAAAATAAAAGTTAATGCACCTAGAGGTAGCCTGCGTTACGGTGATTACATCTGTGTACTTCTTTTGCGTTTAGCGTTTCTCCTTCAGTATGATTTTTTTAGTCAAAATTTAAAAAATAACGATTATTTGCAATCCCTGGTTTCTGCTCTTTCCTTATTTATCTTTACATACTACATTTATTTTTATTTATTTCGTCTCCTTCTTTGTTTTTTCTTTTTGGTCTCACTTTGTACATCATTTCCTTCGAAGCCACTTCCTTCCTTTCTATACTTCAAGACGATTTCCGCGCTTCTTGCTGAGAGTTAAAACGTTTCGCAGCCAAGCAAAGCCAGCAAGTGAATCCTGTTGGGCGATGTTGGCGTTACGGCGTTTTTTTGGCATTTCGCATTTGCCATTTGGCAATTTAATGTTTACAATTTTATGGTTACTTAGCTAGACAATGTTGCAATTTGAAATTTTATTTCCGTTTGGCGTTGTAAGCAATATGACGAAACGCCAGCAATGAATCGCAAACGAGGAAAAGCAGATGACGGACGACGGCCGACAGACGGCGGCTGATGGCGTTGACGACGCGTCAATGTCTCAAGTGTTTTGCGCTTTCACGAGGAATAGCAGAAGACTGTCGACGTCGTCGTCGAAGTCAAGTTGCTGCTTATTTATTCATATTTCATTTCAGAGCTATGTATATGCCTTATTTGTATTTGCAAGTCCTGTGAGAACATATTTTATATCGTTCTGAATATTAATATTGTTTTGGAGGAAAGAATATGTACGAGTATTTATGTACATAAATACATTTAAATTTCATGCATATTTATTTTATGTTAGTGCTATTAGTACCTACCCGTCCTGCTTTGCTGCGACAGATCTGGCAATGCCCCTCCTTCTTACATTTAACAATATCCACATATCGGTCTACGTATATGTAAAAGGTTTCAGCTATGGAAATGAAATTACTTGATTATATATGGAAACCATGAATAGTGCTTTATTTTGATAAAAATATTACTAAACACATTCCAAGGATATCCGGATTCACGATTTGACTTTTGTATTTTTTGGAAACTGATTCAGATGTCAAAATGGGATAAACTCTAATTGAACTTTATGCTGAAATCCACATTAGTACCTTTAATTTAATATCAATAAAGCTCGAAAGTATTCTGAGGCTATTCGGGATCACATTTGGACACCATGTAATAGGTGAGAGGTGCTACTCTCATGTCGGTACTGGCTTACTTTTCCATAATTCGCAAAACTGATTTTTTTCTTTCAAAAATGTATTCAATTTCCTCATAAACATAACAATTTCTTACATTTTTCTACATTTCCTTTTTCTTCTTCTTTCCTCCTACTTTCAGCTGCCTGTATGGCCGAGGTCTTCGACACACATCTACGCGGTCCCGGTTTTGTAATGGAGCCACCCGGACGTGTGGAATTCTCCAATTCATCGGGCGGCTGGCTTGACTGTTCGGCGTCCGGCAGTCCACAACCCACCATCGATTGGGTGCATGCAGATGGCAGTGCAGTCTCCGAGATTCATGGTGTGCGTCGTGTATTGCGCAATGGTACTTTGGTGTTGTTGCCATTTCCGGCGGCGGCTTATCATCAGGACGTGCACAATACGATTTATCGTTGCATTGCCAGCAATAGTGTGGGGAGGATTGTGTCGCGTGATGTGCAAGTGCGCGCTGGTGAGTAAAAATGCATACATACATACCTACGTTCTTATATAAATGCAAAGAAACGAGCAATTTTTTAGCATAATAGAATTGTATTGCTTGCCATAGAATTCACAGCTTCTTTTTAGGTTTGTTTTTATTTATGTTTACTTATATTGAACTTTCTCATTTATAAAAAAGTGTGAGGGTTAAAGTTGCGTTTAACGAAGATCAAGATTGCTCACGTCAAAGTTCATTGTCAAGTACGAGCACACAATGTTATAACCCTCTGGACATTTTGTTTTAGTTTGCCTTACTGTCTTGGCATCAGAAAGCATCTATGCATATGCTTACCTAGTACCAAAATTTTGAGACCTTGAGATCCAACAAAAGGACTTGAGTAGGAAGCGCTACTATCCAGAGAAAGGCCCCACTAAAGCTCGGTATCGACTACGCGGATAGTATATGGATATATATATGCTTTCTAGAGTATCAGTTTTCAACCTTGAGGCTATACAGAACTCCATTAGCGAGTAGTTTAATTTTTTAACCTATTTGGAGATTAAAAAATATTTGTGTTTTCTCTAAACTGGCGGAATCTCTTGAGTCAGTTGAAAATCCCTCCCTGTCACTTACATTAAGAGTGATAGCAATTCTTGCTGTTTCTCTTTCCTCAATAAAACCGGATACATACATATATATCGGCCATCATATGAGATCTGTATCTTTCGAAGCAACCCACACCCTAACTCAACAGAGTGCCTATCGTCTCTGGAGTTCGTTTTCTTGCAAGGCGCCATTCAAATATGGCTTTCCTGATATTCACAGTGAGGGCCTCATAAGGCATAAGGCGTAGTTAAGATGAAAGAGGTGTATCAGCAAGTAAGCGAAGTGCTTCGAAATTTCGAAATTAGCTTAAGCGAAATTTCCTTTGGGATCTCTTGGGACTCCTAGTATAATCTTAGGTGATCTTTAGGTTGGGTTCGTTGGTTAGAATGGAGACTCGCAATGACTCCGATTAGCATCATTTTTATACCACGACTCGTGAATAAAAACATCAGAAGAATAGATTAAAGAAGAATATCAATTCGGAAGAAGAGTAGGTGCTACGCCCTATAGCCGTGCTGTTGAGTTTACATATCTAAGAAGCCCCGCTGGTGTGACGTCCATGAGTTCGAAGAGGTTGTCGAAGAAAGGCTTGCCAAGGAATTTCATTCTGCCTAGGCAGTGCGAAAGATACTCACGTAGCAGAGGCACCACCGTCTCTTCCGCTCCAAGAAGATGAAAGCTCCGACATAGAGTTTTATGGTATAAACCCAGTCGGGCCGCCTTGGGGACCATTAGCCAAAGTCCTGTGAATACCGCAGGAAATGTTGTTCTTATCCATCCTTAGAATGCCTGAGGAACGCATCTCATTGTATGAGGTCCACAGACTTCTTCAGACCCTGCACGTCTGCAACCTTTTCCACCTTGTTTTGGCCTCCTCATGTCAGTGCTACGAAATTTGATCCTTGATAAAACCGAGGGGCGCAAGGCCCTAAGCAACATCAGGAGCCTTGTCAGGCTAGCTCATCCGATATTTCGTTTTCCTGAATATCGCGGTGCCCCGGCAACCAAATCAGAGATAATATATTTCGGTTGCTAAGCCTATGACCCACTTCCTACACTCCCTGCCCAGGCTTGATGATACCATTACAGATCAAAGAGCCTTCCGAACCGCCTGACTATTCGGGAAAATTCCTATACATTTTACGACAATTTCCGCTGCAAGTAAAGCCTTGCAGGCCTCTTGTATGGCGAAAACTTCAGATTGAAAAACACTCGTCGTGTCCGGGGGCCTGATTGATACGGAAGTGCACGGCTGAGTTGCAAAGTAAAAACTGAAACATCGAATCTCTGAGCTCACCAGTCTTTCCTAGGTAGAAAAATAATCTCGTATCGAGGACTGTTATATGACAGATTTAATTTGTTTTCATATTGATATCGGAGTCGGTAACATGGAGCAGAATACGTCCGAGCCCGTATGTACCTACGCTCTTTCCAGATTTCCAACACCCGTAACCTTAACCCTTATGTGTACACCAAGGTCTGGCCAGACCTATTCGCACTTTAACTTTACTTTTCTTATAGAATTTATTAATACAGGAATCTAAGATTTCATGATATCCTCAACAAGCATCTTAACTGCCGTTTTGAAAAGAAATATTTGAAAAATTTATGCAAATTTAGATTTAATTCATAATTTACTAAATGTATACCTTAACCGTACACCATAGGTCCAGCCAGACCTACGACGTTCCGAATACCGAAATAAAGAGAAAGGTTGTTTTTAATTCGCCTTCACTGTGAAAAGAACGGTAAAAATTATCAAGCTTTGTATTTATTGCAAAAACAAGTAAGTTCCGTTAGTCAAGTCAGAGTTATTTGTAATAATTTCAAAAAATACTGTCAGTTCATTTCATGGTGTGATCAGGTGCGGGTACAAAGTCGCGGTTTTTTCTTTTTGTGTGTATTTTTTTCCAAATTACTAACAATAACAATGTCGGAAAATTTTGAATACCTATCAGCAATGGTATTGAACCGGTAAGCTAACAGTTTATCATTATACTAATTGTAATTATCATTACTTGCAAACGTACACATTTATTTAGTATGCCGGAAGATCAGCGAAGGAATTACTATGAGCGCCTTGTGGAACACGTAACATCTACAGATCATGATGTGGATAGTAATAATGACGTTTTACCTGAATGTAATGACGACGACGATCCAGACTTTACTGACGGCGAGTATGCTTCAGATATAGATGATGAACACTTATTTGAAGTGGAAAGCGATTCTGAAGATTCCGATACCGATGATGAAGGTGTAACTTTACCTAACCCAACAAATTTTTTTGTGGCTCCTGATGGAACAAAGTGGAGTAAGACTCCATTGCCACCTACTCGTGCTCGCAGCCACAATATCTTGCGCGAAGTTGGTGGAACCGTGAAAAGTTCTTTATCCCCAAATCCATTGGACATCTTCAAGTCCATAATAACAGAAGATATGATAATCATTATAATGCGGGAAACAAATCGCAAAGCTCTAAAGGCGGTTGAAAAATTTAATTTGGAAAAGAAACCGCAAAAGCCAAAGCAGTGGAAAATGGTTGATGAGAATGAGTTGTATGCCTATATTGGAATTTTGCTTGCTGCTGGATTAAATCACGCAAATGGACAACACCACACGGAATTATGGCGATCAGATTCTTTACCAATTTATAGAGCCACTATGTCCATACAACGCACACTGGGGCCACTTATATATATGAGGACGCTCAAAATTCTGAAATCAACTTTTTTACATCAGAATCGCTTTATCTGCACTAAAGCAGTTAATCTATAGCATCTTAACCCATTGACGGTCATGAGTTAACCCGTTGGTGACCTATGTTTTTTATTTTAGTTTCGAGTTTAATTTTCTTGAATCAGAATCGGTATATCGATACTAAAATAGTAAATCCCAAGAATTTTAACCCCTTAACGACCACGCATTAACCCATTTTTAACCAAATTTTTTCACTTAATTCTTAGATTAAAATATTTAAATCATATTAGTTGTATCTACACTAAAACTAGTAATCTTCGAAATCTTAACCCATTAAAACGGTCATGAATTAATTGGTGACCAGCTTTTTTTAAGATCTGTAAATAAATTATTTAAATCACAATTAGTATGTCTGTGGTATGGTGGCCGCTGTGGTGCAGTGGGTAGAGTGCTCGCCTGCTATGCCATAGGTCTCGGGTTCAAACCCCAGTCCAAGCAAGCACCAAAAAAATTTTGCTAATTAGTAAAAATCCAATTATTGGTTTCTTAAGAGCAGCGGTCACCTCTCGGCAGTGAGGCGGCATACCCTCCGAGAGTATTTCTGCCATGAAAAAGCTTCTCACAAAAAATGCATTCGCCGTTCGGAGCCGGCATAAAACTGTAGGTCCACCAAATTGGTACGAAAAACAAAAGGAGCACACCTCGAATTGGGACAGAAGCTCGGCCATAAAATTCGTCAGAGTCTTAATAACGCCATTGTATTATATTATTATTATATTAGTATGTCTGTACAAAAATAGCCAATGTGTATTGTATTAACCCATTAGCGGCTATTTATTAACCCATTGATGAAATATGCAGGTGCAGGTACATATGTATGTATAAAAAAATTATTTTCTCCAATTTTTTGTTTCGAGATATTAAAAATTTTCTGTGGTCACAAGTATGTTTATATGGGAATTAGGAGTTTCACCGTTAGTGTTTTAAGCAGAACACGTATTTCCCCACACATTTTCATGCCTAACATAAAAAAAAACACAATTGTAGTAACACAACTTGTGCTTCAAAGAACTCATATTATAATCCAACTTACAAGTCTAAATTAAAGAAACCTGGATTGACAAGTAGCCTTAACCACAATTTGTAATTAAAGGAACCAGTAAATAATGGATCAACTAAATTTAAGATAGAACATAATCAAATTCAACCAGATATAGGTGTTTTTTTTTTTAACTAAAATTGGAATGCAATTTTTAAACTCACTTTTTTTTAAAATGCGCACTTTGCTTTTTGTTCTGAACTCGGATTATTTGTCACAAAGGACCATATTTTACTGCTGCATTTTTACATTTGCTACTTTTTTGCGCAAATTAAAAAAAATCCATTTTGGAAAAAAATTAAAAAAAAAAAGAGATACGTTTAGTTTTATACTAAGAATTAATTTTTTAAAACATCTAGTTCAAAAAAAAAAAACACTCATGTATTATATAAGCTTCACTTAATGTTATGGAAAAATCAGAATAATAAAATTCTATATCCTTCTCTTATACCAACTATTTCAAATACACATTAAAATTTTGCACTTTGGAAAAAAATTATTTTTTGGAAAATTTGCCATGTTTGTGTATGGATAACTCCCAACTGGAAAACGATAGAAAGCTGAAAATTGGGCCAGAAGTGTAGAATTTTATAGGGAACAATACTGCGTTTTTATTTTGTTGAAAAACTCATTATTTAAAAACTGAATTTTGAGCACGCTCGGCCCCAGTGTGCAACGGTTCAAAGCTATAAATTGCTTTATAAGATTTGATGACGAAAGAACGCGTGCTTCACGCCAGGAGCACGATAAGGCCGCACCTATTCGTGACATTTGGACGATGTTGAATACTCAATTGCAGTCATTATATAAGCCAACAGCTAACATAACTGTGGATGAACAATTATTTCCATTCAGGGGCCGCACGAAATTCACACAGTATATACCTTCTAAGCCCGCCAAGTATGGCATAAAAGTGTTTTGGGCTTGCGATGCGTCTAATTCATATCCATTGAAAGGAATTCTTTACACCGGCAAGGAAAGGAATCAGCCTAGAGATACCAATCAAGGCGAGCGTATTTTATTGACTCTCAGTAACAAATATGCTTTCTCTGGAAGAACCATCATTGCTGACAATTTTTTCACAACTTTGAATGGCGTCAATAAATTGAAAGAATCTGAACTAGCCTATGTTGGCACTATACGTCGTAACAAAAAATATATACCGAAAGAAATGTTGGCTAGTACTTCACGTCCTGTATTATCTACAGAATTCGGCTTTCTCGACAACGTGAGTCTTATATCATACGTCCCGAAGAAAAATAAATGTGTTTGTTTGTTGTCTTCACTCCATGACGACAACAAAACCAGTGGCCAATTGCAAAAGCCTGATGCGATTCTTTTTTATAATAAGACGAAATGTGGTGTAGATGTTATGGACCAAATGTTAGGTAAATATACATGCAAACGGAAAACTCAGCGTTGGACATTAGCTTTTTTTTCCAATATGTTGGATGTGGCTGCATTGGCATCTTATGTTATAAAAAATCAAATGGAGAAATGTAACGCAACTGATGCAAGACGTGTTTTTCTAAAAGATTTGGTGAAAAGATTAGTTCGCCCTCAAGTAGAAATTCGTATGAATAATTCCCAAGTAATGAAACAGTTTACGTCAAGATCAGCCATAGAAGCATTTCTCGGTGGTCCTATTACATCTTACGTATCCGCACCAAGTACAAGTGGAGCATCAACTGTAAAACGATCGTGCAAAATATGCTATTGCAATGACAAGTTGCAAAGAAAAACTAGATTTGTTTGTACCACCTGTTTAGATCCAGTTTGTTTACAACACTCGGAGCAATTCCACAAGTGCCACAAATGCATTAATGCACAAAATGAATAAAACGTATTGTCTTATGTACTTATAATTCAATAAATATTAATAACATGCCAACAAATATGATAAATTTTGTGTTTTAGTGCTATTTTTAACATATTTCTGTTACTTTCCTTACAAAATGCACATAGGTCTGGCCAGACCTATGGTGTACGGGATAAGGTATGTGGAACTGGTGTACACATAAGAGTTAAGGCGCTCTGATACGCTTTTTCCTTGACAAAAAGATCAAAAGAACATCCAAAGCCACCGTGGGACATGATCTAACACCCCCTGTGATTGCAACACAACCAGCTCGCTGAACTCTGCTCAGCATATCAGCCATATAGCCCACCTCGGCTGCTCTCCACCACACCAATGAGTACATCCATGGCGTGAGTGCTCGCCTCAGACCCAGCATTCTTTTGCAGGCATACAAGGCACCCTAAAATATTAGGTTTAATTCTGATCAACACTAATATTTGTAGTATCATTTATCATCCTTTACTTTTATATTATTCAAGCTTTAAGTAAGCTTAATATAACCATCCTTACCTAATAAATTCATTTTGTTTCTGGTAAGTAGTTAGAAAAGAAACTCGGAGATTATGCATTACAAAACTGTGCGCAATAAATTGACCAAAAAATAAAAAAAAGCGCTTAGCTTAAACAATAAAATTATTCAAAATCTCTGCTTCACCAGCAGAAGTGCTAACAAAAAAAATACTATGTATGTATGCAAATGCTGTTGGGCTGCTGGTGTAAATCGCTGTCATTGTTTACTTTATAATAGTTAATAAATGTCAAAAATAAATTTTGAAACTTTGCCTTTAAAAAAAGCAACTTTTTCTTGCACAAGCAGCTGCAAGCATTCTACATACATACCTTTATATTTTTATACACGCATATAAGTATTCATACATATCTGCATCTCTACCATTGCAGTTGTTGCACAAGCATACAAAGTGGATGTCGAAGTGCTGTCTGCCGCCCGAGGTTGCACTGCCATACTGCGCTGTGTCGTGCCGACGTTCGTTAAGGAATTGGTGCGAGTGGTCTCGTGGGTTCATGAACCTGCTATCTACATCTATCCATCGCTACAAGGAGGTTTGTTAAAGCGAGTTTTTTGCACTTTTTTGTTTCTTTTTTCTGTACTTTTTAGTTGTTGTTACATTTTCATTATTTTTATGTTTTTTTTTTAATTTTTACATTTTGCTTTTGCTTTTGGCCTTAAGCCCTTTTCAGTGTTTTTCTGCCTTTTGTAAGTATGTACATTGGTTAAGTTAAAGTAAGATGAATTATGCGCATAGCTTACAAAGAAAAAAACACGATAGAGCTAAGCTTATGTAGTTCATTTTTTAGGGTTGCTGTAGTGAAAATTTTTTTGCGTTTTCGTTGGGTGTAATTCCAGACAGAAGTGAAATTAAGGTGCAAAATGGCAAGAGAGGCATGGAAACAGAAGAAGGAAGAGCGAAAGAGAGAAAGAGAGAGAGAGAGAGAGAAATAAGGAGAGCTTTAGAGATACGCAGAGATAGGAAGTCGTAGAGGCCCACAGTACTTGATTTACAAAGCCATATGTGTAACCTGCTTACTGCAAGATAATGATCCAGAGCGATCCTGGAACTACGGAAACTGTGAACGCTGAAGTTAAGACTATGGTAACTTATTTCAGGAAGTCAACATTGATATTTGGTGAGCTCACCTCTCTTCTACTCAGCATGAAATCTTCTCTCTGCTACAAACAAGTCTTCGTATTAGATCGAAATCCCTGATTAATAAGCTGATTTTGCGAACATGCCCGTCGTGTCACTTAGCTTAGGTTAGAACAGGATAGGCGGATGCAGTGATCCCTCACATATGTAGATCACATATGGTTCTTAGTGTTGCCAACATCATATTGGAAGCGTTATACAAAACTTGGAATGCAAAACTTCGCAAGTTTTAGTATTTTCTGTATTTTTCGAAGAGTATTTGTTGACGACTAGATTCCACAACAGAGGTGAGATTACTCCCCCCTTGTGGGCTGTTCCTATCTGCCCTCCTTGACATCGTCGAAAGGCCCCACCCACTTGTCACCGTTCGATAACTCCAAAGGTCCTCGATACAGCAACACATTTCTGGGGTATTCCGATCCACTCGAGCCCCTCCAACAGCGCTGCAGCGAAGGTGTTGATAAAGGCACCCGAAATATCAAGAAATACAACCTGTACTTACGGGCCTTTTCGATATGTTGTTGTTGTTGTGATTCCTTACCTTGTTTTCCCGCTATCACGACAAGGTAAATGCATTTTATGCCTTCCGACAGGCACCATAACTGAGGCCTTGTCGCACCTCCCTCCACTGGCTCGCGCGCCAACTCGACCGGATAACAGCTTTTGCTAGCCATCCGCGGTTTCCCCCAGCAACAGGCATCGCGGAGGAGAGACGGAAGTCCATTGGCCAAGCAAAAACCTCTTGGAATTTTCAGCCGAGTTTTAATTTGTGTCGTGGCCACAACGCGTTTATTTAAACGATACTAATACACAAACCGTTCCAAAGTGTTGAGCTGCTTGAGAAACACATAGAACAGTGTTTTGTCCATCCCCAAGTACATAGAAAGTGATCAGATTCTTGCTTGAGTTTCGTCCCCTTTTTTCCCACGGAGGCCCGTTCTATCATTAAACTTTTGTTTTTTATATTTCTTGTTTAGTATACAAATAAACCAGGGTTTGAAATTGCTTAGCTACTTTTGCTGCATTTGCTTTTGCTTTGCTTTTGCTAACGAAAAGTAAATTAGCAAACTCGGTCAGCCGAGTAAAAAACGAGAACACGATTCATTCGCTTCAGTTTTCAGCTGAGCCGTGTTTGCTTGTATAGTTAAGCAAAGCAACGCGATTTGGGGGATTTCATTTTACTTCCAGCAATTAGTTGTATCTTTGCATTTTTCTGCTTTTGCTTATTTTGCTGAAACGATTTGTTTACGCATATTTCAATTTTTTATACATATTTACTTATGTATGTATGTATGTACACATAATATGTGTGTATGTCCATTTGTAAACATCTTTTCATGTTGAATTTTGCTTAAAAACTAGTTTCAGCAAAATAAGCAACTGTTAGCAAAAATTTACCACTCAACTAATTGCTGGAAGTAAAAGCAACCCTCTCAAATTGAGTTGCTTGGCTTAACTATACAAGCAAACACGACTCAACTGAAAACTGAAGCGAATGATTCGTGTTTTCGTTTTTGGCTCGGCTGAATTCAGCAATAAGCAAAAAACATCGGCTATTGCTATTTTGCAGCAAGCAAATTCAAACCCTGAAATAAACTCGATTTAGCGGAAAACCCCGCTTGTTCTTTTGGTTTTTCTATTTCTACTACGCAATTTTTTCAATTCACCCGCCCGTGGAATCACCATCATATCTTATATCTCTTTTGTGTACTCTTTTTTTTGCTACCCAAACTGCAAATCTGACAGTAAGGATGCTCTGCCCTCAACTTGGCATTAAAAACTGGAAATGTGATTATTTTGCTGGCTGAGTGGCAAAATCGGCAAAAAAGAAGCTACATACAGCCAAAGGCATGCAACTAACACTTGTGCGTGCATTATCCTTTTTTAGTCCGTCTCCGCAAAAAGCAGGTGGAGCTGAGCGTCATGTATGGCAATGTTTGGTTAGTTAGTTTGCTGCGTGTTCGGTTTTTTTTTTTTGCTTTTTGCTGGAACTCACTGTTGCTTGCATAATTAAGAACCGGATTTCTGGATTTGTCTTGATACTTTTTTTTCTGATTTGCTTGATTAAATTTTTTGTTTATGCGCCTTTTTCTGTTTCTCATTGGTTGGGCGCTTAAGAGTTGACGAAATTTTATGCGTTGACTACTAAATTAAGTGGTAGAAAATTAAATGCAGCACTAGATAATTTATTTTAATTTCTGTTTTTATTGCATTTTGCAGATGGTAAATTCCACTTACTGCCCACCGGCGAGCTCTTAATACACAATCTGCAGGAGACCGATGAGTCGCAATCGTTTCGTTGCCGCAGCATGCATCGTTTGACGCGTCAAGTAGTTGTCAGCACGCCAACGCGACTCCGCATAAATTGTAAGTGAGAAATGCTAAAATTTGCAAATTTTTTCTGTAATATACTATTAAAAATTATTTTTATTATTATTCGTATGGGGTATGGGGAGCGCTCTTGCGTGGACAAACAAATGATTTTATTTGAGCAAAAATGATTCACTTGAATATTGCAAATCATGCATTTTATGCATATTTTCATCAACAAAAGTCGCCAAAAACACCATTCTATGGTTTTAGTAGAAGCCTTACTGTGTAACCTAAATCAAACGCAAGTCGTCAATTTAACGCACGCACGCAAATTTTTCATATGCGTTGAACCGAAATTGACTTGCGTGCGTGTTCAGATAAAGAAATAGAAAAATACAGAAAATCAGAGAAAATCTTGTTATTTTGTGGAATATGTACCTAACAGACACGATATCAAAAGCAAGTGTCAATTTTTTTGCAAACAATCACCCACAATGCTTAATTTCAACTGTCACGCAAAACAAAAATTGGGCGTCGAATTTGCTTTTTACGCACGCCGTTCAATTTCGGTTACTCCCATACAAGTTGTATGGGCATGAGAAATTTTTGACAGTAAATTGACGGCGTGCGTTTGATTTAGGTTACACAGTTAACCATCTATTAAAATACAAAAATTTAACAATAGAAATTAGATATTAATTCATTTTTAATTGAAGTAAAACTATAAATTTAATTTTTAGGCTGAATTAGCAATTAAAATGCACTGCGGCTAAAATTATGTGCATACATATAAGTGAATATTTAATTCCATTATTTATAAATTGGCGCACAAAAACATACAAGTATAAATTAGAAGATACGGCAAATAAATTCATAAAAGTATTTTTCATTTAATTTCTGCATAGCTAATCTTCTATACATGTATACAAATATTTCGTTATCAATTTACGTATTTAAGCTCAATGACCTCACAAACATGCTTTGAATGCACAAGCTTTATTTAAATAAATTTTGAATTAAAATGCTTTTAAACATACTACATTGCAATGGAATTTATTTATTTATTGCTCATTTTTATTTTTGATACATTATTTATTGGGCGCGCTGAATTGGTTATTAGGCTAAACCACAAATTTTATAATTAATTTTTAATATCAATATTTACGTTGATTATATAAATATTTCTAAAAATAGTTAAGTTTTTTTTTTCAACAAATTACTAAAATCGGAAATTTATTTAGAATTTATTGGTTTAAGGTTTTTATTTTTTTATTAAGTTTGGAGGTTTATATTTAAGAAAGAGAAAAAAATTGTTTGCAAATCTTGGGGTTGGTAGTTGAGTATATTAAAAACTAAGCTATAGCATTTATACGTGACGGGCGCGTTCGAGATGTTTTATTCGATTGTCTCAGTTGCTTAATCATCTCAAAAGCTTTTGATGATTTTGATTCGTATTCGAGTCCAATCACGAATAGCCGTCGACTGAACTCGTTCATCACTAATCGAAACAACCTCCGGCAAGGAGCAATGGCGAGAAACAACTGATTTTTTATTCGCAAAGCGAGTAAACTTTTGACTTGATTGTGATTTTGCAACCATGGCGATTCTCTCGATTGTCTAAAAATCTCGGACTTGCTAGGCCTTCTCTTTGTCGTATACAAAACTGACGTTAGAGTAAGAAAGATAAAAGTGGATCTTTCTTAGAGGCGACCGTGGAAAGAACGCTAAACTTGCTAGATATTAATTATAATTTTAATTTTATATAAGCACTTCACGTTAGAGGGCTTCAGACGGATTCGACTTATTGCCAATCACTCAGAAAAGTTCGGTTGTGTTAAGGTAGTTACCGGTAGAGTCCGCTGTCGTAGCCTATGCATGAAACGTTGCAAGTAATACCATGTCTCCACATAAAGTGTGTTTTTTCTGCATTTTCTCTCTCAATCTTGTTTCGACACGGAAACCAGTGCCGAAACTCGCCAATTTCCATACAAAATTTCTGAGAGCGAGTGAAGATTGAAACACTGTTTCATTCTGAATCATCTTGCCAACCTCGATGATATCGATGTCTTCTCTAATTTTGTATCGAAAATCTATCGAAATCTCACCCAGGCCAAAACAAAAACGCAAAAATAAGCAAACATACAAACATTTAAGAATAGCAAGAAAGAGAAATGTTAAACTGAATAACGATCAGCCACGTGGAGACGGGTTATTTAGCGAGATGTTTTGCTACATGTTTCTTTGGTGATACAAATTATGTGGAGACGGGCTTTAAGATTCATGCATGGTGAAGTAGCCGAACGAGCACCGTGAACTGAAAATAATGAATTTCACTCGTTATCGGCTGGCACTACTCGTTATAAACGAGCGAAATACATAGTTCACGCATTATCATAGAGCCCACAATTTATAAAAATTCGTTATTTAAACAACTTTATTACGAGTATTATACTTAAATATTTGCTTAAAAATATTTTACTTTATATTTTCTTTCGATTTTTTTTTCGCTTTAGCCCATCGTGGCATCATTTCACCAAGCGTTGTCGAGCACACATCACATGTACAAGTTTCGCAGGATGAGGGCGCTGTGCTGTTATGTGTTGCACAGGGTTGCCCATCGCCGGAATACAAGTAAGTTCTGAGATGCAATAGAATATTTAAATAAATTAACTATATACATAGGTATATGAGTTTGTATATAAATGTGTGTGCATTGCATAAATATGTATGTATACTATGAAAAAAATACCCGTAGTTAAACCAACAATTTTCGGCTGTTGAATCTCCGTCTTTGATTCAACAGCAAAAGTATTTGTTTTTACAGCAAATTTTTGTATCCAACAATTTATTCAAAAAACGGGCGTTGTTGATTCAAAAACTTGCTTGCCTTTAAAAAATTTTTTGTGAGAAAACCAACAAGAAAAATAATGATGGAGAGAAGATGAGAGAAAAATCCAAACAAAAGTTTATTTTTAGCAACAATTTTCTCCCCGTTGTTGATTTAAAGGCAAAAGTATTTGACCCAATAGTTTCCGTTGTAAACAAAACTAATGAGAACAATTTTTTTTAAATTTTGTTTTTACAATGATTCAAATAATTCATGGATTCCTTTTTAGGAAATGGAAGTATAAATAGGTTACTACAATTCAATATAATATTGAATGTTCCACTATGTGATGATTGGATAGAATTTCCGGTTGATTTCATGGTTCGAATCCGGAGGAGAATATAAAATAAAGAAGAACAAGTAAGGAAGCCTAAGTTCGAGTGGAATCGAACATTAGATACTCAGCTGTATGCTTTCATTGTTTGTTTGCATTTGATGGAATCACGGTGTAATTTATATAAAGCGAGTGCTGCATAAAGTGGGCGTAGCCACGCCCATTTTCTAAATTTTTATCAGTCATCCAACTAAGCTTATGAATATTATTCTTTGTGCAAAATTTCATCCCTTTATGAGTTACAAAGATGTCACGTTACAAATTCCCAAAGGGTGTTCCAGAAATATCTTTGTTAAAAAGTAGGCGTGGCCATAAACCGATTTTAATAAATTTTTGCGTGTCTATTAACACAGGCTATAAAAGTGTATAAACAAAGTTTCGTCATAATATCTAAATTATTTGTCGAGTTATGGGCTCCGAAATCTCGTTGATTCCTTTGTCTGAAAAGAGGCGGTGCCACGCCCATTTTCCGAAATTTTTCTATTTTTTGTTTCCGATCTATTGTAGAACTCATGCCACAAAATTTCAATGAATTATCTTTATATTTGACAAAGATATCGCTTAAAATGTTTTTATTAGGCCCCTTTATAGTTCCCATATATAAAAGTGGGCGTGGTCGTCAACCGATTTTGCTGAAATTTTGAACATGTAGTGAAAGTGTATACACCTGGTTTCGTCATAATATATCGATTATTTGTCGAGTTATGGGCTCAGAAATCTCGTATATTCCTGCTTCTAAAAGGAGGCGGTGCCACGCCCATTTTCCAAAATTTTTACGGTTTTTTTCTTATGTTCGTAGTTAGACTCCTGCCATAAAATTTTAATGATATATCTTTATATTTGACAGAGATATCGCTTAAAATGTTTTTATTAGGTCACTTTATAAGACCCATATATAAAAGTGGGCGTGGTCGTCAACCGATTTTGGAAATTTTTCGTCCACACATTTGCCTAAGTAAGTATATCACGCCTACCAAATTTCATCGATATATCTTCAACGGTGGCCGCTGTGGTGCAGTGGGTAGAGTGCTCGCCTGCTATGCCAGAGGTCTCGGGTTCAAATCCCAGCCCGAGCAAACACCAAAAAATTTTTCTAATTAGTAAAAGTCCAATTATTGGGTTTTTTAAGAGCAGCGGTCACCTCTCGGCAGTGGGCGGCATACCCTCCGAGAGTATTTCTGCCATGAAAAAGCTTCTCACAAATAATGCATTCGCCGTTCGGAGCCGGCATAAAATTGTAGGTCCACCCAATTAGTAGGAAAAAACAAAAAGGAGCACACCTCGAATTGGGAGAGAAGCTCGGCCATAAAACTCGTCAGAGTTATAATAGCGCCATTGTATTATATTATATTATTATATTATTATCTTCAACGGTTTCTGAGTTATGACTCATAAAACTTTCAATGTTTGCCCCTTAATAAGTGGGCGTGGCACCGCCCATTTTCCAAAATTTCACCATATTTCTTCATAAGGGCCTGAGCTCAATACGTGTGTGAAATTTTATCACTCTAGCTCTATTAGTGACTGAGATACAAAATTTCCGATTTTTACTATATAGGGGAGGTGGGCGTGGTCTTGGTCCGATTTCGCCCATTTTCAATACCATCCGTTCCTGTCTTGATACCAACTTACATTTCAAATTTCATCAAAATATCTAAATTTTTGCGCGAGTTATCGTGCGCACAGACGGACAGACGGACGGACATGGCTCAATCGATTTCTCTTTTCACCCTGATAATTTTGATATATATAAGTCTATATCTATCTCTATTATTTCATTCTGTTACAATCCACCGTTAGGAAATCAAAACTATAATACTCTGTGTACTAGTAAAGCTGAGTATAAAAATCAGAATAAGAAATAAAGATAGCAACCAGTGAATGATAAGAAGGAGAGAAGAATAGGAGAACAAGCGAAGCCAAATATTTGCAGTTGGGACCAGTGTTGCCGCAGGCTAAAAAAATTTGGTATCAAAAATTGATACATTCATGGTTTTTTTCGTATCACCGAAAATTTTTTGGAAAAAAAACTTAAATTAATCAAAAAATTTGTTTGCTGGCTTTTAACCCGTATAAAAAAATTGATACGGCAATTTTTTTTTTCGTATCACTGAAAATTTTTGAAAAAAATTAAAATTAATAAAATAAGCTGCTTTTGTATTTTTAACGTGACATCGTTTTTTTATTACATTTATCAATATAAAAATAAAAAGATAATGAATAGTTAGGTATCATTTTAGATTTTTCGAATTCAATTTAATTCAAGAAAATCATAAAAGCTATTAAAATAATGGTTAATATAAAACATAACGCTGTTTGCTCATGCCTGCCATGAGCAGTGATGCCCTCTATACAGTTTGATAAAATGTTGCCCATTTTTGGTATTTTCAAGACATTCACAATACATATTTTTCGCAGCAAACACAGGTTGTTACAATTTTTAGAAAATCTTAAAAATGAAAAAGAATAGCTTAATATTCTTTGATTTTGATTAAATCGTATCAAAATTATTTGATGCTGATTAAAAAGGTATCAAATTTGTTCTACATCAAAATAAAAAGTATCTACATATCTTGGGCTTAAAAAAGTATCACATTTGATACAATTGTATCAAAACGGCATCACTGGTTGGGACCCGGGCGGAGAGAAGATGAAGAGTAAAATGCAAACAAAAATTTATTTTTAGGTGAACATTTTTTCCAACAATTTCCGTTATTTACTTAAATCAACAACGCTCGCACCTTTGAAACAACAACGGAGCGTTGTTGGGCACATTTCAACTGCGGAAAGTAGTTGATTTAACAGCGAAAGTCGTTAGATTTACAACGTTTTTTTTTTCAGAGTATACTCGTATATACATATGTACAAGCCAGATTATGATATTCGTCATGGGAATTAACAGCTCGTTAACGTATGAAACCTGTGGGGAAATATTTAAGCTTTTATTATATTTGTCTAATTTTGATATAAAGCTTTTATTACAAAGAATACTCAACCCGTTGAATTTTTTATTATACATACATATACTCCATAAACTGAAGCTGCGTAAGTACCGGCTTAGCATAAATGTCTTTTTTAAGAGCGTTTAAGCTTTCTCTGTCAGATTATTTTGACTAATAATAAAAACATCAGGGAATAACTTTGCTTTTTACTGCATTTTTATTTTGTGTCAAGTCACTTTATTCTGCTTCTTTTCACTTCAAAACGCGCTAACGGCAACGTTAAATAAAGAAAATGTGCGCTATTTCATATTTATTAATATCTAAAGTTGTAATATAATCCAAGCGATAATGGTAATAAAAAAAAAAAAAATTACCCGTGTGCAGGTGTAGGTCTACACTTCACATAGCAAAAGCGCTGAAATTTCATAAACACAGATAAAAACAAATTTCCCAAGCTACCAACTCGTACGCATGTTAAATGAAATTAACTTTGTCTTGTCTCCTTTTTTTGTTGCACAGTGATGAAAATTAATTGTGTAGGAAGTCAAGAGTCAGTCTTCCAGCAATTCTTATGTTTCCTACCTTTCTGCTGTTTTTCATCATTAAATTAACACCCAAAAGAAGTAGAAAACATAATAAAATATAAGCTTTTTAATCAAACCATGACAAGAAAGCAAACAAAGACAACACAAACAACAAACCACGGCTCACCCAGCACAGCAATTTCAGATAAATAAATAATAATAGCCCATTCCAAGCCAAGACAAGTTAAGAGTGACAAGATATGAAAATATGAAAATGACAATGGAAGCGTCAATAAAAAAAAAAACAAAAAAAAAACTACATAGTGTGAGAATTAAGTGCGTATAAAGAGAAAATTGCTGTTTGTTTTTTTTTCTAACAATTTTCCTTTCTTGAAAATTACTTCTACTTATTTTTTTTCGCTACTTTGTTATGCTGAGGTCGCTGTTGTAGGCGTTGCGTTACGTTGCGTAGTAATATTAACAATGGCGTTGCTAAAATGAAACATTTTCTTTTTCATTTTAATAAAATAACGAAATTGACGCACATGAAGTCATAAAAAGCATTTGCCTTTTATTAAAATTGTGTTGAGAGACAGAGTTGGAGAGATAGGGGGAGATATGGAGAGAAAAGATATGAGGAAAAGCGAGAAGGAAAGTGGGTAGAGAGTAGTGCGCAGTAGAAAAACGGCGTTGAAACATTTAGCTGTTCTATTACTTTGCTCTCGCCGGTTTTGACAAATTGTAACCATCACGATAGGCTTGAAAGCAGAGCCTTGAAGAATTCCGTCTACGACATGGAACAGTCGAGACTAGTCGAGTATTCTACAATGGATATTAGCATTGCAATGTCAGAGGATTGGACCCTATAATCCACATATGTATTACGTATACTTCAAACCAATATGAACTACATGGCCCATAAAGGAGTACATGGTCCATAAGGGAGTACACGGTCCAGTTCAGTGACAGCGCGACAATGTTAATTGGATCAAATTTTTTATATGAAATGTGTCCCATGGTGCTTGAGTACTCCAATGTTTTTTGTACTATGCACACGTTCTAAAATGAACTCGTGGCCACGTGTAAGGAACGATACGTTAGCATAGCATCAAAATATGTAAAGAAAGAACGGAATATGTAATATTGTAAATCATTGCAATGTTGGCAGAAGAAATTAAGTAGCAGCAGCGGTTTATGCACACGCAACGGAGCTGCGTTAGTTTCTTTTGCTGTGGTTTGTGTATCCTCTAGGAAGTAGCAGGAGCGCGCAATAAATGTCAGGAACTCAATGAACTTCTATTGAGATATCACTATTATGTATGTATATATTTATGCATATATTACTTTAACTGAAAATGAAGCTGAAACCCGGTTAGTTGGGTGGCTGTTTTCATTGTTGTTATTGCTGTTGTGCTCGTTGTTATACGAGGCGTAGGTGGTTGTTTGTTATTACATGTTATGTACTTAATAGCTAGAATGGGCACAGAAGCGTAAATTGGTTAGCACGCAAGGCGATGCTGCTGAGAAGAAGAAATAATTGAATGTATTTTTTTGAAAACAAAGGAAAATAAATTACACAGTCCAACAAATTTACAAAAATTTTACTCAACACGAACAAACGCTATTAATTATGAAAGAGGATGTCTCCCAGACCAACTTTGCCGAACAGAGTACTAGTCCAGAGGGTCTGATTTTTTTTTTTAGAGGGGGTTAAAATTTTATGGTTTTAACTGGAGGTGCAATTACTATATCGAAAATATCTGATAAAAAATGACCTCAAATGAAGTTTTTGAGCTCGGACTTCTTCTACAGAATTTAATAAGGAATTTCTTTGTGGAAGACGTTAACCCTCTAACGCCCACGCAAATGGCTGTTATTAACCCTTGTTTGGAAGCACATGTAGAAAATACCAATTTACAATGCAGATAGAGGGTTAAAATGTTCTAGAAAATTATTCGCCATAAAATTTCACTAGGGAGATATCCTCTTTCATAATTAAAAGCGTTTCTTCGTGTTAAGAAATCACTGTTGGACAGCGTTATTAACTATATAATGCAGCTGATACCCCTTGTTTAACTTAGATAGATTAACAGACTGCATAAAAAGTTTGGACTTGGAAATACATTTAGGGTAGGGCTCGTTATGCAAGCACTTTTTTCTACAATGGCGAATGCCAGTTACACTGTGCGACAGCAATTTGGGGGCGGAAAATTCACACACTCTCTCTCTCTCCGAGATCATATTATTGCCATTTTAAATTGGCGAAGTTGGCTTTAATTTCGTGGAATATTTTCACATGCTAACACCTCCACGAAGAGCTCGTTTTGATCCCTTTTTTTTCAAAGTCCGAAAAAATAGTATTTTGAAAGTCGTTGGAGTGTTGAATGTTCTAGAAAATTATTCGCCATAAAATTTCACTAGGGGTATCCTCAGACAAAATTTTTGTACAAAGAACGCAGAAGCTCAACCTAAAAATTGACTTTCGCTAGCCCCGCCAGCTACATTTTTTTCTTTCTCTGAGTTGCCTGAAATCAATTATTTGTAATACTCAAATCGCCTTTAAGTTAATATGCTGTATTTCAAAACAGTAGAGAACAGTTAATTTCAAAGGTAAATTGCAATAAGCACAACAACAAGCTAACGTAACTCATTATAACAAGTAAGGAAGCCTAATTTCGAGTGGAATCGAACATTAGATACTCAGCTGTATGCTTTCAATGTTTGTTTGCGTTTGATGGAAACACGGCGTATTTTATATAAAGCGAGTGCCGCATAAAGTGGGCGTAGCCACGCCCATTTTCAACATTTTTATCAGTCATCCAACTAAGCATATGAATATTATTCTTTGTGCAAAATTTCATTCCTTTTTGACTTCTAGTTACAAAGATGTCACGTTACAAATTCCCAAAGGATGTTCCAGAAATATCTTTGTTAAAAAGTAGGCGTGGTCATAACCGATTTCAATAAATTTCTGCGTGTCTATTAACACAAGTTATAAAAGTGTATAAACCAAGTTTCGTTATAATATCTCAATTATTTGTCGAGTTATAGGCTAAGAAATCTCGTATATTCCTTTGTCTAAAAAGAGGCGGTGCCACGCCCATCTTTCAAAAATTTTAAATTTTTTGTTTCCGGTCTATTGTGGAACTCATGCCACAAAATTTCTATGAATTATCTCTATATTTGACAAAGATATCGCTTAAAATGTTTTTATTAGGCCACTTTATAGTTCACATATATAAAAGTGGGCGTGGACGTCAACCGATTTTGACAATTTTCCGTCAAAACATTTATCTAAGTAAGCAAATCACGCATACCAAATTTCATCGATATATCTTCAACCGTTTCTGAGTTATGACATATAAAACTTTCCATGTTTGACCCTTAATAAGTGGGCGTGGCACCGCCCATTTTCCAAAATTTCATCAAATTTCTTCCTAGGGGCCTGAGCTCAACACTATATTAGTGACTGAGATACCAAATTTCCGATTTTTTCTATATAGGAAAAGTGGGCGTGGTCATGGTCCGATTTCGCCCATTTTCAATACCAACCGTCCCAGTCTCGATACCAACTTGCATTTCAAATTCATCAAAATATCTTAATTTTTGCGCGAGTTAGAGTGTTTACAGACGGACGGACAGACGGACGGACGGACATAGCTGAATCGATTTCTCTTTTCACCCTGATCATTTTGATATATATAAGTCTATTATTTCATTCTGTTACAATCCACCGTTATGTGATTAAAACTATAATACTCTGTGTACTAGTACAGCTGAGTATAAAAAACTGTGTTGGATTGTTATTGTTGTTGTGCGAAAACATGTTTGTTATATTACAGCTTACATTCCTTTGTCAAGGTGAGCAGCGCCAAACTCAAAGGAGTAGGAAAATGTAATGGAGTGCCAACGTATTTCCAGCATAATATTTAGTACCTCTGGCTCTTAACAACAGTTGTTGTTATGGTTTTATAGCATTTTTTGTTGTTGTTGAAAACAGCAAGTATTCAATAACAGCGGGAAAAATATTACCATAGAAGAGGTAACAAAGAAAAAAAGTTAAAGAAGATGCTGGAAAATAATGCGAAATAACGAAAACTAAGTCCCAAAAGTTATTACACATAAAGAGCACCAAGTACATTTGGGTGAGAAATGGTCGTGTTGATGAAAAGGATGCAAATGAAAAGTAAAATATTTGTGGGATGCACAACGACACAAAGTCAGTGGCGGATTAAAGGTCCAGAGCGCCCTAGGCAGCCACTTTCTCGGCGCCCCTGTACCGACCACAAATGGCCATCATACACCCTAACAATCAAAATCTTTCCTCTTTATAATATTAGTGTAGATGTAGATATAGATGATGTAAAAGCTTAGATAATTTGTTAATCTCTACATATAATAAAATTGTAACAGGTCGATGTCTGTACATTGCAGATATCGAGAAAAAAATGATTGGGGGAAGCATTATTAAGCCAGTAGAATCCAGATCAACCATTTTTAGAATTTTTGTCTGTCTGTCTGTCTGTCTGTCTGTCCGTATGTTTGTGGCCGTAGCACTCAAAAAGTGCTGAATGGAATTGAACGAAACTTTTTTTATTGGATTCTAGACGCTCAACTTAAAGTTTAAGGTATTATTTGTTTCGATATCTCGACCGGTTTCGGAGTTATCGGCCAATATGTGCACCAAAATGTGTTAGTACAATATGGGTATCAAACGAAAGGTGTTTATGAATGCTGCCATAAACCATTTGATTAATTTCAATACCTAAACTGGCTTCGGAGATATCTAGCTTATGTTGTATGATAAGTACACCTTTTAAAAACTGAGGAAAATTGCCCGATCTGGTTTTTTTATATAATTAAAATATAATGTAAAATGTGAACTGTAAAAATATATAAGAGAAAAATAATAATCGGTGTTCTAGAGAGAAACCTTAAGTATTTAAATTGGAGTTGCCAGAAAGCTTACTTTGATTGTGACGCGTATATATGTGTATGTTTTTGTTTTTCATAATTTCTGGCATGTTGTTGAAACTTTTCCGTCGCAAAAAGATTAGGAAAGTCAAGTAATTGTTAACAAAGATATTTAATAATAAAAATTTCTGAATAAATGATGGCTCACTTTCACTGTGACTCACTGTATTCCCATCAAAACAAATTTCAACCATGGGAATTGTTGTTGCAAAACGTGACAGGCACATTATGTGTCAATGGGAGAATGGGAAACTAAATAAACCAAATATGAAGAAGAATCGACCACAATGTTGTATTCAAACGTAGCAAAATCTTCACAAGAAAATTGCCAAAATTCCTAATAAAATCAATTAAAGCACAAAAATATGTTAATTTTTTGTTCTTATTGTTACAAATATAGCATTACAATTCAATTCACCCAATAATTTTAAAGATTTAACGATTTCAAAATTCATTTCAATTTTTTGTTTGTAACTTTTGCACAGCACTACATGGTGACAGGCACAACATGCCAAACGATCAGCTGAGAGTGTCGCAACTTATAGATATAAACTATGCTGCTAACTAGAGTGCTATTGTTTTTGATCGCTTGTGATTGGAGTAAAAGAGACAAACCTATTTTGAATAGATAGCCAAAGTACATAAGAGAGAAAGTGATGCAAGATCACACGAACGCAAAGTCAGGCATCACTTTTCTCACAAGGCCCTTAAAAAAGTGCTGTCGACGATGCACAAAACATATGTCAGCTATGAACAGCACGTGCGGTGTCAGCAGTCAGTATGAATTGAGAAAAAGGCTTGAAAAAGTAATTGCTTTTTTATTAATATAATCTAATATTTTGATAATCGCCAAAAAAGTCGCCATCGCCAATTTTCATAAATTGGTCGCCAAAGTTTTGTAAAAAATCGCCAATTTGGCGACAAATCGCTAGTACTGGCAAGCCTGACGACGCAACAAACGCGCAATATTGCACAATATATCGATGCTTGTGAAATATAATCGATTTATCTATTATCGATCTATTATAGATCAGCTTTAATTCTTAATCGTCGATATGTTATTTTCTTTATTTGTTTAAAAATTCTGAGCTCGCGCGCCCCTTGTAACTACGCGCCCCTAGGCAAGTGCCTACTTTGCCTTAGGGATAATCCGCCTCTGCACAAAGTAATGATTTGTATTATAGATATGTACACACTTGTGTATATATTATTTATGTATATGGGATAAATAAATGCCATTGTGTGGACAATATGTGTGTGTGTAGCTACATTAGACCGTATCTGTTCTGGTTTTCCAATCAAAATCAATTTTTTTTATTGCGGGTTCTGCTGAACTAATTTCAATAATTCTTTTGCGAAAGATTGATGATTTTCGACAGCCTTTAATACGCTGACATTAGAAAGGTACACTAGAGTAGTAGCAACTGAAATCTGAGTCGCAAGTACCCCAATGGCGGACTTAGGGTTAATAAGTAAGCAAAACTCTTTTCTCGAGATAAAAATATTGATGTATAACACTTTGGTATACGACTAGAAATGTCATAGATATGAAAGAAGAATCTTATTGAAGCAATACTAAGGTGATCCTTAAATTTTGTTTTTGTATGAAGGGCACTACGGCGAACTTTGTTTTTTTTGCGAGTTGATTTAATGTACACATTTACTAGGTACGTAAAAATTTCATTTAGAATTGTATACTGGCAAGTGCGTAACTAACTACAACAAGAACAAGTAAGGAAGCCTAAGTTCGAGTGGAATCGAACATTAGATACTCAGCTGTATGCTTTCGTTGTTTGTTTGCGTTTTATGGAAACACGGTGTACTTTATATAAAGCGAATGCTGCATACAGTGGGCGTAGCCACGCCCATTTTCAACATTTTTACCAGTCATCCAACTAAGCATATGAATATTATTCTTTGTGCAAAATTTCATTCCTTTATGACTTCCAGTTACAAAGATGTCACGTTACAAATTCCCAAAGGGTGTTCCAGAAATATCTTTGTTAAAAAGTAGGCGTGGTCATTAGCCGATTTCAATAAATTTTTGCGCGTCTATTAACACAAGTTATAAAAGTGTATAAACCAAGTTTCGTTATAATATCTCAATTATTTGTCGAGTTATGGGCTCAGAAATCCCGTATATTTCTTTCTCTAAAAAGAGGCGGTGCCAAGTCCATTTTCCAAAATTTTTGTGTTTTTCGTTTTATGTTTGACAGAGATATAGCTTAAAATTTTTTTATTGGGCCACTTTATAATACCCATATATAAAAGTGGGCATGGTCGTCGATTTTGGCAATTTTTAGTCCAAACATTTGCCTAAGTAAGTATATTACGCACACCAAATTTCATCGATATATCTTCAATGGCTTCTGAGTTATGGCTTATAAAACCCTCAATGTTTGACCCTTAATAAGTGGGCGTGGCACCGCCCATTTTCTAAAATTTCACCAAATTTCTTCATAGAGCCTGAGCTCAACACGTGGGTAAAATTTCATCACTCCAGCTATATTAGTGACTTAGATACCAAATTTCCGATTTTTTCTATATAGGAAAAGTGGGCGTGGTCATGGTCCGATTTCGCCCATTTTCAATGCCAACCGTCCCAGTCTCGATACCAACTTGCATTCCAAATTTCATCAAAATATCTCAATTTTTGCGCGAGTTAGAGTGTTTACAGACGGACAGACTGACGGACAGACGGACGGACGGACAGACATGGCTCAATCGATTTCTCTTTTCACCCTGATCATTTTGATATATATAAGTCTATATCTATCTCGATTATTTCATTCTGTTACAATCCACCGTTATATGATTAAAACTATAATACTCTGTGTACTAGTACAGCTGAGTATAAAAACGAAGTGTTATTACTTGAAAGCTTCTTAAGTGGTAGATCTGTATGCGAGCAGCGTGCCATTTCACTAAAAAGGAATCATTGGACCATACTACAATTCTCGCTTACATACTCGTAAATGTATGTAGATATGTATGCTCCGCTCAAGCGTTACACATGCATGCGTGCTGAAGATTTACGCAGAGCTGGAAGTGGACATAAACGCAAGGTGGACTGGACATTATGAGTGTGTAGAAATAAAAAAAAAGAAGAAAAAGAAAGGAAGAAAAGAAGAAGAAAAATAAAGGAAGAAGAAGAGGAATAGAATAAAATGTTATTGCCAAGCATGGAATTACTAAATACAAAGTTAAAATAGCAGTACCTAGGAATAGCTCCAGATGCCATAACAACAATGCCAAATTTAAACGAGAGTCAAGCAGCTTAAATCAACTCTTGTGAGGACAAAGATATTAACAAACTGTTTTGCCAATATGCGCACAAATGAACCGCACAAGGAGCTATAAAGACACTACTATGCAGTGATGGGTTAGGGTAGTTGAAAGCGAACAAAGATGAGAATATAAAAAAGAGAAAGGCAGAAGAAAAATCAGAAAGAGTAATATATGTCCAGAGCTCCACTCTTGATTGGATACATTCGAAATGACTGAAACTTCTCTGTTTCGCTCTTGCTTTGTAATATATGCAATGTAGGTACTTTTAACTTGGAAAATAATTTCTTGAACAACTTGTGGACTTGCAACCAAATAAGAGCTCTCTGGAGAGAGTGATATACGTGACAGCCAATTTCATGTATTCCCGTTTCCAAAAATTTTATTCCTAGTAGGAAGCATAACTTCTATAGAAATTTAGTTACTGAATGGAACCTGCCACGTAAGCCCTTACTTGGAGGCAAGCGATTTAAGCTGGCTGCGCTGAAGGCATCTGCAAACTACGCGGACCTCTTAAAAAATTGTTCACGAGAGAAGTTGAAGCTTGGTTCCGTAGCATATAAAAATGGAATAAAGTTCAACTTATGTGGGTACCCGGACACCTCGTTGTTCAAGGTAACGAACCGGCTGATGAATTGGCAAATTGCGGAGCGGATCAGCAGAACAACCAACTGGACCGCGGCCAATAATAGGAAAAAGTATAGCGGGCACTGTGAAGTACGCAAGGGGCTACATGAGGGAAACCCACGGGAGAAGCTGGAACTCTACAGATTCCTTTAAGCCATGAAGACAGCATAAGCATCATCGAGTGCTAATTGAGCCTATCTTGTCTGGAGGAGGAGTACGACTGCACAGAAGATTTGCTCTGTACCTGTCCGGCTTTCGCTAGAGTAAGAGTGACTACGCATTCTCTGGTCGGATGTATTGAGAATGGCGGATGCACATTATCTACCACTCGACAAATTTCTCCGATTTATTAAAGAATCTGGAAAGTTTGCAGAGGAACTCTGATTCAACATTTCCATTCCACTTCTTTAAAGCGATTTAGTGAGATGAGTGGGGTCTCGTCATCTCATTAACCGCTAAGATCTAACCAGTTTCGATTGCAAGATTTGCAGAACCAATACGATTCAATAAGTCGCAGGTGTTTGGATCTATACGTTATAACAGTGGGACTGTGACAATCTGTGTGCATGCCCACGCTTGGTATAGAAATGAAAAAAAATCGAAGAGCGATGACAGAAAAATATTACTAAGCTAAGAAAATGGAGACCATAAATGCACACAAAAGCATAATAAATATTTCGAAATGTAATTGAAAGTGGCGTGAATTACGGCAAATGCTTATGGACGGGCGGTAGTAAAAGCAACACTTGCTGGAGTACCATCACATATGAGCGCATATGAGCAGGTGGTTTTTATGCTTAACCACATGCTTTCCATATTAATTTACAACCAAATACATATTTATGTATGTATAAGTCGAAGTGTTTAGTAGTAATATAAGCTTAATTGATGTGTTATTGCTATTTGGTTCCATAATGTGTTGCCCTGTTATGTATAAATTCATATATACATACTTACATATGGGTATTTCCGCTGAGAGGTCCACCGCGAGCGAAATGTAAAATGCATGCAAAACAAAGTTTTTTGCTTTTGTTAATTAAGAGGGGATATCGAATTATCATTATCTTAAATAAATTTAGATTTTTCATAGTTAGAGCTATAATAAAAAGTGATAGTGAAGTGATGACAATTTCGGGACAGCTCTTTCTTACTATTTCTAGCTTTTCAATGAAGATTCCCCTAAATGATTATTTCTTGACAGAGATGTTCCACTTTAATAGCAAATTTATTTTGATAATATATATTTCTTTTCTAAATGTACTAAAATGTTCTGAATAAAAATTTATATTACATTTTTCGTTTAATAAAAACTGAAAAATGACTTTATGTAAGTAATTTCTTCAGTAGAGCTTTATATGTCACGTTTCGAACGTTACGTTACGTACCTGATAATATCATGATACAAACAAACAAGGTAGTTCCATTTCACTTTGACTTTGTCATTTTTGATTATAATATGGATTATTGACGTCTTACTCAAAGTCAAAAATTTAGGATAGCGTTGCCCAATCAAAAGTTTTTGGCTGGGGGTATATTTGAACAAAATATTTGGGTATTTTAAATGAAATGGTGTTTTTTACATATGTTAATTAACAAAACAAATCAGCGGATTTAATGAGTATATTTTAACATTTTAACACATTGAGTGCCAAGCCGATTTGACGAAAACCTTTACCGGGTGCCAAGCATGTTTTTTGTTATAAAGCGGTGTAAATCCGGAAGATATTAATTTCTGTACTGTTCCCGGAAGTTTTTTGTGGCTTATTTTGGATTTTATAACGGGTTTTGTATGTCGTACGTTTTCGTATGGCGTGGCACCCAGGAAGTATTAGGTGTCGTACTAAAACGTATGTCATGGCACTCAATGTGTTAAATATATTGAAAAAAGCTTTTCAAAAAAAAAAAAATAATAAAATAATGAGTTTTTCATAAAAAATAAAAGAGATTTATGCAATTACTAAATTCGAAAACTCTTATCAATTCCCAGGAGGTGTAGTGAGAGTGTCTATTAACAAATATATTTACTATTTTTTATGAAAATGTTAATGGCTTTTCATTTACTTGTTAATAAAAATTCCTCTACTTCTGTATTTCTCCTAAGCCTTTCAATTAAAAACACAGAAATTTCACTTTTTTTAATAATATTTTATATTTTATTTAGTATGAGCAAATCAATTTATACATATTTAAAAAAAATCGAAATTCTACCGGTATTAAAGCCAGGGACTTGTAACAAAGCTCGTAACGAAACGAAACTTGCGTTTCTGTTCCAAGAAACATTAAAGGATAGAAACTAAATTCGAAACCAAATGACTTTTGTTACAAAGGAGTTTTGTTTCTGTTTCTGTTTCTGTTACAAGGAACAAAATTAATTTAGTTTCGTTACAGGTTTTGTTTCTGCTGGAACTGTTTCGGAGTTTTGTTACGACTTTTGTTACAAAGGAGTTTTGTTTCTGTTTCAGTTTCGTTACATAGTTGTGTAACAGAAACCGAAACCGAAACGCGTTACAAGTCCCTGATTAAAGCTCACCGATAATACCAGCTATTTTGTTGCACGGCGAGCCAAATTGAGACTACAAAAATACGTTATTTTATATATTTAACTTTCGTTTATAGTATGTACTATATTCCACAAACTTACCGCAACTTATTTTAAGAATAAATCTTATTTTTTATATAATTATTTGTGATCTGATATTATGAAGAATATAACACGTAAATGTACGTATTTTTATTTACATATGTATATCAATATTCAAATTGAAAAAATTCATTCTGTTACAATCGATACCATGGTTACCATGGAAATAAAAAATAACATAAACGGAGGATTTTTAGCATTGAGTATGGCAGCACGAAATGTCATAATCCATATAATTGTCAGGTGGCTAATATGGCGGAAAAAATTTGACGTTTACACTACCTTCTTTCTTGTATCATGGATAATATTATGTACAAAATAATTGAAGAGACGTTTTCAAGAAAAAATTAAGGCAGTAATACAAGTAAATCAAGCTGATTAAAATATAGTAACGTGCATTAAAAAATGTGTACAATATTCGCAGAATTTCGCCTTTTTATAGGTGCAGCTGAGAATGACGTATATTTTGTGTCACGTTACCAACCGGTGTTTGTTTGCAAATATTTTTGAAACGTTTTTTGCTGTAGTTCCAACATTTTCACTAAACATAGTGCTCGTAACGAGCTATTCAAAGGCCACATTGAAAAAATTAATATGTATATTTATCGATACTTTTCTTCACGTTGAATCCGTACGAATGTTACGTTCGTCACTATGGAAATACCCATATGTGTATATGCACTTGTAGAGCTTAAAATGTCAATTGCACTGCAGCAACTGCCTTTCGGTTGCATGCCACTGCCACTGCGCCATCGCACTTCAATTACAACATTTCAAATGCTCTGCTGGGTAAGCACTAAATTTAATGAGAGAAAATAAGACCTGAAAGAAATTGTTTAAATGGTCAAGGCGCCATATTGTATTGGAAATGGACTTTGCAAACTAATTGAAGAGCAGCTGCGGGTGCTTAGTTAATATTAATTTTAACAAATTATGGAAATTTCAGAGGGTCTTAGCAAGAAGATAGGGCAAGTTTATTTCTTATTGGTATTGAATTTAGAAATTTGTTATGATTTTATTCCTGCTGAGCCTTGATTAGTGAATTTATATCTGTGAAGGAGTTGCCTTAGATCACATAAGCTTCCAGATGAATTTTTTAAAGTCATCGCCTGTCGCACTGTACTCTACCGAAGGTACTTTGGATTTTATGAATTCAAAGAAGTACATAATTTCTCTTTTCAAAGCGCTCGCCAAAAACTCGGCGCTACATTCTCGGTGTAATAATATTACATATGTACGAGTATTTCCAAATTTAATCTGCCTAAAATGAAAACAGGCTAAATAGACAATATCACTCATACATATTTTTAGCTGTCTTCGCATCTCAAAAACATAACTTCTTTCTTAACCAAACTTCTATGGCATGCGTATGCTTTTTTTCATAATATTTATTTTAACGCCATTTCGCATACATTCAGCACATGTCTGCGCTTACTTCTGTGCTTTTCTTTTTTCACTTTTTCCCAGTTTCATTTATTCACATATACCTATTTTCTTGCATTTTATGTTAGCCACCAGCTGCAAATGACAAAAATATTAATCCAGACTGTCATGTCATGCTGCTAAGTAAATAAAACTCTTAAGAAAATGCCAGTCAGTAATGGAAAAAAGATGATTTGCGGGAATTATAAATATGTATAAGAGGAATTATAATATTTGAAGAAAAAATGCCACTCATTCTACATAAAGGCGCATTTTTTTTTATTAGTTTCCACTTATCTCAGGGGATGAAAATACTTTTAGCGAAATTAGTTTTATAAATTTTTGGTCTTATAAAATATAAAATATAACAAATTAATTTAGTAAGACATATCAGCCTAATGTGCCATAGTTAGGCAATGCACATTGTACTTAAGGCCTTTAGAAAAGATCACAATTTAGGGAAAAGGCGGAATAGTGGAATGAGAGTTCCTCTACAAACCTCCCAGGCTCTTTTATAAATCTGAGAAGTTTTTCGAGTGGTAGATAATGTGTATATCCGATCCGATAATGCGCAATCTTATAATAATAATAATAATACAATGGCGCTATTATAACTCTGACGAGTTTTATGGCCGAGCTTCTCTCCCAATTCGAGGTGTGCTCCTTTTTGTTTTTTCCTACTAATTGGGTGGACCTACAGTTTTATGCCGGCTCCGAACGGCGAATGCATTTTTTGTGAGAAGCTTTTTTCATGGCAGAAATACTCTCGGAGGGTATGCCGCCCACTGCCGAGAGGTGACCGCTGCTCTTAAAAAACCCAATAATTGGATTTTTACTAATTAGAAAAATTTGTTTGGCTCGGACCGTGGTTTGAACCCGAGACCTCTGGCATAGCAGGCGAGCACTCTACCCACTGCACCACAGCGGCCACTTAGTCTGCGCAATCTTAGTCTAGGGAAAGCCGGCCAGATGAAGAGAAAATGCTCTGTGCCATCGTCGTTCTCCTCCTAACAGGATAGGCATAATGAGCTCACGATTATGCATATGATGGCTGTGTGCAGTCCCTCACAAAAGCTTGAAGCTCCCTCATTCTCTGCTTGAGGAGAAAGTTTGCTATGTACCTCCCTGTTGGGCTTTATCTGAAAACACTCTGTAGAGTTCCAGCGTCTTCCGTGAGTTTTCCTCATGGAGTCCTTGATGTATTTCACAGTGACAGCTATGCTTGATCCTGTTATTTGCTGCAGTCCAGTTGGTTGTTCTGCTGTTGTAAGCACGTAAAGCATAATGAAGCTTGAAGCAGTCCTCCAGGTTCCAGCCGGATCTAGTACCATATTCTGTTTCTGATTCGTCTGTGTAGATGATTTCCTTCGGTGTTCCCAGTAGAGTTTCTAGATCACTACATTGATCTTTTGTGGGAAAATCGACAGTGTAACATGTACCAAAGAATACTCGAGGTACCAGCTTGTCATTTGGGATCAGAAATAAAGGGTGAGTAGGTAAATAGCAATAAGTTTTTTTTTATAACACTGTCTTGAAGGCAAACACATACATATGTAAGCCATTATAACCATTAACGGCGAATTTAACACCTGCTCGTAATGAATTGCTCGCATAAGCCATTAATATCAGCATAAGAAAATATAGTAGAAAAAGCTGGAAATTTTTGCAAAAACAAACTTTTGTTCTAAACATTCTAACCCAGCTGCTGTTTTCCTTCATTCGATGGCACGAAAAAGCACCCCAAACATTAAGACATAACTTCTAAGCAAGCGTAATAAGCAGGAACATGTGAATACATGTTCTGCTAAGACTTGGAAGCATTTAGCCAGCATTAAGCCCATTTGCCACATTAGAACATCCACACAAACACACATTCATATGTGCTTTAAGTCCATATGCGCGCTTCGTTTTCTTAATTTATTACATACTCCGTTCGACGTAAATTACAAAAGCGGTGTCAATATGAAACCACACACCGACCGTCTGTTGTTGTTGGTTGCTTATTACCTTTTGGTGCAACCTTTTGTGGCAAAACTAAACAACAAACACAAAAGCAAATTTTTCATACTTAAACATTTAGCACGTGTTGTAATTTACGCGATAATTCTTGGTAAAATTGCGGTTTTGCACATACATATAAACCTGCATACAAACCCACATACAAACTGCCATTCGTTTGCTGTAACTTTACTCACTTTCTGTAGGGCATTACCTCTCTAGTAGGTAATATGTAGCATACTTGTAGGCGCTGAAGCTGAGCCTGGGCGTTTATATTTATGGCAAGGCCATATACAACATATATCCAGATTGCTCTCGCTGCAGTTGAAACTCGCCAACTCGCAAAGCGTCTAAAGACCACACAAAAAAGTAAACAAGCAACGTTTAATTAAGAAATATCACAGCATTAAGTTTCTATTCACAAAGGTAGTAAATATATACTCGTATGTGCATACATATATGTACCTAGGAGACCTTATAAGTGCATATGTACATATGTGTGTATATATGTGTGTATATAAAAATAAACGACTATGCTTTTATGTGGGGATTTAGTTCTATATAAACATACATACATATCTTTATATATATTATAGCGTTTTCTTTTCTACACAAAAGGGTTGTCATGGCGAAGCGCAATAATAGCTCAGATTTGCACTACACCCTGTCGAATTGCCGTCCTCTTCGTATTCAGTGCAGCCCTTCACATATGTATGTACAATAGAATACACTCTAAATGTCACAATTGTGTATACTTTAGCTTTTCTGGTATGACGCAATCTATATAATACATATTATGTGTGCTAGAAAGAGACATAAAAGGTATACTTTTTATTCGTTATTGTTATTGATCAGCTGTTTGACAGGGTCATTGTATGCCCCGTCGATAGCACAGAGGGCAAGAAATCTTGCCCTTTCGAATTTTTTTAGGATTGCCCTTTGAGAAAAGATAGCGATGTGGACTGCGATGATTGCACTCATTTAACAAAAGAACACAACTTTTTGAAGGCACTACATGAGTGCGACATTTTTGTGTAGAAAAGAAAACGCTATTAGTAATATATCTTACTTCTTACTAATATTATAAATGTGAATGTAGCGATGTTTGGATGTTTGGATGTCCAGACGTTTGCTTTTGTTCCTCAAAAACGTGAGAATGGCAAGACGGATTTTGTTGAAATTTGGCACGCATACAGCTTATAGTCTGGAAGGAAGTATAGGCTATTTTTTGTTTTTAATTTTTGGGGTTCCGACCCTGCTAAGGACCGTTACTTTTCGATATATTTTTATTCCATATAACTATGAGTATACTGGAAATATACTTATGATATTTCGCATATAGGTATAGAAAGATCGTACAATATTGGTATCAAACGAAAGGGGATGGCCCCAGGTTTCAATTGGACTTCGATATATTTGGATAAATTTATCGATAACTGAGTTATCGGTGAAAATGTAATTGCCCAAAAACCTTAAACTTGCCCTACAATATGGGTATCAAACGAATGGGGAAGGTTCCAGGTTTCATTTGGACTTCGATATATTTCGATAAACTGATCGATAACTGAGTTATAGGTGAAAATGTGATTGCCCCAAAAAGATTAAAATTACACTACAATATGGGTATCAGACGAAAGGGGAAGGCCCCAGGTTTCATTTGTACTACGATATATTTCGATAAATTGATCGATAACTGAGTTATCGGTGAAAATGTTATTGCCCAAAAACCTTAAACTTGCCCTACAATATGGATATCAAACGAAAGGGGAAGGTCCCAGGTTTCATTTGGACTTCGATATGTTTCGATAAATTAATCGATAACTGAGTTATCGGTGAAAATGTGATTGCCCAAAAACCTTAAACTTGCCCTACAATATGGGTATCAAACGAAAGGGGATGGCCCCAGGTTTCAATTATACTTCGATATATTTCGATAAATTTACCGATAACTGAGTTATCGGTGAAAATGTAATTGCCCTAAAACCTTAAACTTGCCGTACAATATGGGTATCAAACGAAAGGGGAGGCCCCAGGTTTCATTTGGACTTCGATATGTTTCGATAGATTGATCGATAACTGAGTTATCGGGGATTGCCCAAAAACCTTAATATTACCCTATAAAATGGATATCAAACGAATGGGGATAGCCCAAGGTTTTTTATTTGGATTTCGATATATTTCGATAAATTGATCGATAACTGAATTATCGGTGAAAATGTTATTGCCCAAAAACATTAAAATTACACTACAATATGGGTATCAAACGAAAGAGGATGGCCCCAGGTTTCATTTGGACTTCGATATATTTCGATAAATTTATCGATAACTGAGTTATCGGTCAAAATGTGATTGCCCAAAAACCTTAAACTTGCCCTACAATATGGATATCAAACGAAAGAGGATGGCCCCAGGTTTCATTTGGACTTCGATATATTTCGATAAACTGATCGATAACTGAGTTATCGGTCAAAATGTGATTGCCCAAAAACCTTAAACTTGCCCCACAATATGGGTATCAAACGAAAGGGGATGGCCCCAGGTTTCAATTATACTTCGATATATTTCGATAAATTTACCGATAACTGAGTTATCGGTGAAAATGTAATTGCCCTAAAACCTTAAACTTGCCGTACAATATGGGTATCAAACGAAAGGGGAGGCCCCAGGTTTCATTTGGACTTCGATATATTTCGATAAATTTATCGATAACTGAGTTATCGGGGATTGCCCAAAAACCTTAACATTACCCTATAAAATGGGTATCAAACGAAAGGGGATAGCCCAAGGTTTTTATTTGGATTTCGATATATTTCGATAAATTTATCGATAACTGAGTTATCGGTCAAAATGCGTTTCCCGAAAAACCTTAATATTACCCTACAATATGGGTATCAAATGAAAGGGGATGGCCCCAGGTTTCATTTGGACTTCGATAAATTTATCGATGATTGAGTTATCGGTGAAAATGTGATTGCCCAAAAACCTTAAAATTAACGAACAAGGGGAAGTTTTTTAGTCTATGGACACACGGTTGGTGCGACGGCATCAATTACGGTGCATTGCCCACCCGCAAAAGCAAAAAATAAAAAAAAAAACAGGTAAGAATTTAAATATTTCCCTTACGTTTGTTCTTACAGCCTCTTCTATAACCATCTTTGGGCCTTTTCACATTACTCGGCACGACTTTTGTCTTCAATGAATCCATTAAGATGAATTTTTGTTAATACATATTCAAACCCATGAGTTTACATTTTTTTCTCTTTATGCTGGACTTCGACAAACTGAATGTTGAAAGGGGACTTCGTAGGTGCGGACAAGACCGCGGGTAAAGACTAGTATCTTTATATATATTACGCTAAGCGATTTTTTGTACGCACCATAACTTTTAGACCGTTATACCGATTTTCGAAAATGGGGTGTCATATGAAAGGGCTTGGCCTGTAGATGTGCAGGAAGGTTTAATATTTCTGAAAAGGGTTGCCACCTGTTTAAAAATTTAATTCTCCTGTATAGTTTGATTGATTTTTAAAATTCAGGTACCATATGAAAGGGCTTGAGCTGAAAATGAGTAATTTACTAAACATTTTACCAAAAGGGTTGCCACCTGTTTAAAAATTTAATTCTCCTGTATAGTTTGATTGATTTTTAAATTTAAGGTGTCATTTGAAAGGGCTTTGTGTGAAAATGAGTAATTTATTATAATTTTTGCAAAAAGGGTTGCCATCTTTTCAAAAGTTCAGTTTTACGCTATAGTTTGTTTGAATTTTAAATTTGAGATGTCATATTTATATTTTATTAATAAGATTCTATGGGCTTACAGCCCATTCATATTCTGGCAATTTTAAGGGGAAGTCAAATTTAAAATGACAATCAAAAAGTTGTCAAATGTGGCAATATGTGGCCTTCCACCCTCAAATTTTCTCACAGTGTAATCGAAAGCCACAGCATCGCGTGGCAGAGTTTACCAGTATTATGTAATAGTATGTTCTATGCATATAAATATACACTTACTTTTTATACTCAGCTGTACTAGTACACAGAGTATTATAGTTTTAATCACATAACGGTGGATTGTAACAGAATGAAATAATCGAGATAGATATAGACTTATATATATCAAAATGATCAGGGTGAAAAGAGAAATCGATTGAGCCATGTCCGTCCGTCCGTCCGTCCGTCCGTCTGTAAACACTCTAACTCGCGCAAAAATTGAGATATTTTGATGAAATTTGAAATGCAAGTTGGTATCGAGACTGGGACGGTTGGTATTGAAAATAGGCGAAATCGGACCATGACCACGCCCACTTTTCCTATATAGAAAAAATCGGAAATTTGGTATCTCAGTCACTAATATAGCTGGAGCGATGAAATTTTACCCACGTGTTGAGCTCAGGCCCCTATGAAGAAATTTGATGAAATTTTGGAAAATGGGCGGTGCCACGCCCACTTATTGAGGGTCAAACATGGAAAGTTTTATATGTCATAACTCAGAAACCATTGAAGATATATCGATGAAATTTGGCATGCGTAATACAATTACTTAGGCAAATGTTTGGACTAAAAATTGCCAAAATCGACGACCACGCCCACTTTTATAAATGGGTATTATAAAGTGGCCCAATAAAAAAATTTTAAGCTATATCTCTGTCAAATATAACTATATATCATTGAAATTTTATGGTAGGAGTCCAACTATCGACATAAAACGAAAAACACAAAAATTTTTTAAAATGGACTTGGCACCGCCTCTTTTTAGAGAAAGGAATATACGAGATTTCTGAGCCCATAACTCGACAAATAATTGATACATAATGACGAAACTTGGTGCGTACACTTTTATTACTTGTGGTAATGCATGTTCAAAATTTTAGCGAAATCCGTTGACGACCACGCCCACTTTTATATATGGGTATTATAAAGTGGCCCAATAAAAACATTTTAAGCGATATCTTTGTCAAATATAAAGGTAATTCATTGAAATTTTGTGGCATGAGTTCCACAATAGACCGGAAACGAAAAGTAGAAAAATTTTGGAAAATGGGAGTGGCACCGCCTCTTTTTAGACAAACACACGAGATTTCTTAGCCTATAACTCGACAAATAATTGAGATATTATGACGAAACTTAGTTTATACACTTTTATAACTTGTGTTAATAGACACGCAAAAATTTATTGAAATCGGTTTATGGCCACGCCTACTTTTTAACAAAGATATTTCTGGAACACCCTTTGGGAATTTGTAACGTGACATCTTTGTAACTAGAAGTCATAAAGGAATGAAATTTTGCACAAAAAATATTATTCATATGCTTAGTTGGATGATTGATAAATATGTTGAAAATGGGCGCGGCTACGCCCACTTTATGCAGCACTCGCTTTATATAAAATACACCGTGATTCTATCAGACGCAAACAAACAATGAAAGCATACAGCTGAGTATCTAATGTTCGATTCCACTCGAACTTAGGCTTCCTTACTTGTTTACATATAAATTCATTAAGAAAGGATTCGTGATTCGTGCTCATGAGATAGCACAGCTCAGCTTATGCGACTATAATGATTTTTTATTAGAAGGTACGTATGTATGAGGTTTTTACGCTGAATTTTGCGCAAACGCATGTCATTATGCCTACAGACACATATTAATACCTACAAAAATACATTTACGTACATACATTTGCATACAAAAATGTCATACTCATATATATGATGTAGATACATTCACATGCAAATTGTCGTCGTCCTTTCTTTTTTAATCTTCACACAAATATGCAACCTTACGAGCGGCTGCGTACGCAATGACACTTCAGCGGTCGTCGCCCACTTTTGCTGAGTAGATGCACGGATATGTATAGATATGTATGTAGTATACCTATAGTAGGTACATACCCTCCAAAAAATGTTCGCCTCTACGAGGCTAATACCTGAAATCTCTAAGGAAGGTAAGTTGTATAAAGCATTTCTTATATTCAACTTTATTTTGCTGTGTTGATTTTATTGATTCGAAAGGAGTGCTTTTATTGTGCTCTCTCTCTCTCTCTCTGATAGAAACCATTATTTCTTAGGCTTATAGGTCAAGGACATAAAGCTTATATAATTACTTATAATAAGGAAGTTTAATACAATTAAAAAAAGAAAAAAAAAATAAACGTAGTTATTTGGCACAAGACACGTTATTAATTTTATTTTAGGAGATAGATTTCAATATTTATGCAAATTTTTAAAGCAGCTTTTTTGCAGATGAAACATAAAAGGCAAATTAAAATTTCCTTCATTCTCTCACTCGTTTTGACGGTATTCTCGCTTATTGGTTTTAATTTACATGGGCATGAGTTTCTCAGAAAGCGTGCTAATGAACTCCTTATTTAAATACTTTTTTGTTGCTTGTTTTTCCGACAGGGTAGGAATATGATGTATTGTGGAACGATCCTCCGTCATCCCTTGTCAAGTTTGGTTTGGAGACAAATCGGTCTCGGCTAATATGCGCCATCTTCAGTGTCTTTTTTCGTTCTTTGTGTAAGTTCGATAGTACTTATAGTAACTAACTTCCATCGTTTGGTCACATACTTCGTGTTCGTGTGATGTGTTCGTGTGTTCGTGCATTCGTGCGGTGACCAAACGATGGAAGTTAGTTACTATAAGTACTATCGAACTTACACAAAATAACTCAGAACGAAAAAAGACACTGAAGATGGCGCATATTAGCCGAAACCGGTTTGTCTCCAAACCAAACTTGACAAGGGATGACGGAGGATCGTTCCACAATACATCAAACTCCTTATTTCTTTAAATTCCTTATGCGATTTTTTGAGGGTATCTACGTACATATGTATGTACATATATAAAATTCTAATAGATATACACATATGAAAATATGCACATGTGAATGGCTTGTAAAGTGCAAAACGTACAAAATTGCTTATTGTTTTTCTTGTTGTTGTTGTTGCTGATTTTAAGTCTGCTTTTTTCAATTGCTTTTATTAAAAAAAAAAAAACCAGGCAAAAAATCATGTACAACAAAACCCTTTTGAATATAATTAATGTGTGTTTCTAGATTCGTAGCAAAAAATGTGTATCAGGGTTGGAAAATGTCTCGCTGAAATTGGAGTCGAATGAGAATTTGCAAAAAAAAAAAAATATTGTCACCCTGAAATTTAGCGCTTTATGCTTCTTCTTCTTCTTTACGAAATTTGTTCTTCGAGTGTGATTAAGTTGTGTTAAAGCCCCGCTGTGTTACCACAATGATCTCAAATTCTACTCAAACAAACAAGTCGATTGAACGTATCCAACTGGAAAACCAACTGGACCGCAGCTAAAAATGGGGCATTGTGAAGTACATCAAGGATTCTACTGGAGACGATAGAACTCTACAGATTCCTGTAAAATTAAAAAGTTCTCTCTGAAAAAGCCTAACATGGAAGTATCAAACTTCCTTGGCAAGCATAGAAGGTGGGAGCTTCGGGCCCTTGTAGGGGTGATTACAGAACATAATTCATGTGGACATCACATGACCACCATAGGCACCATCGAGAGTTAATTATGCCAAACTTGTCTGGAGGAGGACGATGACGGCACAGAGCATTTTCTCTGTACCTATCTGGCTTTCGTTAGACTAAGATTGCGCATTTTCGGGTCGGATGTATTGAGATTAGCGGATGCACTTTCTCTACCACTAGACAAACTACTCAGATTTATTAAAAAAAGAGGAACCCTGATTTCAATATTCCAACCTTTTTCCTACATCTTTCTAAAGGCCTTAATTAAAATTGGATAAAGATGCCTGAATGCTTGGGAGAGACAAAGTTTTTCCCATTCTACCACAACTTCCTTCCATTACAAGCGAAACTTAGGATTTTCTTAGGTTCAATTTTAGCTATTGATATCACGAAAAAACATCAATATCAGCAAAAAAAAGTATGTTGAAGAGATATGGTGATCTCCGAAATAGATCTATAACTTCTACCAACATTTTTTTTTTTTAATTTTTCTTAAATAATACTGGGAAATATCTCTATAAAAAAAGAAGAATCTTCCTGATTTCTGCATCTCCTAAAGAAGTTGTTATAACGTTTTCTTCTGTGTTTGGCTGCTCAGTCTTGCGCCTGCCATCTCATTACCCGGTATGTCCCAGTGTTAAGGCGCCCCACACTGGGGATTTCGCGGAAAAAAGTCAACTTGTCAACATACTCTTCATGCAATATGCAGTGATATTTTGGAATTTTAGACTAAATGGTACTACCAAATCAAAAAGAATTACTCCGATCTGACTGCTAGTTTTTTTTTATAGCCGTCTCAAACTCAGTACTTGTATGTTTTACCGAACCAACTTAATTTAAACCTAAGAATTTCAAAACGAATAATCTTTTATTATGTGAGCTAACGTTTTCCTTTTTATTTTTTATTTAAAGTAGGATATTTCAGTCTAGTAAAATTGAAAAAAATAAACTCTGCAGAGACTAAAGTTTTTTTTTTTTGTTTATTTTTATGAACATATAACCACAATCCCTTTTTTCTCCAAACATTTGGACCTGCAATTTTAGCTCCACTTGCCTCCAGTTGGAAATCATCTAATACATTGTCTCATATCTGTTTTTACATTTTTGATCAATTTCAAGTGCCCCCAGGTGCCCCCTCTCAATTTATTGTATTATCCAATACAACAGTTTTCAGCTAATTGATTCGCGACTCAATTCTGATAAGGCTCTTTTGTTTAACATAACTCAAGAACCACTAGTCGGATTTTGTTTAAACAAATTTAGAAAAATCAAGAATTACAAGTACTTTCATCTGTTTATATAACGTTTCGCAATATAGGCAACAGTTTCGCAGTTATAAATAAATGTATGGAGAAAAAAAAAATATTTTTTGCCTAAAAATAAATTTCTTTTTTTTAATTCATAAAAAATCGAAAACGGTAAAAAAGTTCAAAGTCCTATTATTTTCACGTAAAGTCGCATAACCTATGAACAAAATGATACATAAATCATAAAAAGCGATGAACGCGTTTCGCTTTTATTCACAATTAAGTACAGGTATGAGTTTAAAATTATTTTTATTTTTTAATATAGGTCCAAGGGAGGTACCCCTAGGGAGTGGCCGATTTCAATTATTTTTTGTACCGTCAATGCCCTTTATGAGGGTAACTGATATGCAAAGTTTCGTAAAGATATCTTACTTTTTTGAGCTGAAATTAAAATTTGTATTTAAATTTTTTTTTAATTTTTTACTATAGGTCCAAGGGAGGTACCCCCAGGAGTTGACAGATTTCAACCATTTTTGGAGATTTTCTTAACTAGCTCATATATAACCTGTGTGCAAAATTTCTGCCAAATCCAACAACAAATTATCAGGCGATGGAACATCAATTATTTGAAACATCATACCATTTGTTTCCTTTTATTTATTTTTATACTCAGCTGTACTAGTACACAGAGTATTATAGTTTTGATTTCCTAACGGTGGATTGTAACAGAATGACATAATCAAGATAGATATAGACTTATATATATCAAAATGATCAGGGTGAAAAGAGAAATCGATTGAGCCATGTCCGTCCGTCCGTCTGTAAACACTCTAACTCGCGCAAAAATTAAGATATTTTGATGAAATTTGGGATGCAAGTTGGTATCGAGACTGGGACGGTTGGTATTGAAAATGGGCGAAATCGGACCATGACCAAGCCGACCTCCCCTATATAGTAAAAATCGGAAATTTTGTATCTCAGTCACTAATAGAGCTAGAGTGATAAAATTTCACACACGTATTGAGATCAGGCCCTTATGAAGAAATATGGTGAAATTTTGGAAAATGGGCGATGCCACGCCCACTTATTAAGGGGTAAACATTGAAAGTTTTATGAGTCATAACTCAGAAACCGTTGAAGATATATCAATGAAATTTGGTAGGCGTGATATACTTACTTAGGCAAATGTTTGGACGAAAAATTGCCAAAATCGGTTGACGACCACGCCCACTTTTATATATGGGTATTATAAAGTGGCCTAATAAAAACATTTTAAGCGATATCTCTGTCAAATATAAAGATATATCATTGAAATTTTATGGAAGGTGTCCAACTATGGACATAAAACAAAAAATACAAAAATTTTGGAAAATGGGCGTGGCACCGCCTCCTTTTAGAAGCAGGAATATACGAGATTTCTGAGCCCATAACTCGACAAATAATCGATATATTATGGCGAAACTTGGTGTATACACATTCACTATTCGTAGTAATACATATTCAAAATTTTAGCGAAATCGGTTGACGACCACGCCCCCTTTTATATATAGGTATCATAAAGTGGCCTAATAAAAACATTTTAAGCGATATCTCTGTCAAATATAAAGATAATTCATTGAAATTTTGTGGCATGAGTTCTACAATAGATCGGAAACAAAAAATAGAAAAATTTTGGAAAATGGGCGTGGCACCGCCTCTTTTTATACAAAGGAATCTACGTGCCTATTACTCGACAAATAATTGAGATATTATGACGAAACTAGGTTTATACACTTTTATAACTTGTGTTAATAGACACGCAAAAATTTATTGAAATCGGTATATGACCACGCCTTCTTTTTAACAAAGATATTTCTGGAACACCCTTTGAGAATTTGTAACGTGACACCTTTGTAACTCATAAAGGGATGAAATTTTGCACAAAGATTAATATTCATAAGCTTAGTTGGATGACTGATAAAAATTTAGAAAATGGGCGGGGCTACGCCCACTTTATGCAGCACTCGCTTTATATAAAGTACACCGTGTTTCCATCAAACGGAAACAAACAATGAAAGCATACAGCTGAGTATCTAATGTTCGATTCCACTCGAACTTAGGCTTCCTTACTTGTTTTTACTCCTCTTTCGCCAGCCAAAAGAATCACATTGAACTTGAAATGTTAACACATTTCATGTGAAATAATTTGGAATTTTTTTCAGATTACTACAAATTCCTAACCATAGTAGATGTTTGTAAAAAAAAGTAACCCAACACAATCGAAATACCAATGGCGGTTGTGTGAAATCATCGAAGCGCCAAAGCGAAAACAAGGGTCTCTAAAGAAGAAAAATTCGATTAACATGTGCGGTTGTTGTACAAACTTAAACATACAAATGTACATACAAGCAAAGGGTAATTTTATAAATTTGGCATGTTGCTTCATTTTATCTTCATGGTAGCTGTGACAAGGATGCTTTGGAAAAGGGACTACAATTTCGTTTTATGTTTTAGGTTTTATCTTATTTGTTTTTGTGTATGTACATGCAGACATAAATTGATGATGAAAGTGCCAAAGATCGACATAAATTTGTTTGGTTGCGTGCTCAAATAAATATTTAAATTTGGCGAACATCTGCATCAAGTTAAGTCGTTGTAATGAATATCCCATTTTCAATAACTTTTCACTTTGGTGTGATGATAATGACAAATTGAATTGGGGGGCTGGGCGTGGGTAAAGGCGCGACCTTTTCTTAATGTCATAATTTAATGCATTTCTGATAGAAATTTCAAATTCTATGAAGAAGGTATTAGTAAATTAAATAGTATAGCGTGGAATACACTACAAACCAGCTTAATATTTTTTGCTGATATGTTTTTGGAGCATTTCTGAAAAAGTGTGGTATAAATTATGTTGGGGCTACTTCTTTTGTCACATTGCTTTACAAATTATCAGTTATATTCTATTAAACGAAACTGTTGAGAATTGATGTTATAGATGATAGAAGACGAACTAACCAAATCGTTGGAATTGATTTTGTTTAGGGGGAAAAATATTTAAGGGTTGGTTGCAAATTTTGCAGCATTCTACTTCTTTAAATATAGTTTTATTTATTAATTTCCTAAAGGCAAATTTCGGCAGTAAAAACTAAATTAAAATGCGCCATCATTCCTTGTGGTTTTATTACATTTTGGACACTTTTATATTTTTATGTTGCACGTTAAATTTATTTTGTTCCTTGTTGTTGCTTTGGCATAAGTTCATCCAAAGTAATCAATATGAAAACAAGTAAGGAAGCCTAAGTTCGAGTGGAATCGAACATTAGATACTTAGCTGTATGTTACAATCCACCGTTAGGAAATCAAAACTATAATACTCTGTGTACTAGTACATCTGAGTATAATAAGAGACAACTGTATTATATTTATGAGCATACAAAATCATAATTTTTGAATAGAATGAAGGGAGGATGATGAAATATTCTTTTGAGAAAATTGTAATAACTTTTAAGTTACAGCGGTGAAAAAGTGTCAGTTTTCCAAAGACATTCGTGATTTCACCCATCACACTTTTTACGTGGTGTGGGCTCGAATAAGCGTCAAGCCGCAGCAAGCGATCCATTACTAAAATTTAAAGTTAAATATTTTAGACTAACTGAAATCAGTAAGTATTATGCTCGACAGGAAATATAAACACCGCTTCAGACATAAAATTCCCGTAGTGTTTTAAACTTCAGAGAAAATTCTTCTTTGTTATTGTTGTAAAGGCAAAATCATTCCTCAGAAGTTCTGAAGAGGGCAGCCCTTGGTCGGTCATAAATCCAAGTCGTTGCGTTCTTAGGCTCGGCTACCGCGGCAATCTTATGATGGATGTGTCAGTTGTTGGTGTAATATTCTCAAATAGTGATGAGAGAGTCCAAGACGCTTATGTAATTGAGATAATCGCCAATGTTGCAAAACCACAATCCATTCAAAAGTTGGCATGCTCCTCGTCTACACAATGGAGATGGTTTTGCGTTTGTGCCGAGTCGGAGGTTGTTTCGTTTAATTAAGGGCGAGATCGAGATGTTTTAGGGCTGCTTTGAAAGCAAGAGGAATCGCTGGCGGGTCAAAAATGTTTTAACCTGACTCGAATACGAATGAAAATCATCGATAACACAGTCCCACAAATTTACAAAAATTTTACTCAACACGAACAAACGCTATTAATTATGAAAGAGGATGTCTCCCAGACCAACTTTGCCGAACAGAGTACTAGTCCAGAGGGTCTGAGTTTTTTTTTAGAGGGGGTTAAAGTTTTATGGTTTTAGCTGGAGATGCAATTACTTTATCGAAAATATCTTATAAAAAATGACCTCAAATGAAGTTTTTGAGCTCGGACTTCTGCTACAGAATTTAATAAGGAATTTCTTTGTGGAATACGTTAACCCTCTAACACCCACGCAAATGGCTGTTATTAACCCTTGTTTGGAAGCACACGTAGAAAATATAAATTTACAATGCAGATAGAGGGTTAAAATGTTTTAGAAAATTATTCGCCATAAAATTTCACTAGGGGTCCCCTCAGACAAAATCTTTGTACAAATAACGCAAAAGACCACAGGATATAATAATCACAAATTACGCCATAAAATATGCAACAAATTTTATATGTATACGCATTAGATGTACTTTTTGTTCTTTGGATCCTCCCTCCGGCACCGGAATATGAAAATGAGTTGTTGTAGAGTAAGTAAATTGAAAAAAAAGTTCACTTTTGCAAAAACTGAATGGGGCTACTACAAAAACCGCGCGTTTTCAAGAATTCAAGGCAAGTTTAGATTTATGTATGAAAAAATATATGATTTTGCACCAGAAAAAAAATTTACATCTACCTATACGTAGAGTTAACCGCTAAAGCGAATGTAGTATTCAGTTTTTTCGTACACTCCCCAGTGAAGGTAATATTCAAACCCTAGTTTGATGCCAATATTGCCCAAAAATATTTGGGGCCATCCGGGTCCACATTTTTCCGCTATCCACGGTCTCGACCTTTCTACCTTTTTTTACATTTGTGGAGTTATCCGCCATCATAAATCGCTTTGAATAGCAAAAATTGTTACAATTTTTTAGAAATCTTAATCCATGTCAGCCTTATTAGGGTATATTTTATTTCACTTAACTTGATGCGCTCATCCAGATTATAATAGATTTTTAACCAGAATTAGTTTTTGAAAACCGCATTAAATCAAGCAGCATCCTGTGTGATTCAGATAAAAAAAATGTCCGCTGTCAGAAAGAATATAGGCCATGAAGTTGTATGTTCGCGAGAAAAAAAAACAAAATGTTCTATTTAGGCCGCGATATTACCCTCCCAGGGAAGTGCACTAAAAACTGAATACGCTATTCGCTTTAGCGGTTAACTCTACGTATAGGTAGATATAAATTTTTTTTCTTGTGCAAAATCATAACTTTTTTCATACATAAATCTAAACTTGCCTTGAAATTCCTGAAAATCACGCGGTTTTTGGAGTAGCTCCATTCAGTTTTTGCAAAAGTGAACTTTTTTAATTAACTTACTCTGCGATACCCTATTTTCATATTCCGGTGCCGGACGGAGGATCTAAAGAAAAAAAAATGCATCTAATATGTGTACATATAAAATTTGTTACATATTTCATGGCGTAATTTGTGATTATTATATCCTGTGGTGTTTTGCGTTATTTGTACAAAGATTTTGTCTGAGGGGACCCCTAGTGAAATTTTATGGCGAATAATTTTCTAAAACATTTTAACCCTCTATCTGCATTGTAAATTTATATTTTCTACGTGTGCTTCCAAACAAGGGTTAATAACAGCCATTTGCGTGGGTGTTAGAGGGTTAACGTATTCCACAAAGAAATTCCTTATTAAATTCTGTAGCAGAAGTCCGAGCTCAAAAACTTCATTTGAGGTCATTTTTTATAAGATATTTTCGATAAAGTAATTGCATCTCCAGCTAAAACCATAAAACTTTAACCCCCTCTAAAAAAAAACTCAGACCCTCTGGACTAGTACTCTGTTCGGCAAAGTTGGTCTGGGAGACATTCTCTTTCATAATTAATAGCGTTTGTTCGTGTTGAGAAATCACTGTTGGACAGTGTAATCTTTGAGTTGTTTGAATAACATAGACAATTGAATAAAACATCTCGGACTCGTCCATACTCTTCTTCTTAATTGGCACGTAGCCTCCTAGACATCTGGATTTTGTCAGAGTCCAATAAAATGCGGTAGTCGTTACTGATTCGTATTGCCTGGCGCCAACTGGAAATACCAATACTTAGCCCAAGTAGCACTTAGTGGCAAGAGTTATTCTTTGTTGGATTTTCGTGCTGACATTATTTTTGGTGTTAACCCATTAGTGGTTGCTGTGCCAATTTGGGAACACCCAATGATATATTTTGTATTTATTGTAGGTGTGCTTTGACCACTAATGGGTTAATGCTGGTTCCCAAATCGTTGAAGTCCGTAACGTTTTCGAATTTTTAGCTGTAAGCAGTGAAGTGGCTGCCAAGAAGTGCTGTTGCTTTGTGTAATGGCAGGAGGTACTCCGTCTTGAACTCGTTAACCGCCAAACCAATTTTCTTAGCCCCTTTGCCCAGCTTGGCGAAGGCAGAACTCGCCCATCAGTATTCTCGAGTAAAAGTTTTTTTCAAATTATTGTCTTTTAGCTGTTTTTTTTTGGAAAACTTGCTCAAAACTTGCCGCTGAAAAGCTCAACAAATTCGTAAAACTGCAGTGTTAGCACAGCTTAAAAGTAAATTCGTCAAATAGAAGAGGCTTGCAACTTTTTGAACAAAACACAATATAAATCCAAAAACTTTGCCCAGCAATAGAAGAACAAAAAAGGAAAGAAGAAGCAAGAAAAATTGAAAGCTAAAGTAAAAGAAAATCCCTAAGAACTTAGATGTAAAAGCCGCACAATTAAATACAATATATGTATATATATGTATGTATATATGTACATGCATATATTAGAATAGCTATATCTATGTTGCGCATCAATTGCGCATAAATAGTTGGTAGTTTTTTGGAAGCCAAAAAAAAAAAACAATAACCCCAAAGTCTGCATATAAAACTGAAGTTATAACAACTCAAACACTTGAGTGGCATTGGCGACGACCATGGGCCGCAGCGTTTGCAGATTGAGATGTATGTATGTACGTACTTTGCCGCAGTGATGGTTTTGCTTGGCAAAATTTTTAGGTTCAACAAGCCGGCTTGCCCCTCGTACGAGCTCCACTTAAATGCTTTGCTTGATTTTTGTGATGTGATTTTCATATCTTTCAGCAGGCCCGTAGCCAGGAATTCGTTTGGGGGGGGGGGGCTTACAGAAATTATGGACAAATTGCACCCCCCCCCCACATACATATACATATGTACATACATAGGTCAAATGAAAGTTATTCATATTGGTTGATTATTTTGAAAATGAATATGGAAAAAATTTGTACATATGTACAAGATTACTGAAAAGCTATTTTAATTGACTTTTATTATGTACATACATACATACATATACATATGGAATGTGGTACAAAATTTCATATAAAACTTTCTTTTACAATAACCTTTTCATCAAAGAAGTAGCCTTCTGGATTTGTTTTTTGATAAAATGTCTATGACATGGTCAGGATCAACAGCAATATCCCAGTGAATGGAGATCATAGCGAGAACTCGAACTTAGGCTTCCTTACTTGTTATCTAGAAATTTAGTGTTGGCAGAAAAAATTTTGATATATTTAATTTAACGAGCACAGGCCCATGTTATATTTAATTTTTTATTTTTTATAAACTAGAAAAAAACTTTTTAAGCATGGATGTAACTACAGCTGTTTCGCCTTAGATCCCTCTAAGACTCATCAGGTTACTTTTGCTTCTGCCAAGACTCGAACTTGCGCACTTTGGTTGGGGCTAGGTTCACGAAAAAAGGGCTTGAAAGAGCTAAATTTTTGAAAGAAAATCCAAACCCGCTTTCGCCATGCTTGACATTCGAATTTGTGAGACGCGAGTTGAGGAAATTACAAAAAAAAATACTTCCTTCGAATTTCGGGGGGGGCTTGAGCCACCCGAGCCCCCCCCCCCCCCCCTGGCTACGTGCCTGTCTTTCAGCCATTAATGCTGCCGCTTGCTCCTTCCCCAGCACTTCTGATAACAACGTATCTCTGCTATAACATTGGCTGTTTAAATTGTGTCCGACTTACATAGAAATAAGAGAATGTGGGGCTTTATTTGCTGCTTCCCTCTTTTTATACTCAGCTGTACTAGTACACAGAGTATTATAGTTTTAATCATATAACGGTGGATTGTAACAGAATGAAATAATCGAGATAGATATAGACTTATATATATCAAAATGATCAGGGTGAAAAGAGAAATCGATTTAGCCATGTCCGTCCGTCCGTCCGTCCGTCTGTAAACACTTTAACTCGCGCAAAAATTCAGATATTTTGATGAAATTTGAAATGCAAGTTGGTATCGAGACTGGGACGGTTGGTATTGAAAATAGGCGAAATCGGACCATGACCACGCCCACTTTTCCTATATAGAAAAAATCGGAAATTTGGTATCTCAGTCACTAATATAGCTGGAGCGATGAAATTTTACCCACGTGTTGAGCTCAGGCCCCTAGGAAGAAATTTGATGAAATTTTGGAAAATGGGCGGTGCCACGCCCACTTATTAAGGGTCAAACATTGAAAGTTTTATATGTCATAACTCAGAAACCATTGAAGATGTATCGATGAAATTTGGTATGCGTAATACAATTACTTAGGCAAATGTTTGGACTAAAAATTGCCAAAATCGGTTGACGGCCACGCCCACTTTTATATATGGGTCTTATAAAGTGACCTAATAAAAACATTTTAAGCCATATCTCTGTCAAATATAAAGATATATCATTAAAATTTTATGGCAGGAGTCTAACTACGAACACAAGACAAAAACCGTAAAAATTTCGGAAAATGGGCGTGGCACCGCCTCTTTTTAGAAGCAGGTATATACTATATTTCTTAGACCATAACTCGAGAAATAATTGAGATATTATGACGAAACTTGGTTTATACACTTTTATAACTTGTGTTAATAGACACGCAAAAATTTATTGAAATCGGTTTATGACCACGCCTACCTTTTAACAAAGATATTTCTGGAACACCCTTTGGAAATTTGTAACTTGACATCTTTGTAACTAGAAGTCATAAAGGAATGAAATTTTGCACAAAGAATAATATCCATATGCTTAGTTGGATGACTGGTAAAAATGTTGAAAATGGGCGTGGCTACGCCCACTTTATGCGGCACTCGCTTTATATAAAATACGCCGTGTTTCCATCAAACGCAAACAAACATTGAAAGCATACAGCTGAGTATCTGATGTTCGATTCCACTCGAACTTAGGCTTCCTTACTTGTTTCTTCTTATTTTTATACTCAGCTGTACTAGTACACAGAGTATTATAGTTTTAATCACATAACGGTGGATTGTAACAGAATGAAATAATCGAGATAGATATAGACTTATATATATCAAAATTATCAGGGTGAAAAGAGAAATCGATTGAGCCATGTCCGTCCGTCCGTCCGTCTGTCCGTCCGTCCGTCCGTCTGTCCGTCCGTCTTTAAACACTGTAACTCGCGCAAAAATTGAGATATTTTGATGAAATTTGAAATGCAAGTTGGTATCGAGACCGGGACGGTTGGTATTGAAAATGTGCGAAATCGGACAATGACCACGCCCACTTTTCCTATATAGAAAAAATCGGAAATTTGGTATCTCAGTCACTAATATAGCTGGAGCGATGAAATTTTACCCATGTGTTGAGCTCAGGCCCCGATGAAGAAATTTGGTGAAATTTTAGAAAATGGGCGGTGCCACGCCCACTTATTAAGGGTCAAACCTTGAAAGTTTTATATGTCATAACTCAGAAACTGTTGCAGATATATCGATGAAATCTGGTACGCGTGATTTACTTACTTAGGCAAACGTTTGGACGGAAATTAGTTCAAATCGGTTGAAGGGCACGCCCACTTTTATATATGTATATTATAAAGTGACCTAATAAAAACATTTTAAGCCATATCTCTGTCAAATATAAAGATCTATCATTGAAATTTTGTCGCATGAGTCCAACTATGGACATAAAACAAAAAACACAAAAATTTTGGAAAATGGGCGGTGCCACGCCCACTTATTAAGCGGCAAACATTGAAAGTTTTATGAGTCATAACTCAGAAACCGTTGAAGATATATCGATGAAATTCGGTAAGCGTGATATACTTACTTAGGCAAAAGTTTGGAAGAAAAATTTCCGAAATCGGTTGACGGCCACGCCCACTTTTATATATGTGTATTATAAATATACATATTAAGCGATATCTCTGTCAAATATAAAGATATATCATTGAAATTTTATAGCAGGAGTCCAACTGCGGACATAAAACTAAAAATACTAAAATTTTGGAAAATGGGCGTGGCACCGCCTCTTTTTAGACAAAGGAATATACGAGATTTCTTAGCCTATAACTCGTCAAATAATTGAGATATTATAACGAAACTTGGTTTATACACTTTCATAACTTGTGTTAATAGATACGCAAAAATTTATTGAAATCGGTTAATGACCACGCCTACTTTTTAACAAAGATATTTCTGGAACAGCCTTTGGGAATTTGTAACGTGACATGTTTGTAACTAGAAGTCAAAAAGGAATGAAATTTTGCACAAAGAATAATATTCAATGCTTAGTTGGATGACTGATAAAAATTTAAAAAATGGGCGTTGCTACGCCCACTTTATGCACTCGCTTTATGTAAAATACACCGTGTTTCCATCAAACGCAAACAAACAATGAAAGCTTACAGCTGAGTATCTAATGTTCGATTCCACTCGAACTTAAGCTTCCTTACTTGTTGTTATCTACCACTGCGCTGATATGTTCGTCGTTGATAAAAATATTCAATTTAATATTTGTGTGTGTGGTGGGAAAAATGTGTTGGTACTTAAGCCTTAATGTGCTCAGTCAAACGAATAATAATGATGGCGACGGTTCGTGTGAAATAGACAACAAACTAACAAAAAGAAAAACAACTTACACATAAAATGAGTTTTAGTGCGTAGTGAAAGAGTGGATTTCTTGCCATTTTTGTTGAAGGAAGTAGTAGAACTATGTGTGTGCGTGAGGTAAAGCTCATGCGGAAGTGCTTATGCGTGCCGATTGAGTGTTCACTTGGAGCAAGGAGTACTCAACACCCGACCGTTTCTTCTTTTGTTTGTTAAATTATTTTATGTGATTCTTTTTGGTTCCTTATCGTACATTTCTCCTTTTTTGTTATATCTAACTATTGTTGCCGAATATCCAAAATAGCAAATAAATTGATTTTGCGGCGGATGCTGGTGCTGGGGTTGGGGTGTTTGGTGTGAAGTGTTTTAACTTTGCAGCATAGCATTACAGCATATCCAAGGCGTGTATGCTTATAATAAATTGTGAGTGTGTTTATATAGCTGCCTTTTAATAGCTTTGTTAGCGTAAGCTAAGGCATTTTAGATACGTATAACTATGTTCTATATGGGTTAGCTATGGTGAAATTTAATCTTTCCTATTTTTTGTGAGTGTAGGAAGCTAAGCCGGCGATATATGTAGAATAAGTCTGTGGGCGGCTTGGAAGCGCATTTTTTATTATTTTGTTGCTTCTTTTGGACTTGCTGACTGCGAAAATTCTTCTTCTATGTGAACGTCCATAAAGCTATACTGATAACAAAAACTGCTTGTTTTTTATTTATTCACTCTATTTTGCGGGCGAAAATAAAAATTTTAAAGGGCATAAATGCATATACATACATACATATGTACTTTTATATAAGCTGTATTCTTTCTTGTTCAACAAACATATCACATCACACAAACATAAAAAATCCGCAAACTGTCTAATATGACCACCGATAATATCCTTATTTGAGCAAATAATATGCAACTCGAGCTGACCATTCTAAAGAAAAAGGAAGAAAAAAAAAATGATATCACACTAAACTGTCGACTTTTCTCACTAGATTATAGAATTATGACAAGCTTCATTTTCTTCGCATATCTATCTACTTTTCAATTGAAAATGCAAATAACCCAAAGTGTTTTTTATGCTTATGAGCAAAGATCATTGCAGATAATGTGTATTTTGGTTATGACATGGACGTGATACTGTAAGTACATAAGTATGTGCTTTACGCAACTGCTTCCTTTGCTTAAACAAAATAGAAAAGTATTCTCTTAGCGCTTACATACATATTACGTACATATTACATATCAAAAAAGATTATTTTTATAGCCACTCACTCATAAAAGGTAATTTGCATTTGAATTTAAGACCATGTGCCTAAGATTGGGCTGAGTGGTTAATTTAAATATTTGATATAAATTTTTTTTGTCATAAGCGTGATTAAGTATGAAATTTAGGGATTTGTGTGCCTTTTTTGAAGCACACTTATAGGCGCATTAGCAAAGAGAATAAGAAAGTATTGTTTTTGCTGTAAGAAATACCAACTGCGTTTAATAATTGAGTGTTTGTAATTGAGTTTTAGTAATTGAGTGTTTTGTAAGACTGATTGGTGGAGATAAAACTTCTGAAACTTCTTCATTAAAACCTTCAGTTTGAGTGAACATTATGTACCGTAGTGATCTGTCAACGAATTTTAAAGCTTAGTTAATTATGATGCACATATACTAATACCAAAAAATTCTAAATTTTCATAAATGACGCGTTTGATATGTCATGCAAGCTGTCATGTAAGCTGTAATGCAATGCTGATTATGCATCTCAATTTTAATCTAGATCTCCATATTCTTCTTTTTATTCGCCTTAATCATCATCATCATCGCCATCACCATCATCATCATCATTATCATCATCATCATCATCATCATCATCATCATCATCATCATCATCATCATCATCATCATCATCATCATCATCATCATCATCATCATCATCATCATTATCATCATCATCATCATCGCCATCACCATCATCATCATCATCATCATCATCATCATCACCATCATTATCATCATCATCATCATCATTATCATCATCATCATCATCATCATCATCATCATCATCATCATCATCATCATCATCATCATCATCATCATCATCATCATCATCATCATCATCATCATCATCATCATCATCATCATCATCATCATCATCATCATCATCATCATCATCATCATCATCATCATCATCATCATCATCGCCATCACCATCATCATCATCATCATCATCATTGTATTAACTGCACAAGTTCTATATACTTTTATATTTATTTGTTAAAGGAATATTATTACAAAGCAACTCAACATATATTCCAAACATCAATTCGTAGTCGTCCCGCTCGATCTCGTTCTTCTTCTTCTTTTATTTCGTTCTTCTCTTTCCTTCGGTGTCGTTGCCACTTGTATGCATTCACTAGGGTTGCCACATCCCTCCTACCTTTTTTAGCTTTAGCTTAATACCGTCTTGATGGGCTCGCTGTTGGTTTCGAGTTCTAGTTTCCGAAGTGGTTGGTGATGAGACCTTGCCAGCTGACTCTCCAATCGATTGTTTCCGTTGCGACATTTCTTCCTCTTCAGGCGAATATTTTCCCGATGGTGGAGTTGACGATATTTCCGATGTCTTCTCTGAATCACAGTCCGGATATTGTTTAACGGGAGGAACTCTTTTGACGTGGCTTATGTTCCTTCGCAGTATCTTACCATCGCCTGATAACTGCACCTCATTCCCATTCTTCTCAATCACCACGTATTCGGTCGCATCAAAATTCGGTGTTAACTTGTGGGGGAATACGACATTTTTCAAAAGTACGATATCGCCAACTTCTATATGCGAGTCCTTCGCCATTCTCGCTGCATCACATTTCTCTTTACCCTTATGTTTATTTATGCAGTCTAAGTCTCTCGCTGATGAATCAATGGTTGTTTCCGTTAGGTCACGTATATCTGGGATTTTGTCACGAATAGTTCTATTAAACATCAATTCCGTTGGGGTAGATCCAGTTGTACTGTGTGGTGTTACGTTATACATCATTAGAAATTTCTGTATTTCTGACTTATAGTCTGACTTGTTAGCATGGGCAATTTTTAGACGTTTTACTAGTGATCGATTCATATTTTCAACCTCTCCGTTAGCTTGGGGCCAGTACGGGGGTGTTGTTACTAATTTAATGTTATTTTCTCCGCAAAAATCTTTAAACTCATTGCTCACATATTGTCTCCCGTTGTCTGTCCGCAAAGATTTAGGCAACCCCAGTCTAGAAAAGATTTCTTGCATTGCCCTTATGATAACCACCGAATTTATTTTCCTTAAAAACACGATTTCTTGATAGCGGGAGTAGTAATCTATAAGCACAAGCACATACTCCCCGTTGGGAAGAGGGCCTAGTAAATCTGTTGCTACACATTGCCACGGTCCATCAGGGAATTTATGTCGTTGCATTGGGGCTGGATTGTTAGGTTGCGATACAAGCAAACAGTCTCGGCAACTCTTTACAAAGCGTTCCACCTCCCTGTCAATCAGGGGCCACCAAACTTTCGCCCTTAGTCGCCTTTTCATCGCCGACTCCCCTGGATGCCCCTCGTGTGCGAGTCCCAGTACCGTTTGTCGTAGTGATTCAGGGATGACAATGCGTCTTCCACGCAGGAGTATATTGCCTAATACCGAAAGTTCCAGCCGGAATGGATAGTATACGTTGAATGTTCCGGAACTCCACGTGTCGTTGCTTATGTGAGAGACTGCATCAGATATCTGATCGTCTTCAGTACTTTTCTTTTCAATGGTGGTTACTGTAAGAGTTGCTGGGACGGAGCTACACACGATTTGAAAAATGTTACTTTCGCAGTTGCTATCAAATGCGTCACCACCAGAAGGATTTACCAGTCTCGAAAAGGGGTCAGCTATATTTTCCCTACCAGCGCGATAAACTACTTTAAATTTAAAAGCTTGTAGTCTCAGGAGCCATCGTTCAATTCTAGCAGGTGGTTTTGATGTTG